>OY855905.1:17053936-17513936 GCA_963693305.1 Meandrina meandrites | reverse complement strand
CAAGTGATCTTCGCAGTTAAATTCCCAATTTAAGCAATTGGAATAAAGAAGCCTGAAAAAATCAGGGCTTCAACGGGATTCGAACCCGTGACCTCTGTGATACTGGTGCGATGCTCTACCAACTGAGCTATGAAGCCACACATTGGGAGCGAGGTCAATTGTGATTTCTCTATTTTGTATTTATAGACAAAGTAATAATGAGTCATTCTGGAGTTTCTTTTGTAAATGTAATAATGCAGAAACATGATAGTATAGTTTATTTTTTTACGAAGTGTACTGGATGCGGTTGGGATACCAAACAGGAATTCCACAGTGGTAAGAGTGAATGTAGAATTGTGAGAATTGTGAGTTGCGTTAAACCACAGCAATACCTTCTGGTAGAAGGACCGAGTGAACTGGCAATTTATGAAGCTGTGATCAATGGAGTCTGCTTCACCACAGTAAATACAATTACCATCATCTTTGATTTTAATTCGGTATAGTTCTTTTCTAGTTACAATAATTCTGTGAATAAATTTGAAATTAAATTCTCATAGTTTATTTTCTTTATACGACCTCTGACCTAACAAAAATATCTCTTTCCATGTCGAGTTAACAGGATTTATTGACTTAGTCCAACGTGCAGGACCAGCCGGCAGATTAGTGTACATTTTATTAATTAAGAGCCAATAAAATTGTTTTGATTTTATCTTATAAAGATCTATACTCGTATTGTCGTCAAGCGGAAAGTTGGCAAAGTCAAAATTTAAATTCGCGTGATCTCCAAAAGAGAGTTTCATATTCTTTGCTTTTGCTAGTAAATGATTGGAGATGGCACTTACTTGATAGTAGTGAAGAAAGTTAGTCTTTTTCAAAGAATATTTAGATTTAAAATCCTCAAATGAAAGAAAATCGCCATTTATATCTAAAAGATGCATTATAGTTCTGATTCCTTTATTTCTTTGAACAAGAAAGGTTTCCCACCAATCATTATGTCTTTGTTATTGAAGAGAATCATATCACTGAAGTTATTATAGTTATAAAGGACCTTGAGTTCATTGAAGAAAAGAAGAATATCTTTATAAAAAAGAGGAAGATGATCGAAGTCCTTCACTCAATAATTACACAACAAAAGGAAACTGAGACCACCATGTTTGTTGAAAAAATATTCTGGAACTGTCCTCCAGTTAAAATTTCCAGTCCTCAAGAGTCTAGGGATCCATGCTAATTTTAAGGCTTTATTTATAGTTTCAATATCCGGCATGCGTAAGCCACCTTTTTCAAAATCCTGATAAAGGCTCGTCCTTTTAATCTTATCTTGTTTGTTATTCCATAGAAATTTAAAAAGGCGTCTTTGGACGTCAGGTATAACCTCTTTTGGAACATCAATATTCGACATAGAATACACAAGGGATGATATGCCTAAGGTCTTGCTGATCAGTACCTTCCCAAAAAGTGTTAGGTCTCTTGATCTCCATATATCTAATTTGGTTTGGAATATTTGAATTTTAGTCTTGAAATTGAGTTTATTATTTCCTTGGCTGTCATAAGAAACATAAATTCCTAAAGTTTTGCATAGCAAGCATTCAAAGGAAAAGGAGCAGGGAGGGGGTGGGGCAGCGAGGGAACGCTTGCAGGCAAACCCCACGATTCTGAAAAACGCCCACCGATTTCTTCATGGGTGAGTTCATTCATAGATTGACAACTTGTCAATGGCGCTATTTTTCAGCGAGTCACACAACAGCATCATTTAGCTTCAAAATGCTTTTTAAAAGCCAAAATACTTCAAATTTTCGGTGAATAAAAGAAGCGCTTTCCATCTAGCGAAAGTGATGGTGTCAACACTTTAACTGTAAGCTTAATTTAAATTCAAAACAGAACAATTTTTCGCGTGCTGAACAAGGCTGCTCACATTTCAATTGGCCGGAAACTCGCAAAGGGAAATCACAAAAGCACTCTTCAGTTTGTCTGGAGCTTTTAAATAATTAGTGGAATGTTCAGCTTAAAGAGCAGGTTTTCGTGAGGTTGAACTTCTACAGTTTAGCAGTTTAACGGTATTGTCCTACGGGGGAAAAATTATTTAAAAGGGTCTTAAAACCGTTTAGCATCCGCACTCAAAGCATTGTTTTGAAAACTGTCAGCATGAGCAAATTGGCTGGCTTTAAATTTTGCAAAACAAAGGATGAGTCGCCGCCGACTTCTTTCACGTCAGAATAAGTAAAACGACTCGGAAAATCTAAGTTGAAGTTACCAAATAATGCTGGCAAAACCTGTTCCTCCATACCGTTTTTCTTCGCACCCGCACAACTGAGCTGAAGAATGTTAAAAGCTTTTGCCAAATCCATCAGACAGGCACAATCAATACACAAATTGATGGCATATAATACCCTACGTTGGTCCATCTTCAGAGAGCTCAGATCTAGTTTATCGAAGCTAGAACGATTCAAACAATTATTCGTTTTGTCCTTGTCGCCCGAGTCACGCTCGAATATTATTTAGCGCCCTGGTTCAAATCAATCAGGTGAATTTGATACACTTATCAATCTGCATGACCGTGCCGCACCAATCAGAAGCCCCGTTCGTGAGTGAACTGGATTTTCAGAATTGTGGGGTTTGCTTGCAAGCGTTCCCTCGCTGCCCCAGCCCCTCCCTGCTCCTTTTCCTTTTTTGCTCTCACCCCAATTTTCACACGACCAGAATCTTTATTCGCGTGACACATAGCACTTCGTTCGCACGGGAACGCTTGCAAAGCAGGCTAAGGTCAAGTGGTTTTTCTTTATTGTTAACCAGTTTGCCTAGCCACATTGCTTTATTTTTTTCAATATTTAGTTTTATTCCTGAAACTTCACCGGAAGATTCCAAAATCATTAAGGCATTTTTCACTGATGTTATATCCGAGCAGAGAAGATTTGTATCATCCGCAAACTGACTCAATTTTATTTCCATGTTGAACATCGCAATTCCTTTCACTTTATTGCTTTGGCATGTCTTGTTAGACATAAGTTCTGCTGTTAAAATGAAAAGATACGGGGAAAGTGGGCAACCATGTCTAACTCCAGTGGAAAGTTTTATCCAGTTAGTTGCGAAACCGTTATTGAGTGCTGCACTTTCGATGTCGTTGTAAAAGACCGTAACCCATCGTCTTAATCCTCAAGGCTGCTGTCTAAGGAAATTTCTAAGGAGCCCTTTGGGCTCCTAACATCAAAAGTTAGGAGCTCAAGACATTACTTTAGGAGCCCAGTCTAAAAGTTGCCAAGGTCGATCCTTGGGGAGGGGGGTGGGATAGAAGAAAAAAATCTAGGGCAGGGGCCTGAGGAGCAGCCCCCCCCCCCATCCCTTTCCACATGCACACACATTTTGTTTTGTCAGTAGAGCCTAGGTGAACAGAAAACTCCTTCGGGCAAGATTTTTTTCTAGAGCTTCTGAGGGTAACCTCCCTCAAATAGTTGTGTCAGAAATTCCAGCTTTCTTAACTTGAAAGTTTATTTAGCTGAGCCTCTCCTTCGATAAAACCCTTTTTACACTGAGTGGGTGACATGAACAGGAGTGTGTATATTAGAAAGTTTCTGTAGGCTTAAAATGAGTTTGAAAATCCAACCAGTATATTGTGCTGTGATGAATGTTAAAAATGTGTAAAACAAAATAAAACATTGTTTAAAAGGAGCTTTGAACATCCAAAGTTTTGAAGCATGAAGCAGCCAAATTATTATTTCACTTTTGCACAGTAAGCTCACTAAAGAACTTGAATTATTGTTAGTAATTAAGGTTTAACAGAACCAAGATTACAATTTAGCAGGTCTATTTGAAAGTTAAGGCAAAGGTAATAAAAAGTCAGAACACCTGTGTAAACACTTTAATTAAATTATGATCTTATCTACCTTTCATAATCAGTTGTCAAAAATAGACCAGAAAAATTAAGTTGTGAAAGTTTCTAGGTTTATCAAATGAGTTGCTTATACAATAGATTTTAGTAGTTTTGAAAACAATTCATGTTATTAGCGAAACGTTTTCTAGCACATTATTATTTTCAAGAGTAACATTCTACTTGTCACAGTTCAATGACCGACATAAAATACGAAACAGTTTGAATTAACAAACAAACTTGATCCACAAAAAACGGTAACTGATAAGAATGTCACACAAAAGGCACATATTTTCTGTTGTTATGAAATTATGCACTCTCAAAAGTGAAAAAAAAGTAAGTGTAACATCAAAACATTCTGCACATTAGGCTTGTTGAAAAGGTTTTTGTATCAAGCTTTTGCAGATTAAAATTGTCATGATCAGACCTGATGCATTTATGGGCAGGAGATTGATTTCACTTTTTTATCTGTACATGTTTTCTTCAAATTCACTTTAAAACTCCTCCAAAACACCAACGTAGTGAACGAAATGTGAAGCAGCCCATAATACCATTCATTCTTCATTCCATATTTGGGAGTCAGTCCCAGTCCTAAACAGTCGAAAATAAATGGTTTTTCGAAGTTATCGAATTTTGCAAAGGCACGTTACGTATTTATACATGTACGCTAAAATTATCTCAATTGTGGACAGTTTTAGTATTTCCGTTTTGAAATGAAGTACTTGTTGTCTTGAACGGGATATATCTTACGCCAGTGGAACAAAGTTACAAGAAAATTGAAGTCATTAGATGAGAATGGAAAATCGATGCTTAGGCGCCCATGCGGGCTCCTTGAACAAAAATTTAGTCACCCGCACTCGTAACTTTGGCGCCCCAGGCGACCGGGCGCCCGTTAGGCAGCAACCTTGATCCTTCTCCAAAATTAAACAGTTTTAAAGCATGTTGAATACAGGGCTACTCTAAAGTGTCAAAGGCTTTGCTGAAATCAAGCGAAGTGAATATACCAGGAATATCGTTCGTTCGGGTTTGTTCCATAATATCACTTATGAGCCTAATATTTTCTCCAATATACCTGTCTTTAATGAAGCCCGTTTGATCAGAGTGGACGAGTCGTGGTAGAAAAGATTCCATACGTTTGGCGATTGCTTTTGAAGCGATTTTGTAATCCACATTTAATAAGGTAATTGGTCTCCAATTCTTTAAATGATTTAATGCTGAATCTTCTTTTGGTATAAGATTGATCACCCCTCTTCGTTTCGAGATTGATAATTTACCATTTTCGTAACCAGCATTAAGTGAGTTAACCAAGTCATTACCAATAAGATCAAAAAAGATCAAGTAAAATTTGGAAGTAAATCCATCTTCACCATTTTCACCACCATTTTAAAACTTTCTACAACTTTTTTACATTCCTCAAATGACAAGAGACCTTCTATAGTTTCGCGCTCTTCATCGGAGAGTCGTGGTAGTCCTACCCCTTCAGTAAATTGGTTTAGTAGGTCTTCCGTAGCAGTTACCTTAGAAGAGTGCAGGTTTCTACAATACTTTTCTATTTCAGGTAGGATTTGGTTTTCATCCACTACTTTACCGTTCTCATCTTCTAACTCAGAGATAACTCTCTTATTATAATTGCTTTTTTCAAGATTAAAGAAGTACTTGGTAGGACGTTCGCCTTGTTCGACCCAAAGACATTTGGATCTAAATTTAGGAGTAATGTCCAGGATTGAACGCAGCAACGAAAATTACAAAATTTTGTATTCTTCGATAATGACGAAAAATCGCTACAGGTCGCGACGAAAATGACGAAAAATCACAAGAGGGTCGACGAAAATGACGAAATTTATTCGCGAGCTGAAACGAAGGGGGCAATGAAAACGACGAATTTGACGAAAATGACGAAAAATTGCTGTCGCGACGAAAATGACGAAAAATCGCAAGAGGGTCGAAGAAAATGACGAAATTTATTCGCGAGCTGAAAGGAAGGGGGCAACGAAAACGACGAATTTGACGAAAATGACGAAAAATCGCTGTCGCGACGAAAATGACGAAAAATCGCAAGAGGGTCGACGAAAATGACAAAATTTATTCACGAGCTGAAAGGAAGGGGGCAACGAAAATGACGAATTTGACGAAAATGACGAAAAATCTCTGTCACGACGAAAATGACGAAAATTCGCAAGAGGGTCGACGAAAATGACGAAATTTATTCACGAGCTGAAAGGAAGGGGGCAACGAAAATGACGAATTTGACGAAAATGACGAAAAATCGCTGTCATGACGAAAATGACGAAAAATCGCAAGAGGGTCGACAAAAATGACAAAATTTATTCGCGAGCTGAAAGGAAGGGGGCAACGAAAACAACGAATTGACCAAAATATTGATAAATCTCAAGAGGGTTACTGGATCACTACAAAATTTATTGCAGAGCTGCTAGGAAGTTTTCAATGTATAAACATACAACTTTACCACAAGCCATAATTTGAAGTTTCACTCCCATTGAGAGTTCAATTTTAAGGGAATGACTACAAAATTGTTATGAAATCTATATTTTGCGTAAAAAAATGATTACATGATTATTAGCCAACAGGTTTAAGCAAGAGTTGGCATAATAAAAATATAATAATGAAAAGAAAACTTACGTGGCTATGGGTTCTTCTGTTATTTCCGTCATTTTATTTGTAGGTAACATAGTGTCTTGTAACCATATCTTGTATTGTAAATATCCTCATAATTGGAGGAGCAGGACCATTGAAGCCATTATTGCAGTCAATCTTGTGACAGATGTCTTTAGTATTTGCATAGGCTGAGTTGAAGCCAATAAAAGTGAATCCATCATATATAGTTTTTTTACAATCCGGACAGTTGTGAACTGTAATTAAAGTGGCTCTTCGTGCTTTCTTTCTGAAGTTGTTCAAAATATAAAAGTTCAATTCTACATCCTTGTTGCTACACCATGGACGAAAACAAAGTGTTGGCATGCATATAACAACAAAATTTAGGCATGATTTGACAGCCAAGGTGCACATTTCTTGCTGGAGATACAAGGCTTTAAAGTCTACGCCGATGTTTTCTTTCATCCTCTAACCAGCTATACACCAGCTACCACACGACGATTATGACCAGACGCCAATGCATGGGGCACCTTTTAAAATTACACCAAAGATTTCGTTGCTCCTTGGAATTGAAGAAGCTAGGGCATCTAACAGGATGCGGTGGTACATGGTGCGGATCCATAATTCGCAGATTTCCGTATCTTCAGGGCATTTTCCGCTTAAAACAGAAAAACTTGCTTCGTATTAATGATGAAGCAGCTGCTCACCATCCTCACAAACAGAAATTTCGAAGAAAATGATTACTTTGAGGCAGTTTTCCCCCTAAAATTATGCCGAAAACAGGCCACTTCGATTGTAAACAATTTTTAACCTCCAGGCGTTCCACGCGTGTTGTCGTGATGGGCCTGGGCACCAGTTTTGTTTTAACGCTGATTTCTATTGGACGAAAAGCCGCTGCTACCATTTCAGCGAATGGCAGTAGTTATAAGAACCTGCATTGAAAACTCCAATCGCTATCACAATGGATGAATTTGTCCTCAAAGAGACTCAGAAGAAGAAAGATCCCCACTTGGCTGTACCAGCAGCGAGCTTCAGGCCACGAAGCGGCCTAGCGAAGAACGAGGTATATTCATTTGAAGCACGCTTGTTTCGGCTCATGAATTAAAGAACGAGGTATATTCATATGTAGCGTGCTTGTTTTGGCCGATGGTTTAACAACGAGGAATATTCATTTGTAGCGCGCTTAGCCAGCTTAGCTTGGCGTTCTAGTCAGTCAGGGAGAGCGAAAAAACGAGCGCGCGAGCAAAACGACGAAGGAGAGAAAGAACGCCCCGCCGTCGCTTTGCTCGCGCACGCGATTTTTCGCTCTCCATGACTGACTAGAACGCCAAGCTACGCTGGCTATAGCGCGCTTGTTTCGGCTCATGGATTAAAGAACGAGGTATATTCATGTGTAAGTATGCTTGTTTTGGCCGATGGTTTAAAGAACGAGGGATATTCATTTGTAGCGCGCGTGTTTCGGCTCATGGATTAAAGGACGAGTTATATTCATGTGTAGTATGCTTGTTCTAGCTTGAATAGGACAAGGTCGCGACAGCCGGCGGTAAAGCTGCCTGCCTTGTTCCCCCTTCTCTCTCTGTTCCTACCGGTCGCTAAATCATCTCGCAAAATAACGCTTTAAAGGGCTCGGAGCGGCGAATAAACATGACACGAGACTCAATCAACATTTCATCTTAATTTTTATTGAATCATTTAGAGTAATTTTTATATTTTGTAGTAAATCGAAGCCGACGTAATGTTTCTCTTCTTCTATACGAGCCATTGATTTCGACATAACCTTATGTCAACGATTATTAACCACGAAAACATAGGGTGGTCCGCCTGTGCTTGTTCCTTTAAAGAACGAGGTATATTCATGTCGAAAGACGCTGGAATTTGCAAGACAATGAACTGCGAAAAATCGTTGACATGACGGAAAACCGTCAAGGTTGCGAAAAATCGCAAATTTTGTAAATTTTGTCAAATCCGCAGGCAGGCTCAGGTGAAGTGTTCGAATTAGCATTTCAATACACTACAAGACGCGGAAATTTGCAAGACAATAAACTGCCGAAAATCGTTAACATGACAAAAAACCGTCAAGGTAGCGAAAAATCGTTGCGTTTGCAGAATTTCGTCAAACACTAAATTTTGTAAGTGCGTTCAATACTGGACATAAGTGAAATTTAGCTGCTTCACCTTTAACATCATAAAGTTTGTAGTTCCTTTTTCAGATTATCGTATTGGTTTAATTCTTCATCTAAAGTGAGTGCATCATCACTTGCACAGATTTTCTCATCAAGTTGATCTAGCTGATTTTTAATGGAGATCTCACGTCTTCTATTAATTTTAGCTCTCCCTTTAGAGAAAGAGAAAGTTGAAGTTCTCATTTCCATTTTAAGAAGTTCCAAAAGGATTTGCTTGTCCAGGACATAACTATATTTTCTTTGGAATTCTGGGTAGATGTTCTGGATCAATTGTGCGAAAATATTATTTCACCTCCCCATTCATGTCTCCAGGATGATTCATCACTTTGGTCGGAGAAGGTTTCTTGCAAAAAAATAAAAAGAAGCTCTTTGGTCTTTAAGGTTACCGTATACCTTTGGGGGTGTCTCGAGTCTAAACGATATAGCGCAGTCGGAATAAATTGTAGATAGCTAAAACCCTATATCAAATTAAAGCTTATTAAGCTGGCTTTCAATCTATAGAAACCGTTTTATACTAGAATGAAATGTCAATCTTTTAGGAACCTCGAAACACGGGCCCCTGAGTCGCCTTTTGAAGGCTACAAGTCAATGCGAATTTAGTATTTTGCTAATTTGATTTGTTCTTTGGTTTCCGGACCCCAAGCACTAAAAAAATGTGTCGGCGTTTTGTCATATTCAATTGCAGTAAAAAGATACAAGACATTTTGCAAATAGGGCTAAAACACAGGGGAGTGATCGTACAAAAATCGCTCCAGTAGGAAAAGTATACAAAAATAAAAAAATCACCGACACATTTTTGTTATTAATATAGTACTTACCCGCTTATAAGAACCTGCAATTTAAGAACCTGTTAGCCTAAAAATATCAATTTAGACCTCATTTACATAAGAACCTATTTAGCCTAAAATTTGAAACAGGTTCTTATAGAAAGGTTCTTATAGAAATTAACCTAAAAAAAACTTCATGCAAAAAAACAACTCGAAAGTAGTGAAATTGAACATGTATACACTTCTAAATTTGGTATAAATAATGTTTGAAAACCTTGTAAATTTTCATTACACAAGGGATATATAACATATAACAGGGTTCAATTTGTTTTCGGACTCCCAAATTGTTTTCGGACTCCAAATTTTGTTGTTTATTAAACAAGTAAGGCGTCTTTTTGGCTTAATAAACAAGTTTGACTAGTGAAAGTTGCTTATTAAACAAAAAAGACCCTGTTTTGGCATTAAATTAATATACATGCCAGCTTTCTACCATTCACAGGTGTATAATATATTTCTCATTAAATAAGAACCTATTTAAGAACCTGCGTAGCCTAAAATTCCACTAAGCACCATTAACATAAGAACCCGTTTAGGCTAAATTTGAAAAAATGGGTTCTTATAAGCGGGTAAGTACTGTATGTTAAACTAGCTGCGTGCCAAATTTGACGTAGGAGCAAATTCCTTTGGAGTTGTAGCTCTTTAAAGTGTTGCATTCAAAGCGAAAAATTTATTTCAGAAAACAGCGCTTAAAAAATATCCTGCAATGCAAACAAACGCCGCCCACATGAAGCTTGCAACACCTTCTCGAATGTATCACCCATAAATGTAATAAAAACCATAAATGTAATAACAACCATAAATGTAATAAAAATTAACCTTAAAATTATGTAATACTAACCATAAATGTAATAACTTTTAACCACAAATGTAATAAATCCACTAACCATAAATGTAATAAAATTTGCCCATAAATGTAATAAACTGAACACCCATAAATGTAATAAGGCTTAACCATAAATGTAATAAACTGGCTATGACTTCCGAATCAAGGGGCTACAAACTTGCCATTCTCATTCTTCGTGAAATTGACTTGAAATTTTCAATTAGACCCCTAAAGGCCTGACTCCTTAAGGAGGCTCACAATTGTTTCCAGTTCTTGAACTTTGATGGGTCAGTACTACAAATCATTATCAGTTGCTGCTACAATAATGATATCAAACAAATGTCCAATCATTGCTGAACAAGTTGTAGCCATTTTTATGACGTCATTGGTTACCATAGCGACAGTTTAGCCTGTTAAAAAGACCCTTAATTTTGCCTTTAAGTGCTTATAACTCAAAAACGAGCACGGTGACCCCCATTTTTTATTATTGAATAATGATTACCATGTTAAGATGTAACTTTTTGCAAAGTTGAAAAAAAATTCTATTTAGCGGTTTCAGAGCCACCTTAAAATTTCCGAAACTTTAAGGTGGCTCTGAAACCGCTAGATAGAATTTTTTTAACTTTGCGAAAAGTTGCATCTTAACATGGTAATCATTATTCAATAATGAAAAATGGGGATCACCGCGCTCGTTTTTGAGTTATAAGCACTTAAAGGCAAAATTAAGGGTGTTTTTAACAGGCTAAACTGTTGCTATGGTAACCAATGACGTCATAAAAATGGCTACAACTTGTTTAGTGATGATGGGACGTTTGTTCGACATCCTGTTCGTAGTAGCAACTGATAACAATTTGTAGTACTGACCCACCAAAGTTTAAGAGCTGGAAAGTGCTGGAAACAATTGTGAGCCTCCTTAAAGAAACAAAAATACTATTTCTTCGTGTGCAATCCAAAGGACAATGATTTTACAAAACAAAGTGATCAAACTACAAAAATAAGAGCCAAAGCGAAGGCAGCAGACAAGGTTTGGGATGAACGATAACGATACATCCAACGAAGAATGAAAAACAATCCTCCCTCAAAATACTCTGTAGGAGAAACTGTTCTGATCCATTTTCCGGGAAGCATGGGTACGCGCAAACGGAGAACACAAGTTTGCAAATCCATGTAGATATATGGGAAAGTTTGAAAAATTAAAACAGGCGTATTCCTTATAAAGTGATGTTTGACTGAATTCGTCTTGACTCAAAGAGAACCTTAATATCTTTCAAATGGATGAAATATCATCAACCACCAGCACTTCAAACGCTCTGGTATATAGACTTTCTAATCATACTTGGGTACTTCCTTAATGTTCGCAGACCATAATTATAGCTTCTTGGATATTGGTTTCTGGGTTAATTAAAATACTAACTTGATGGATGAGTCGCGTGTCCTGAAGTAAGAAGTGCACAAAGAGAATGGCAAGTTTGTAGCCCCTTGATTCGGAAGTCATAGCCAGTTTATTACATTTATGGTTAAGCCTTATTACATTTATGGTTGATCAGTTTATTACATTTATGGGCAAATTTTATTACATTTATGGTTAGTAGATTTATTACATTTGTGGTTAAAAGTTATTACATTTATGGTTAGTATTACATTTATGGTTAATTTTTATTACATTTATGGTTGTTATTATATTTATGGTTTTTATTACATTTATAGGTGATACACTCGAATAACAAGGCCAATCAGTGCGCGAGAATGGCGGCTCTCGTGATAATTCCCACGAAAACTGTCTCGGTTGAGTGCATACACGTCATATGGATGTCAATCAAAAGAAGAATTTTTACTTCCGGTCAAAAACGAAATATGCTCATTTCTCCGCCGATATTCACTCTTTTTCAAAACTTTTTTTTTTAAATGAAAGATCACACTTTGACCATTACTTGGATCTTAAAATCCGATTTTGGGAAAAATTGTTGATCTCAAGGTGTACGGTAACCTTAAGAAAGCAAAACATATTTCTTCTCTTATTACCGTCCCTTAAGCCCCGCACATTTAACGAAATGAAGCCACAGTTATTCTTGTTCGACATTGATAAATATATCAGAAAATTTCAACCCACACGGTGAAAGATGATGTCCCACCTATCAGCCTTCAGCACATTTTGACAAAAGCTGTTATGATGGTCTTCGATAAAACACCGCCGGCATTTTATTCAGACAGTGGAAACCATGTGCAGCTAGAGGTATCTAATCAAAGGGTCTATTGTAACAAAAAACACTGATCGTCAAACATTACTCTTGTATTTTGGGATGAAAAAAATACATTAAATTTTGTAATTGCATACTTGTTGTGATTATCGTTATCCACACTACGGCTCGCAAGAATATGAAGCAAATGAATCAGATGGTAAATATAATGGGAAATAAAGGCGCCCCAAGTTGTTATTGTTATGAAGCTGTCCGCTAAAGCTATTGCTTTCTTTCTTGGCGCCAGTTTTATTTTTTGGTACATAGTGCAAACTACAGCACCAATTTACATATATTTTTTTGGAAAATTATCCATGAATGCCACATTTTCTAGGGGTTTCCCCAGCACGAAAACTTGCAGTTACTCCTAGTTTGCTCCTACGCATGGCTCCATTATTCGACACAAACAGTCCTCTTCAAGCAGCAATGTGGACGTTGTTTCTGATCCCATTTTTTTCTTTTCTGCGTAAGTAATTTCACCCATGGTGCCTCATTGCTCTGACGTGCACTCGTCTTCCCAAGTTTTTTTTCTCGATATTAGGGCTACTGAGACCATACAATTTTGCCAACAAGCCTTATCGATTCCCCTCCCTACCATTCTGCAGTCACCCCTTTGTCCTGTAATTTTTCACAAACAGGCAGACCTTTTCAAATGAGTAATCCAATTTGTCTTCTTTTCACAGACTTCATGAAGAAATTCAAGCAAGTGTCAAAATACCTGGCTCTCTAGACAGTCTTCTTCTTGACATTGACCTCAGATATGTATGTCCTTAGATAGATGCATATGTTGACTTTTATATTTTTCAAGTTTGCTTTAGTAATACTATTATCAAAAGCAAGAAACAGCCTTTGAGTGATCACATGTGCAAACATACACTAAAAACAGCGTTGAGAATATGACATGCATGCGGCAAACTTCTTGAGTTGTTTGGGATTGGAGTACTCTCTCGAGTGATTGATAAATCTTTCCAGTTGAAAGTAAAACTAGAAGAAAACAGAGAAATTATATCTTTAAAAGGTATGCATATTAATGTAAAATCACATATCCAAATGTCATCATGGTTATTAATTTCTTTCAACTTAAATAAGAAGTTTAAAGGGCACTACCCCAATTTTGTTTGTTTGCCAAAGTAAATCTTCTTGTAACTTGAAGCACTCCTGTCAAACAATTTGGAATTTTGTTGAATCATTTATTTTCTGTTCCCTGTGAAAGTCTTAAAATTATCATCATTTTAAAAATAGCACTTAAAACATGGCCATTTTGTTTTACATCCATGTTTTGATGGAAATGGGTCCAGCAATTAAGGTGACATGTACCCAGGAAGGAAGGATCTTTCGCTTCCCCTTATTTTCTTTTAAGATGGTGTGAAACATTTGAAAAGTGCCTAGAAATTCCTTCCAGGCAAGTTATAAATTGTTACAGCAATATCCCAGATTAAGAGAAAGGTATGCTGCACAATTTATTGTTAATGATCCATAAACTCTTGAAGCAACTTCTGGAGTTCCACAAAACTTTTTTTATGCAGAATGCATTTTTGTGATGGTTGTGTGGGCAGTTGTCTGCTAATCTCCTAAAGTACTAAGTACAGTTGATTAATTAATTGTTTTTGTGAACGGGTAAGGGGTGGGGAGTACAAAACTGAGCACTACATAAAACACAGTGTATCTATGTTTACTTTTATATGAAGAACACTATGCTTTCCTTGTGGTTCTTTGTGCTAAACGCATGCGTAGAAGATAAATCTACGTATGTACATTACCTAGTTGTGGCCTTAAAAGGGAAAACCACTACTAAACAGAAAGGTGAAAATCTTAAATGGTTGAACTAATAAATATCATTAAACAGGAAGGTTAAAAGATTTAAGAATGGTTAAACCAAATCATTTAATGGTTAACTTAAAATGTTAAACCTTTCAATAAATCAAAAACCAAATGTGCAGAATCATTATTTTAAGATTGGTATCAATATAGGTTTACATGAGCCAACTGTGAGTCTTGAGTCGTGTTCTACATCGTCAGCCTCTATCTTATCTGTAATATTTAGGCTTCAAAGCAAGGATTTATTCTGCATACAAGACATAGAGGTGAACAAGATGGCGGATTACAAAAGCACATGGACCCAAGATGCAACGGGGTCTCATAACTAGAAAACTGGAAGTCTGATGTAATGAACAACTAATCCAACATCTCCCCCCAAATTTTGAGTGCCAACTCTGTGCACACAGTTCGGTAAACTCAACAATAATGTAACAATGTTCAAGGCAAGTTTGCTCTGTTAAATGTTCACAGATCTAGCCATTGTGGTGGTTTTACTACTCGTCCTGAGCATGTAACACGCTCCATAAGACAGTTCCCAGTGTTCGGATGGCCTTCTTGGGTTGACACAGCTGTTGTGGATCCAGCAGGTGTTGAAGGTTCAGCCGGTAGATTTTCTTGCACATGGGTAGAAACCTTTGGAGGTGTTTGGTCCACGGGCAGTGCTTGATTGCGAGGTGTCACAGTTAGGCCATCAGAGGGAAAGGCTGGCTTGGAACTAGAGCAGAGCGATTACATCGCATAGTGCTCATGTCGGTCTTCACCAAGTAGGATCTTGGTAGTTGGGTGACTCCAATGATCTGACCTTCCCGGTTCTGGTCGCGCACCCAAACTTGCTCGCCTGTTTTGAGTGGAGGGAGCGCATGGGCTTGGTGTCGTTTGTCATGATAAATCTGTTGCTTTGACCTGTATTCATCCTCTCTCAGTTGCACTCTTTGACGGTCGGTATCTTGCACATTTGGTTTGAAGACACTGGGCATTGCAGGAACCTTGGTTCGCAGACGGCGCCCCATTAGTAACTCGCTGGGTGAAAAACCGTTTTGCAAAGGGGTAGATCGGTAAGCAAGGAGGGCTTGATACGGGTCTTCATTCTTGCGGAGCAGTGCTTTGACCGTACGGACTGACCTTTCAACTTCCTCATTGGCTCTTGGGTATTTAGGAGAGCTTGTCACATGAACAAAATCATACTCAGTGGCAAACAGCCGAAAGGCATCAGAGCTGAATTGTGGGCCATTATCTGATACAATGATGTCAGGTATGCCATGTGTGGAAAAAAGTTCTTTCAGGATTAAAATGACTCTGGCAGATGATTGGTCATTCAGTTTCTTGATCTCAAACCATCTTGAATAGTAATCAACGACAATCAAGTAGACCTTTCCTTTGAGTTCAAAGAGGTCGGCAGCTAACCTTTCCCATGGACGTGAAGGGAAGGAGGTTGACATGAGTGGTTCTTTGAGCTCAGGGCGATCTTTGGGACAGGTGCTACAATTTGCCACCATGTTTTCAATCTGCGTAGAGAGCCCTGGCCACCATACAGAGGTTCGGGCTCTAGCGCGGCACTTGGTTATTCCAAGGTGACCAGCATGAATGCAGCCAAGTGTCTCCAGTCTCATGGACCTGGGAATCACTATGCGCTCATTGCAGAGGAGCAAGTCATCAACAATGCTGAAATGGGCCCTGTTTTCCCAGTAGGGACGTAGTAAGGGTTGGTGAGGCATATATGCTGGCCATCCTTGACTGCAGTAGTTCCTGATTTGATAGCATTCTTTGTCAGTGATTTGTGCCTCTCGTATCTGTGACAGGCGCTGTGTAGTCGCTGGGAGTGTGAACACTGTCTGGGCTGCAAAGCTCTCTAACTCGTCTACAAACTGCTCGTCCTTTTCTCCTGGACTTTTTGTAGGTGCACGGGAGAGTGCGTCAGCTGTTAGCTGGTGTTTTCCAGGCACATATTGGACAGTGACGCTGAATCTCATCAATCTAAGGTGAAACCGCTGGATACGTGGTGGTGTCTTGGAAAGCTCAGTGGTGTTGAAGAGGGTTTGCAGGGGCTTGTGGTCAGTTTCTAGGACAAAATTCATGCCCACAACATATTCACTAAACTTCTCACATGCCCAAACTCCTCCTAGTGCTTCTTTCTCTATGACAGCATAGTGTTTCTCAGCATCACTGAGTGATCGTGATGCATAGCTGATGGGTCTACGATTCCCGTCATCTTGTACCTGGAGGAGGACTGCACCAATGGTGTTTAAGGAGGCATCAGCTGCGATGATGGTTGGTCGACTTGGGTCATAACATGCTAAAACTTCAGCTGATGTGAGGGCTGTTTTAATCTGTTCGAAGGCTCTCTGCTGGGGGTCTGTCCAAAGCCATGTGGTGTCTTTACATAACAACTGACGCAGGGGTTCACTCATCTCGGCTAGTTGGGGAATGAATTTCCCCAAATGGTTCACCATCCCCATAAAGCATTGCAGGTCCTTCACATTTTGGGGAGGTGGAAATTCTGATATGGCTTTCGTCTTCATTGGGTCTGCATGTATTCCCTGTTCGTCAATAATGGAGCCTAGGAATTTCACAGAGGTCTTGAAAAACTGGCATTTCTCAATGTTGAGGGTTATGCCAGCCTCTTGTAGACAATATAGTGTAGCTCTAGCACGTCTGTCGTGTTCTTCTTGATCAGCTCCATGGACGTGAATGTCATCCATTTGACAAATTACGCCCGCTACATCGTTAAGGATTTCAGACATTGTACGCTGGAAAATCTCTGGCGCAGAGCTTATGCCGAACGGAAGGCGGTTGAAGCAGTAGCGGCCAAATGGTGTTACAAATGTAGTAAGCAGTTTTCGCTCTTCATCAAGGGGAAGCTGCCAAAACCCACTATTTGCATCGAGTTTGGTGAAGAAGTGACTTTTTTCCAGCTTGGCAAGACTCTCATCGACTGATGGCATTGGATGGATTTCTCTCTGCACCGCCTTGTTTAACTGGATTAGATCTACACAGAGCCGGACATTGCCATTAGGTTTGGGGACTGGGACGAGACCAGAGCACCAAGTAGTTGGTACTGTTACTGGTGAGATGACTCCCTGTTGAAGCATAGAGTCTAATTCTTGTTTGACCTTTGGCAATAGCGGACATGTGGCTTTGCGTCAGGTTGCAGCATTATGTGAACTTCAGTCTTCACCTTTCCCAGGCCACTGAACAGTGAGGGGAATTCGGTTTTGAAATCAGCATCTGTACGAGTGATTAGCCCCAATACAACACAGGCTTTTCTGCTTAGCAGTGGACATGTCTGGTCTGGTATGACATAGACTGGTTCAGTAACGTTTCTCTGGTGGTATGAGAGGTTAGCTTGAAACATGCCAATGACTGGGATTTGAATATTTCCAGGGCCTCGTAAGGTTTGTTTTGGTTTGACAAACTTCTGATCTTTCAGCCACGAGGTATGTGCACCAATGACTGTGACTGCGGCGCCGGTATCCAGCTTGAAGCGGGTACTGTGGCCATTAATCCCAAGTTGGGCAGTCCAACCTCTCCCTGTGGTTTGAACTTCTCCAACAAATACAACCTCTTCTCCCTCTTCCTGCTCTTCATCATCTTCGAGCTCGTATACTTTCTTTGTTGGGGAGGCAGTGCTGCGACAAACATTTTGAAAGTGTCCCCTTTTTTTACATTTGTTACAGGTAACATCTTTAGCCGGGCAAACTTGGCGCTGGTGTCTCTCCCGGCCACACCATCCACAGCTTTGGGCAGGTTTGGGACGGAGTTTCTTTGTTTGGAAGTTTTTTATTTCCAGACTTTCCTGAGTAAACATATTCAACTGAAGCTGGTTTGTTGTCCCCATGGACAAGATCACGGTTTTCTGCTCTAGATTCTGCCTGACGACTCATTTGAATGGCTTGTGCGAGTGTAAGAGAAGCTTTTGATTGAAGTTGATCGGAAAGTGAATCATCAAGTACTCCCACTACAATCCGGTCTCGAATTAAACCATCCTTTAACACACCATAGTCACAATTATCTGCTAATCTGTATAGATCCTGGATGAATGTGTCGACTGATTCTCCCGCTATTTGAGACCTTTTGTTAAAACGTGTGATTACGTTTCGCCGTTCTGCAAAATGGTTGTTTAATGACTTCTTGATCTCCTCATAGGAGACAGTTCCTTCGTCTAATCGAAGCATTTGAAGAATATCGCCGGCACTGTCACCCATTCAATAAAGGAGAGTACTGACCTGCCCTGTTTGTGGTTTATTGTTGAGCCCTGACGCTACTCTGTACCTGTCGAATTGGCGAAGCCACTTTGGCCATGTGTCTGCTGCTTGTGGGCTGTTTGTCTCTTCGAACTTTCCGGGGAGAGGAATTTGTGTGGTCGTTTGGGCCTGATTAATTGTCTCCAGCGCTGATGAACTGGATTCTCTGCCTCCTGGCATTGTTTAGCGTTGAGTGTCTCCAGCCACCGCTGCCACCATGTAATATTCAGGGTTCAAAGCAAGGATTTATTCCGCATACAAGACATAGAGATGAACAAGATGGCGGATTACAAAAGCACATGGACCCAAGATGCAACGGGATCTCATAACTAGAAAACCAGAAGTCTGATGTAATGAACAACTAATCCAACATTATCATCCATGGTGATACATTGTATCATCATCCGCTTGTTCTAGCATTTCATCAGTGTAGATGTAGTCGTCTTCTGTGCCATCAAGAGCATTCAAAATCCAGCGTGTTTTGAACGATTTTCTCACCATTTCTTTACGGAGGCCATTACAACACAGGCACGGTTTAAATGTGTTGTTCAGAAATGGGGTATACCGCTGGCTAATTGACACCGAAGGCTCGTAAATTTACTTGTCGGCAAGCTTCGAGTTATTGTCGAGTTTGCTTCGATGAAAGGGCTGAGTATCTTCGGAATTATTGGCCTCAGACGAATGAATAGGACTTGTGACTTTTGGGCGGGATTCAGTGGATGTATTTCAAAAGAATTCAACAATGGGGTTTAATTATTGTCCCTCAAGTGCGTATCCTTTTGTTCTGTGAAGCGTGGTGATTGCAAAAAATATGTCACCTCAGGTTTTCATCTCTTTCCACCGAAAAACGTTTTGCTTATAAGCGGCAAAGGTAATATCGGTTTATTATTGATATGCATTTTACAAGCTTGAAAATGAGCGTTTAAACGAAATTTTTGGTTCAGTATTACCAGAGAACCGCTTTGTTTTGGAAATTACAACGCAATTTGCCGCCGGCAGTGAGAACGGCGGCGACATGTCTTCAGTCATGTCTGAATGAATTTGCTCTCGTTTATAGCGAGGTGGAAGTCGATTTGTTATCGAAAAAATTATTTGAAGTGATTTGTTACCGACCTATCGCTAAGCCTTTCGTTGGATTAGTTTATTTAAGATTAACAATCAGATACTATTAAACAACAAAGAAATACATAAGAGTTTGTTTTGTTTTGATTGACCGTGTGCTTGTCAAAACAACGGACGATATATGTTCTCAAATACAAACCATTATGCGGGCTTATAAATAACAAAGTCATTCGCGTGGCTACTCACTTATTCTCGACACTGTTGATTTCACAATCCAACACACTCATTTTATTTTCTTCTAGCTTACGAATGTCTACGTTTAATTCGGTGAAACGACTATGAAAAACGGGCCGACTTCCAACATCTGTAGCTATCGATCGACAGAGTGTTTATAAATAATCAAGTGGGCTACCGGTTCCATAGCTTTATATTCACTTGGACTCATCAAAGCGGTATGATGTTAACAAAGCGAGAGGTCAAAAAAATCGAAGCTTAGATTCAAATGAACACTGGAATGAATAAAAGGAGCAAATTATTTTATTGATGAAAATCATTCCAGAAACTAGAATGTTTGCGAGTGTTTTTGCGGTGTCTGACATTTGCAGACGCCGAGCATTGCGTTCATGTCAATTTCTTAGCCTTTCCCGGGGCCTTCCCACATGCATGCTTTGAGCTTTTCCAGACCTTTCTTACGAATAAATTAATATGTCGCAACAGTAGGGTTTAAAAAATCAGTCAAACAGAAATCCTAAAACAAAGCAAAAATGTCGCACCTAACATCAAAGCGTTTGTGATCGTGCAGTAGCGAGCCACATCTTCGGAAAGTAATCAGTCTGTGTATTATGAATATTCAATGAGAAAGAACAATAGCGTGAATATATGAATAATAATCGACCCACAAAATGTGGGTACACACTTAAACCGTGCCTGTGTTGTAATGCAGCGTGGCCTAGTGGTTAGGGCACTGGACTTGTAATCCGGAGGTCCCGGGTTCAAATCCTCCTCTCTGCCACTGGATGGATTTGTCTTCCGTGGTCCCGAATTCAACTCCTCCACGCTTTGTATATAGCCAACTGGTCAGCCTCCTGCCAGTTGGGATTTTTAACAAGTTTCTGTTTGATTTCTAATATTTGTTTCACTATTTACAGTGTCCTCAATAATTAGCACAGCCATGCTAAATACATTGACACTTAAATAAAGTTGTTGTTGTTGTTGTTTTTTTAATTTCTGCCTGAAGACTGCTTTAGCAAAGATCATTGTTTTGACAACGTTAGAAACTGACCAGTCAGAAACAGTCATTCCCATGGCTTGGTAAACATTGCAACATGATCTGACAGAAATCAGGCTTGATGTATGAATTTATGGCTACAGTCTGTTTTCTGTTCACTTTCAATTCACTTGCATGTGTATTACAGTAAAAAAAACAGTAGTACCAGAATAATAAATTCCTTAGCAACATACATTTGGATATCTTGTTACCAAAGGATTAGAATTATAATATAAAATGACGTATATAATGCTAAAGAGGAAAACAAAGGTAACATATTGCATGTACATATGTATAAGAGAAAAACAAGTTCCAAGTCAAGTTCCGTTAGTTGCTATTTGCTATCGAGAGAAGCTACAGGGATGTAGTTAAAAATTTTGACATCCTTCTATAGGAAATTAAGCTGGGAAAATCAAGCTGACAGCTGGGTATTTTTCCTGGCTCCCAGCTATTATCTACATCCGTGAGCTACAGTGCTATTTCAACTACAGGAGCGATTTTATTTCTCTGCTACGTAAGCTATCATAGGAGCTTGACCAAAGTAAGTTATGTTTCTTTGTCTCACATGATATGTTTGTAATTTTCTATATTGTGTTCTATCGGTTAAATTTAAGTGATTTCACTAGGCTTTGTTAGGCGTCGTGACTAAATACAAAGGAATTTAATTTACATTAAAAAAAAGGTTACAGCGCATGGAGTATTTGGCAACCACTTTTGTTGGAATTGATCGTTTGAATTTGTCACAATGGAGACCTGTCTTTCAATTTCTAAGTTATATATCAGCTGTTTCACATACATGTATTCTCTAATAGATGGAGGGATGTCTTTTATTTTACAACAATAGATATAATATCTAGCAAGAAGCAAACAGTGAATTAGCAAAATATCATCTTTTTCTCCTCTGAAACCTAAATAATCATGTATATCCAAATCATGTGAGGCTGGTATAAACTGGACTGAGGCCAAGAAACTGAACATTTTCCCAAAATGTTTTTGTTGTTGAGCATTCCCAAAAAGATGGATTTGTGTTTCCTGGTTTATTTTGCACAGATAACAGAGAGTAGTTTCTGAAATTCCAGTTTTAGATAGAAAAGAGTTTGTTGCTATATGTCTGTGAAGCAATTTGAACTGAAAGTTTCTTAATTTAGTACTAAGTTTTCTGTTATTTTGGTTCGTTTGGATGTGTAAAGATCACCATAAGAGGAATAACATTCTTTCAAAATATCAGGGTCATTAGTAAGCGTCACTCCATCGCTTGTCTTAATTTGCATAATTGTCTTTTTTTTGCAGTGTCAATTTTCTAAATTCAAGAAATATTTGTTATTTTTCTCGCCCTCATTGTACCATCTGGTTTTGGCTCCCTTTGTTTTGTATTCAATAATGTTCTCTGCTTCTATTTTCTTTATCCTCAGCTGTTCAGAAAGAGTATCTTTGTCATTGTCTGTTGAGCTCTCAAATTGCCTTTTGAGAGCGGCTATTTCACTTTCAAGATCAGCTTCTCTGTTTTAAATCTAAGGAGTTCTGCCTTTGTTACAATAATTACAGTATAATTATTATGTACACTTATCTTTTACACGTAAAGTACTTTGTTCTATGGAATAGTACCAGAAGGAGAGCATAACATTTTCTAAAACAAATATAAAGAGTAACAACAATAATTATACCCTACATTTTACCGAGTGCACACAGTCAGGTGCTCCCCACCTTAACAGAAATAATTAATAGATGAATTGGCTATTAAAGTTTATGACATAGTGCCATGGCAACTAAGCTTCACACAAATGAGACACCATCCCTAACCATCTGAATAGTGCATTCTACACAAAAAAAATATCATTTTAAAACAAATTTTGGATACTTTAGTCTCAAAACCATAATTTTGTGCTCTGTGTTGGACAAATACAGAGAACTGACCTAAGCACTATCGTGTTTGACTCTTGAGTAGAGGTGATATCTTCCTTTACCCCAGATCCCCCTAAGCATAGTCGTGCAACATATCAACAATGACTTTGGTAGGGCTTAGAAAATCACAGTCTTATAGTTCAGAAAGCAAGTATTTATTTTAGCAAAAAATGTTCTGGGGTGTTAGGTGCACTTAAGAATACATGTGGACAAAAACAGTAAATGTCACATATGGGCCACACTACTGAAACTTGTCATGGCAAGTGGTGTTAGGATGTATTGCTGCTCCCTCTGTATGGGATGCTAGTTCAGTGTCAGAATGCTCAATCTGGTGCCTGTCATGCATTCCTACCATTAGGCCACCATGTGTCCTACCCAAACAATAATCTTCAGGGACCTTAAGATCCGGGATGCAACAGCTGTAAGACACAGTGGGAAGTAAATTGTTATATAGGAGGCATGTTATGCATGATCAGGCCATTGTCCCAATGGCCCTGCTTTCATTTGGAGCAAAAAAGATCTAAATGGTTGACTGGTAATTTACTTTCATATTTTGAAATATAATAATTTAGTAAATACAAAATTTCAATCAGTTACATTGTATCTCAGTATTTATAGATTCTGTTGTGCATCTGTTACATGTAGTTTGGAATGCTCCAATACACACCGTTTTTTATAGTTCTTAAACAAAAAGTATATATTCATTTTTATTTCTTTTTAAAACGAGTCTTGAATCATCCACATTGTCTTGTTCTTGTGGCAAGAATCTTAATCAATATCAATCTTTACCTTGGTCAGAATGTAACAGTGCTCTCATCTCAGGCCACTGTTACTGGCCATTGCATTCTAAAAAAATCCATCACGTCCTGGATCTTAAAGACCCTTATGAACTCAGTAATAGTTTTTTGTTCTGTTTATTATTATAGGGTCAATTTTTCCCAACATCAAAATTCTGCTGGTATAATATGTTTAACCATTTCTTCTTTGGAAGCCATGCAAGTGAAGCAGTATTCCACTCATTTTTGAAGAGGGAAGGATTAGTTTTAGTGATGGACCCACCATTTGGTGGGTTAGCTGAAGTTCTTTCTGTCTCTGTAAAGACGATTTGGGATACCTGGAGGCAGTCTCTTTTTGATGGTAAGAGTTATTAGATTATTTAATGCCATTTAGAACAATATACATAATTGTTTTGTTAGTGGGAATCTTTTTGCCACAGGCGAGTTGGTCACTGATCTTATTACATTTTGATGTCTTCTATGGTCTATAACTGAACAGGCAAAATGTACCCCATTTGTTTTATACAATGTGTTGTTCCAGAAAATATCCATACCCCTCCCACAGAAGTATTTTTGGGTTAAACTCCCCCTTCCCCTCTGGAATTTCCTCTTAAACCCCATACTTTCTTTTTAAAATTTTGGCCTTTGAGACCCCCCACCCCCTCGGAATTTCCACTGACCTTCCATTGGGTGGGTATGGATATTTTCTGGAACTGCACAATAACAAAAGGTCTACATCAGTACACCTCAGTGCTAAAGCAATGCCAGTGAGCTTAACTTGTTTTCATTTCATGATAAAGATTTCCATAATCACAAAGCACCGTTGACCATTTTATGAACAGAATGATGGAAAATTAAAACTTGAAGTTAAAAGAGTAACCTTCATTCTATTTGGAAAGTTGTTCAACTCTGTAATGTGAAAGTCTGTCATACAACCACCATTCTTGGATTTCCTGTGGCATCATCAAACCACTTATCCCCAGAACCATCTCTGCTTTCAAGATGGTGGGCTGGTGGGGAGAAGACCCTTGCAAACATCAGGTCACATGTCTCCAAAAATATGGAAAGTTTTAATTATTGAAAATGGGGAAACACTAGGGGACCAAAACCCATTAAGAGCGGCTTGCCCTAAAGATCACCTAAACCAATGCAGGATAGAAAAATTTGATTTTCTCAATTTTTGTCAGGATAAAGGCTTTTACTAATTAGTTTCAAAAATGTAACTTTGAGGTTGTTTTGATTTTGATTTCTTTCACGAGACGTCTTTTCGTATTTGGCCGCTCAAAGTGCCAAGATCGCCCCTAAAATTCCACTTTCTTCAAATGCGAGCAAGACAAAATAACATCTGCAGCAGGCAAGGTTGTTAAATATTATTAAAGTATCATCTTTTAACAGTAGTTTAGCACTGTCAGCACCAAAAGACATTTGATCCTGGATTTTTATCAAATTTTCAAAATTATACACTTCGACCATGTTGTGTCATGTTAAAATTTAGGTCAAATTCATGGGCCAAAAAATCAATCTAGTACATGGATTTATCCGTCAGAACTAATTTTTCAAGTAAAAGTATCACTTCATCTTAGCTTTTATTGAAAAACCAGCTTGGTTAAATAAAACGGAAAAATTTGACAGGGACTTGAAAACATGACACTTGAGCTAATTACGTGACACTTTGACCTTTCGTGCTGCAATCATCATCACAAACATTGATCCAGAAAAGTCCAACTTTGGCCTTAATCTCCCGTCAGATAGTCTGTTAACTCCCAGATATCTGAGGGAAATTGCTTATCATGTTTTAAAATCAATATAAATCTTCTAATGAACGTATTTTGGACATATATATTTTAAATTGCTAAATTACATCTGGCGGTTTGGTGAGATCTGACAACGCACGCGACCAGAATATCAGTTTATATATTACCATTGAGAAAAATCTTTTGTTAAACTGGAATAATAGATAGCTTATTGAGGAGGCTCGCAACGGTTTCCAGCACTTTCCAGCTCTTAAACTTTATTGGGTCAGTACTACAAACCTTTATCAGTTACTGCTACAATAATGATATAACACAATTTTCCAATCATTGCTGAACAAGTTGTGGTCATTTTCATGACGTCACTGGCTAAGGTGGCTCTGAAACCGCTCCGGAGAAATTTTTTTAACTTTGCAAAAAGTTGCATCTTAACATACCAATCATTATCCAATAATAAAAAATGGGGGTCACCGGACTTGTTTTTGAGTTATAAGCGCTAAAAGGGAACATTAAGGGTGTTCTTAACAGGTAAAACTGTTGCTATAGTAACCACTGATGTCATGAAAATGACCACAACTTGTTCAGCAATGATTGGGCATTCGTTTAACATCATTGTTTTAGCAGCAACTGATAAAGGTTTGTAGTACTGGCCCATCAAAGTTTCAGAGCTGGAAATTGCTGGAAACTGTTACGAGCCTCCTTAAATAAGCGGAATTAGTATATACCACACAAGTGAATAGTGCTTTCCGCGCGCGCTGATTGGTTAACTCAGAGGTGATTAGCAAAGTACTATTCACCTCTGAGCAGCCGGGGGGAAACAAAATGACTTCGCGCGTCGCTTTCGGTACCGATAGTAATGTTTTGGTTCGCTAGTTATTCAACTTGTGTGGTATATACTAAAACAATTATTCACCTCAGTGTCGGTGAAAGTGGTGGATATTTACCTCGCGGCTTCGCGGCTCGGTAAATATCCACCACTATTCACGTCCACTTCGGTGAATAATTGTTAACTATTTCTTACCTCAATCAAGCCTATCTTTATGAGAAATGGTAACATTGCTGCTGCTGTTACAGTGCACGAAACATTCATAAACTGTCGACATCCAGGTGACTGCTGCCCTCTACTTCCTGGTATCAAATTTCTCAATGCCATAAATGTGTTTGTGGCATTGTTTTGCGAAAATATTGTTTAGTTTGCCTTCTTTTAACATTAATATCGGAAGTCATCTCACTTGAGATTAAGATTAAATAAGTAGCTGGAGAATAGAGCTTTATGCTAACAGTTAACAATAATATTGGACTTCAGCTCACTTGAGATTAAGAAATAAGTAGCTGGAGAATAAAGCTTTATGCTAATAGTTAATGGCTTCATGTGGTTTTGCCCAACTTGTTGGAGTAGCGTGCGGATCCAGTGCCGACAATCTGGCAAATATCAAATGCATCGCTGTGGGAATTTCCAAAACATATATCCAAGGTCATTTGGGACACTCTCTATTAGACTGTGAACCAAAACTCTTTCTCGCTCGAGCAGGGAAGCCTGGAGATAACGCAGCACTGGTTATGTTTTGTATTTTTATTTTTAATTGGGTCACAATTATAGCGATTGTCAAATTTATTTGTGGGTTTGCATTGTAAACAGCATACAAAATTTGAGGAGAGAGACATGATGTAGAATGAGACCTTGTCTAAAGGTTGCTATACATTGTCTGTGCACAAGAAGTCAGTGTTGCATCTGCTAAGGGTCACACATTATGCAAGACTGTCACGCATAAATTCCTGAAGTGTTAAGGCATGTCGCGGCTGGTTGTCTTTTATGACACACTGTTCGAAGTAGGTTCTTGAATTCTGTGGCCTTTTTATTCTTTGAACCGTATATCCCGAAATGCCAGAAAATATTGGACGCAGTCAGTGAAATAGGGAAGGCTTGATAATGGGGTGTACATGCAGCTGACAGACATACAGTTGTCATGCACTTAGGTTGCAAAAACTTTGGAGTTGTGGATAGTTATGATAAAGTTAAAAGTTCTAGCATTTCAACATTGGCTTGCAGGGGTGTTTGATATAGGCGTCTCTCATCTCGAGATAACCATTTGCCCAAGACATTTGGTAACATACTTATTACTCGGGCTTCTACAAAGAATGTAGAAAAGCCCGAGTCTAAAAATGGGAACGGGTTTATTATCCCGGCGCAAATTGCCAACTGATGTCTTCTGCGCTTGCGCAAGATATGAGTATGCGTAGGAAAAGGTCAGCGGACGGGGACGTGTTTTATTGCACGGAGGCACGAGGTCGACACGAGGTGATAAAGTGAAAAGCGATACACGGTACGAAGCTGTCTCGTTTGACTCTGTTTTCGGTGGAATCTCAAGGATTGTAAAGGCTGAAATATTTAGTGTGATTTCTAGAACGCGAAATCGATTGTACACCCACACTGAAACATGTTGATGACTACTTCGGAGCGGGTAGGTGCATGAACTTTAATACGAGAGAACTTTACGAGCGAACTCTTCCGAGTGAAACCTTTATCAGAAGCCTAGATTTTATAGTGAGCTATCTATATATATAATGGAGTTTGAAACGCTAAGAGAATCATCAATACTTGCGGGAACTGATGCTGTTGAGCACTCAAGCATTGCGAAAAACTGGACTAGTGACATGCAACAGAGTTTTCCTTATCAACACAAGAATGTTCTCGAAGATGCAATGGACACCATATTTAAGCTTAGTTGCACTCTAAAAGAAGAAACGAAAAACGAAATGAGTACTTCAAGCAGCTTTTGGGTAACTATATTCTTTCTTTCAATTTTTGCTTTTATAGTATTGGTTTCATTGGGTTTATCTTGCCTTGTTTTTATCGTTTCAATTATTGTAACAGCATATGCTCTTGTCCAGCACTTCATGTCGTATGTAGATGGCTATGTAGAGAATGTTGTTATTTCGGCATTTGATGATTGTGATATCTTAGACAAAGCTATTTACTCAACCGGAAATGTAAACAATTATTCAATGGTGACAATAAAAGCGAGAAAAGACATGAGATCTCGCAATGCGAAGTATGTTTACTATAATTATTGTCGTGTAAGGTTATGTAAACAGCGTGACCGTGAGCCGAGCAGACTACCACTACGAACGCTGAAACGTCTAGAAAAGAAGAGCAAAAAGCTTAGGGACATTGTGTATGATTATCTTCGTTCAAATACACCTAAATCTTCTAAAATGCATGGTTATGTGAAGATCAAAAAAATTAAAAGATATGACATAAATACTAAACCAACAAATCGATTTCTATATAAAGCTAGACAATATTTCTCATTTTTTTCATGTAACAGGCCAATGTCTTTATATAAGACTCCGAGTCATGCAGCAAATGTTTGTAAATTTAAACTTCGTACAGACATAGAGAAGAATCCTGGACCTACTTCAGTAGAAATAGACCCTAGCAAAACAATAAGAGCGCCATATAGTCAAGGTAATGAATTGGTATTTGGACCAAATGCAGGACAACAATGTGCAGCAATGAGTTTGTGCTCTTTGATTTACAATTACAAAATGGGAATAAACTCCTCCAGTGATCTTGTGCAAATAATGAATATTGGAAATCAACTGTATTCAAGTTTGTCTCTGTTAGCCAGACAATCTTATTTAATGATAACTGAGTTACCTACAATGTTAAATGTATTTGAAACTACCTACCAAGTTAGGTTCAGTGAAAGCTATAGTGGTACTGTAGATCAAGAAAACACTATGGAGGCATATCAGTACCGTACGTCTTTGCAAACAGCGTTTGAATCATTGATGTGTGAGAACTATAGGTCATTCATATTAACAGTAGGGTGTATAACTGTTGCTATTTATTACACTAATAATGAAAAATTCAAAATATTTGATTCTCATGCAAGAGATTTGTATGGAAACAGCCATCCTCAAGGAACATGTGTTCTTTTAGAAGCATCATCAGTAAATGATTTAGTACAATATTTTCAGAGTATACATTATAATGACACTTTGTTCGAAGTTAAAGGAATTCAAATTAATGAAGTTCAAAATGGCATTACCGTACCAGTACTTCCTCAAAATCAAGCTGATAAAACCAACCAGTTTAATCTCAGTTGTGCTGTAGCGATATATTCACTTTGCTATGCAGTGATGACACCTTGTAGTTACTGGAATTCAACTGCATTAGGTACAATCATGAAAAATAGCAATGAGCTATACCACCTACCTTTTAACAAGAATTTAACTTTTGATTGTTTACCTAAAATTGTTAACATTTATGGAGCTGAAGTAAGTGTCAACCTTTTGAATGCCAGAATTAAAGGGGTGCTATCATCTTCCTTACCTCAAAGCAAATCAATCTTGGAGGATATTATAATACATAATTCTGAATGCACAGGATTTTTGATGTGGTTTGGCACTTACTGTATCTGTTGTATTTTAAGACCCACAAGGAAATCAAGATATATGTACTCTTGCTTGACATACAATGAAAGTCAGGTGCCTCAAATACAATTTATCAAAAGCATAAATAGTATAGCTTCTCTTGTCGAGGTTATTAGCACTATACAGAAGAAAAACCAATTTACAGAGCATTATGAAATACAGTTTTTATGTTGTTCATGTAATAATCTTGACAGAAGTGAACGCAAAAAGATAATGAAAAATCAGAGAGATAAGATTTATTATGATAACATGGAACCATCTAAAAAGAAAAAGTTATCAGAGAAAAAATACAAAAAAATGGATTCTGCAAAGAAACGTAAACTATTTAACAGAAATGCTGAAAAATATAAATCAATGGACAGTAGAAAGAAAAAAGAATTAATTAATAATGCTCAACAAAGAAAGAAAGAAAATTGCTGGAGAAATAAAACCAATGACATTTTTTACTGTATAGAACAGTTTAAGAAGAAAATAAAAGAAGGTCCATATTACATTTGCTGTGTCTGTAACAGAGGTCTATATAAGAAATCTGTCTTAAAGTTAATTCCTAATATGTATCCTTGTCAGGACATTTTTAACAGACATGTATCATATGATAAAGAGGAATACATCTGTAAGACATGTCGCTCAAAAGCCATACAAGGCAGACTTCCGTGTCAAGCAGTTGTAAACAAGTTGCGTGTTGATGACATTCCTACAGAACTACAGTCACTTAAAAAGCTAGAGCAAATTTTAATAGCACAGCGCATAGTATTTGAAAAGATTGTTGTTATGCCTAAAGGACAGCAGAGGAAAATTAAAGGAGCAATTTGTAATGTACCAGTTCAATGTGATGAGACATGTAGCATATTACCTCGTCCACCAGAAAGATCTGGCATTATTCTTCTGAAATTAAAACGCAAACTTCAGTTCCGTGGACATGTTTATTTTGAAGCTGTTAGACCAGAAATTGTGATTTCGGCACTAAATTGGTTAAAAGTCAACAATCCCTTATATAAAAAAATAGAGATTAATTGTACAAACTTTGGTATAGATTTTACAAATACACCTGAGAATGAAGATAATGACAACTCGTTAGGAGATAACTCCTCGACAAATAATTTCGATAACACATCAGGAAAGAGTATAAATTCTGATATCTCCCCAAAAAATCCAAAAGAAAATAATTGTGATTCTTCAGATGGTCATGAACAAGCACAAAATTATGAGGAAGAGGTAGATGACCCTTTAAATGAGCACAGATCACCAGCCAATGAGACATGTCTGCAATCAGCCATTCCAGATTATCCAGTTATAACTGAAGAGGTTAATACCAATAAATCAACCGGAAGAGAAATTTACAACATAGCACCAGGTGAAAATAAACATCCAGTATGTTTAATGACTGATAAATTATGTGAAGAACTTGCATTCCCAGTATTGTTTCCAAAGGGTAAATTTGGTTATACCGCTGAACGTGACATTAAACTATCACCAGTAAAGTACTTCAATGCCAGATTGTTACACTACAGTGGTAGGTTTGCATCAAACCCTGAATATCTTTTCTTTGCTCAGTTTATAATAGAACAGAAAAAAGTGTCTGATAGTATTAACATTGCTCTCAAGAAAGTCCATGGACAACCAGTAACAGCCTCGCAAGTAAGATCAAACACACAAGTTCTGCAGAATCTTATTTCTCAAGATCAGGCTTATTTATTTTTGAGGCAAATTCCAGGTTCTCCTCCTTACTGGCAAAAGTTTATGTATGAAGTAGTAGCAATGGTGAAGCAGTTAGGTATACCAACATGGTTCATGACCTTATCATGTGCAGACTTGAGATGGCCTGAACTATTTCAAATTATTTCTAGGGCTAATGGTGCAAATATGACAGATGAGGAAGTAGATGCTTTGTCATATGATGAAAGATGCAGGCTTCTTAACATCAATCCAGTCATTGTAGCAAAACACTTTCAGTACAGAGTTGAAACATTTTTTACGGAGGTTTTACTTTCAAGAGCAAACCCAATAGGTAAAATTGTGTATTATGCTCTTTGTATTGAATTCCAAGTGAGAGGCTCACCTCACTTACATGCACTGATATGGACATCTGACTGCCCAAAGCTATCTCATAATACTAAACAACAATACATAAAATATATTGACCAACATGTACAAGCATATCTGCCAGACAAAGATAAAGATCTGGAATTATATGAACTGGTGAAAAAATATCAAACACATAGTCACAGTAAAACATGCAGGAAATATAAAAATATTTCATGTAGATTTGAATTTGGGCAGTTTTTTACAGACAAAACAATTGTAGCAGAACCTTTATCAGAAGATATGAATTCAGACATTAAAACGGAACTGTTGACTAAACGAAAAGAAATTCTTAGTCTAGTTAAACAAAAAATAGATGAATCTCTCAATCCAAGCAAGGCAGACTACAATCCCTTATTAACACCAGATGACATATTTAAAGAACTTGGTGTAACTAAGCAACAATATGAAAAAGCTCTGTCAGTATCACCTGATTCTGACTTTGACTTGCATCTCAGAAGACCAATAGACAGCTGTTTTACAAACAATTACTTTATTGCTGGCATAAAGGGTTTTGCTGCAAATGTAGACTTGCAACCTGTTTTCAACCACTTCAAGTGCATAACTTATGTTTGCTCATATTTTACCAAAGACGAGACTGAGTGCTCAAATGCTATTATGAATGCTGCAAAAGAAGCAAAAGAATCAAATCTAAATATCAGAGATGGCCTTAGAAAAATTGGAGCTGCATTCCTTTCGTCAAGAGAAGTAAGCTCACAAGAGTGTGTATATAGATGTATGCCTGAACTTTGGCTGCGAAAAATATTTCCAAAAACTGTTTTTGTTAGTACAGCCTTGCCAGAAAACAGATTAAGAATAGCAAAGACTCGGCAACAACTTGACGACTTGGAAGATGAAAGTACAGACATCTATAAGTCAAACATTATTGAACGTTATAGTATAAGACCAAAGAGTATTAAATCTGTAAATGAGATGTGTTTAGCAGAGTTTGCTGCTTACTATTATAAGGACTACAAAACTGATCTCTGTGAATCAAAAGATGCACAGCCAGAGGTTCTTAGTGATGATATTATTGAACAAGCACATGTAGGTACCACTGATGATGCATCAGTACTACCTAAACAGATAAGGTTGATAAACACGAAAGAAGTTATGAAATGCAGAAAAGTTAGGGCTGTCATAAGGTACCACACTCCAAACAAAACGAAGGAACCTGAACAATATTTTCACCATCTTCTTATCCTTTACTACCCATGGAGGAAAGAAACTGAACTTCTTGGCAATGAAAATACTTACATGTCTAAATTCAATGAGCCAGATGTGCAACTTATGGTACAACGCAATAAAAATATATTCGAGCCAGATTCTGAAGCTGTTATAGAAGCACTTGAGTCTTTAAGAAGTTTAAACGACATCAGAGCATTGCACTCATATGATGCCCTAAATGACCAGGAAAATGACGATCTACAATCCCAAATAGAAAATACTACTGATGAAGAAGAATCATTTAATAACCAAATGTCAGGAGACCAACTTGCTCCCTCCAAACAGCAAAGTACATGTACTAGTGCAATATCCTCTTACAATCAAGTGCTAGAAATATCTGATGACGACCTTCGAAATTCAGTAAGATCATTAAACTCTCAGCAACGTAAAGCATATAACTTAGCCCTGACTTGGTGTAGAAACAAAATAAAAAACACGAACAGTTTAAAACCAGTTCAAGTGCCACCAGTACATTTATTCATTACAGGAGGAGGTGGTGCAGGAAAATCGCATCTTATAAAAGCAATATACCATACTGTAACAAAGAGCTTTAGATATACTAGCATGAATCCTGAATTACCAACAGTACTGTTGATGGCTCCAACAGGTGTTGCGGCTATAAATATTAGTGGAACAACAATTCACACTGCTTTAGCAATCCCAAGAGAATCGGGTGTGAATCTTACTTCAATGTCAGACCAAAAGAGAACACAATTAAGATTAGGTCTTATTGAGATGAAGGTGATAATCATTGATGAAATTTCAATGGTGTCAAATACTACTCTACTGCACATTCATCAGCGACTTAAAGAAATATTTGCTACACCAGCCAATCAACTGTTTGCAGGACTTAGTTTAATTGTTGTCGGTGACTTTTATCAACTGCCACCAATTCATTCAAGACCAATCTATATATGTACAATCTATATCATCCCTGGGCAGTTTTCAAAATGATAGAATTGACTGAAATTATGAGGCAGAAAGATGACCAGCCATTTACACAACTCCTCGACAGATTCAGAACTGCATCACATACTGAAGATGACATCAGGATCATCCAATCGAAATCTATAAGTCCAACAGACCCAGACTACCCATCTCATGCTTTACATATCTGGGCTGAGAATGCTCCTGTTGATGAGCACAATAATAAACATCTTCAACAACTCAGTGGCCCTGTGTTCACTTTAAAAGCTGTAGATCAATATCCTCCTAATGTAACAAAACAAGACATTGATAGAGTGTTGTCTTTGGGAAGATCAGACACTGGTGGACTAGATGCTGAAATCCAGGTGAAAGAAAATGCTAGAGTGATGTTAACTACAAACATAGATATAAATGATAGACTCATCAATGGACAAATAGGGACAATAGTAAAGATAGCTATCAAACAAAATACTAATAAACCATCTGTGATCTTCATAAAGTTTGACGACCCTCGGGCTGGTGTTGATGCCATGTTAAAATGTACAGATATATATGCAAGGAAATATACTGCAGTACCTATTCAACCAGTTTTAGCAAGAATTAAAGTAAGACCTGGAAAACCATCTTCACCAGAAATACAACGATTGCAATTTCCTATCACGTTAGCATGGGCCTGTACAGTCCACAAAGTACAAGGATTAACATTAAAAGAGGCGGTAGTGAGCTTTGAGTTGCAGAGACAAAATCATTTTAATTTCGGGCAAATTTATGTAGCATTGAGTCGTGTAACTTCTTTGCAAGGTTTGCATATCATAGGTCATATAGAGGACAGACATATAAGGGCCAATCCAAAAGTACACTTGGAATATCAGCGGCTAAGACAAATAGAGGCAGAACATAGTACTTCACTTACGCACACCTCAGTTTCAACAAATGTTTCGTATAAATTAAGTGTCTGCCTCTTAAATATACGATCACTTAGAAAGCATAGCGTTGACATCAAATGTGATGTAAACCTTATGAAAACTGATATATTAGCTCTTACAGAAACACATCTACTACCTAATAATTCAGATACTGAAATACAACAAAACCTAACACCTTTTATATTTCACAGACAAGATCATACAATTGACAAATATTTGAGTTTGGCTGTTTGTACAAAACAGAATATTTTTATGTTGGATAAGCAATACATTTCCAGCATTAATGCCCTGAAATTTGTTATATTTGACTCTGTAACACACCACCGTATATCGTTCCTCCTTCTATATAGAAAGAACACCTCAAATGTTCACGACTATATCAGCAAGCTGAGTGATCTCCTTAATATATCCACAGTTGACATTATAATGGGTGATTTTAATATCAATTTCTTTAATGTTACTGACATAAAACAACTAAAGGAACTTATGAGCTTTTATGCTTACATCCAAATTGTACAAAATGCTACTTTCTTGCCATCCGGAAGCCTACTTGATCATATCTACGTCAAGAAAACAGAGAGAAATTTGCTAAAAATGTTGAAGACCAATGTTGTTAGTGTGTATTACTCGGATCACGAAGCTGTAGAAATGGTAATTACTTATAAAAGTAGTTTATAGGAATTTATGCGCCATACAATTACAATAGTCTTATCTTTCTTATAATTTAATTTCTTTAAAACGTTTCAAGATTTACAAACCATTAGAGCTATATCAGTTACATCAAACAATATTAGGATCGAATCATTCCACATCCACTCACCAATCGAAAGCTGAGAAAAACAACCAATCACAGCCAAGTATAATGACTTTAAATTGCTGTGATACTTCTTATGTCAGGTATTTCACTTGAGCTGTACTTGTTGGCGGTGAAATTTTTAATTTAGTATGTCATTTTCGAAAACGAAACCTTTTACGATGAATAGCCCAAAATCGAGTGAAAAACCCAAGACTAATGCGACTGAGAACAGCGTCATCGGTTATGTCCATAACCTTTCAGGCAACAAACGAAATCGGAGCAATACGTTAGAATACGTCACATTCACACTCCAAACTGATAGTAACCAAGTGAAAGAAGGCTTGCTCTATTCTCCTGCGAAGAAACCGCTATTGGAGCAAAGCGAAACTACCAGAACACCGGTAAAGCTGGTAAATCACGCCTACACAGAAGACGAACAGAAGATAGTTGTCAACGACATGACCTTCGTTGGAACGCCACAACCAACCGAGTACTCCTTTCAATATTCCGAGCTTCCAGAGGACACTAAAGAGGCGGTTTCAGTGTTAGACGTGCTAAATTCCCATAAACAGTGGGATACCGTCACCGTTATTGGCAAGGTAAGCCAACTTAAAGAGCCAAAGGCTGTAGGCAATCCAGCAAAGCCACTTCAGTTGGTGGAGGCGACGTTGACCGATGCTTCAGGCTCCATCCCACTAGATGTGTTCGAAGAACACATCACGAAGATAACAGAGGGCAAGTCCTACAACTTGACCAATGTCCAGATAAAGGTATGGTCTCAAAGAAAGAAGATTGCCACAACAAAGAAAACCACCGTCACAGAAGTTAATAACGAAAGCTTAAACAAAATTACTGTTAAGGAAAACGACGCCAAAGAAAACCCGACGTCCACCGCCCTAATCAAAGAAGTCACCAATATACCACATTACGAAAGATTCTTGAAGTGCTATAAGTGCTTCAAAAAAATAAACCAAGCTGCAGGAGCATCGAAAGTTGCACATTGCACAAAATGTGGTATGGTAAAAACCAATATCTGTCTAGATGATTTATCAGCCTCTATCGAAGTCATTGAAGACACAGGAAAACGTCTCCTGCTGAAAGTAAACAGTGAAATTCTCAACGAAATGATTGGGGAAGATGTGTTGCCATTAGACCAGAATTCTCTTGGCGAGAAGCTGCTGTTCATCGAAAACTTTGAAGTCAAATACGATGCTAAATCCGTTGTATTAGAAATCACTCATAAAGAAAAGAACAAATAAACGAATTGCAGCAAGTAAGAGAACAGTGACATTTCCAATTGTGAAGCAGGTGGTATTTACATCAGCTGAATTTTTCAGAAATGTTTGGCCCTATACATACAAATTTTCCAGCATTGCCCTTTGTTAGCTTAGGTTTTGTTCTTGAGTGATTAGATGGTCATACAATTTATAATGTCCACCAGTTTTGACAGTGAACACCTACATTAAAAAAGTAAAACAGTGGATCGCCACGTTACGAGATGACGATCCTAAACTTAGATAGTAATAGGGAACGCATCGAAAAGCTATTTCCCACGGTTTCCCGACTAATGGATTTTGGTGGCAATTGAAAACATCAAGATAGAGACACGATAGCCAGTTCCTTAATCAATGCACACTATATTATCTATGTTCAATACATAACAGAAGTTTTTGGATATTGCACCCAAATAAACATTGTAATTATTTGCAAAGGAAATAAATCCGAAGAAACAAACACTTACTACATGTATAATGTTTAGAAGGCTATTGAGTTAAGGCAAGACTGGCACTTTATTCAGATGTTCAAAATGTTTTACCGTTTTCAGAAATTCTGAAGCAGGGGTATAGAGTTAACACCTTTCAGGAATAGGCTTTTTATAAATAAACTATAAAGGTTGATATGTGTAAGCTCAGTTGTTGTTCTTATTTGTTTAAATGGTAATGCAATTTATAATTTCCACCAGTTTTCACAATGAACACCTCTATTGAAAAGTAAAACATTGGATCGATTTCACACGCTTTCCCGACAAATGTATTTGCTGGCAATTGAAAACGTCAAGATAGAGACATGATGTCTCATGATGGGCACTTTCTTAATAAATGTAACTATCTCATCTTTATAAAAACTTATTTTGTTCGATACGTGTTAGAAGTTTCTGGATATTGCGCTAAATGAAACTGTTTGTTTCGTACTAAGTACTGACATAATTTAATCAGAGAAAAAAAAATATAAAAGTGACAACCTCCGGTGAAGAATCGTAGGCCTGAATATCAGCATAACGGCCTGTAGTTAACAGATTTTGTTTACTTCAAGGTCACCTCAAACCTTAATAATAAAGAAAATGGAATGCCTGTTATTTTCGAAGATATAAAAATGCCCTCGACAGCTACGATTTTGGGAAAGGCAAAAACAATGAGATTTCGTTTTCTTAAAGTTTCCGCTACTTTAGTTTTCATCTCACAAATACAAAAAGTACAAACTGTTCTAGTTTACACGAACATAAAAGATGTTAAAGAAAACAGGCCAACCACATGCCAAGACATTTCTTTAAATTTTCTCCTTGGGTGCTCTTGTTTATTATGCAAGACGATTAGTATCTCTAACTGTTTAAGTGCTTTCTTTTTCAGCTGTAATCTCAGTATCTTTTCGACACTCATCAAGGCATCTTCAATTTCTTCTGTAATATCCGATCATCAAGAATACATGTTGTATTTTTCAGCAATGTTTCTATTACAATTGTCAAGGCAGAAATCTACAGTTCTTAATGTTTATTAAATACACATTACTGATAGGTTACAACGCTGTTACAAGGTGTATATGTAGTTGAAAAGTATGCAGATGTTTTTTGGTAACCTGTTTGTTGTTTCAAGCCACGTTACACGTTCCTTTTAGATAACAAATGAGCTCTTCTTGGCAACTTGCCTAATTCCACTGATCAAAGTAGTCAAAAGGTAAAGTTGCGGATGTCAATATAGTGAGAGATTTAAAAATGCCAAAATCACGCGTGGGTGTAGTTGGCCATAAATAAGCAGTAGAAAAGTTCTCGTCAGTAAATTGACTTTTTGGACCCCCAGAAAATCGCCAATATTCAAAAACGTAATCGGTTTACCTCGCTATAACATGAATTCAGAGATTGACTTCACAAAAATATGCAAAGTTTTGACAGAAAACAATAACGACAATAACCGCCACTTTACACGCTTCCCTTTGTTGTGTCAAAAGAAGTGATCTTATCTGTGTTTCAATTCATAGTTATTCATAATATACTTAGCACCAATAGTCTCCTCTACAAAATAAAAAAAATCGATTCGCCTACTTGTCCTTTTTGCTCTGATACTGAGCAAACTATCTCGCATTTATTTGTAAATTTTCCATTGCTCGTATCTTTCGGGAATGCTACTGCTCCCTTGGTATATCGTTATATCGGGGTTCCACCATAGAAAAGTACATCGCCAAACGTGAAAATAAGCTAACACACTTCAGTGTGAAATCAGTGGAAAGATTTCATCTAGAGTTTAAATATTTATCACGTCAATAACATATGTCATTAGTTTTTATTTTGTAATGAAACGTCTCCACTAAGTAAGGAACGTAGTATACGGTAAGCTGGTAACGTAATATTTAAGAAACTTATTATACGGCGACGTTAGTTATGTATTTGTACTTAAGTGATCATGTATTTGTGAATAAGAAATGTCTTGTAAGTTTTTTTATCAAATAAAGGTGAATTAAAAGAAAGACCTTGAAGCCATTTTGTTGCTAGGCAACAGGCAGACATTATCGCGAGATATAGTTCTTAATGTAACCGAAGTTAATTTTTTAAAGAGAAGCCCGAGTACACGCAGCTATGCGTCTAGTTTGGTATAAGATGGCAATCTAATAGGACGAACTGTACTGCTCTGAGCTCCTGGTGTTCACACCCAGTTAAGACGGTCAAAGGAGAACGCGGTATTACCCTATCCCAGTACAGAAAGTTGTTTCACTGGACTGGTGTGTTAATACCTGTGGCATCACGTAAGTGAATGAGAAACCATGCAAGTAATTCGATTTGCGTTTATTTCCAAAAATAAAAGAATTGTATACTGTAAATGATGTAATAAACGCCCACTCTGAAATAAACACCTTGTGTCTAATACGCCCCCCCCCCCTGAGGTACAAAGTTTGTATTAGACTTCTCCCTGTAATAAACGCCCCGTGTCTAATAGACGCCTCCCCCTCCCCCTCCCAAAAATTGTCTCAGATGACGATGAAGACATCAATATCAAACTATGAACGACATATGCGCAGATTGGATTAGTCTCCCAATCACAAACTCTATTTTTGTCTTACTATACGTGTCTTACTTGTTTTGTTGGCATTAAAGTGAAATAAACGCCCCTCTCTAATAAACGCCTCTTATCTATTTAATGCCCCTCCTAGGTTAATAGATGCGCCGGGCGGCATTTATTAGATCATTTACGGAATGTGAAACCGGATGTGTGGTTTCTTTGCATGTGAATATTGACTTTGGTGACCAAGAAACTTGCGCATTGAAGTTTACAGGCTGAAATCGACAGCACCACTTCGTAAAGACTCGGTATGAAAAATTTTCCCAAAACTAAAATGTCTTTGGGACTATAGGAAACCTTTCCATGATATGACTTAGCACAGTATGTAATTATTTTGACATACCAACGGATGCTTTTCATGACAAATGCAAAGCAGAATACATCGCTGCTCTAAGTGAACTTGTCCTCGCTTGTGAATGCAGTAAGTGAATTTAGGCCAAAATGAAATACAGGGCACGCATGTATTACGATATTTCTAGCTGCCTGATGTGAAACTGACCTTAGAACAGGCCCCGGCGTCTAAGGCATTATAAGAATCCCTTATTGAATGATGAAAGAACAAACGGTATTCTGTTGACGTTTTTCAGAGTACGTTTATTCCCAAAATTTATATTATATTTAAGAATCATTTAAGGCAAAATGAAAAATGCTGTAGAAAGAAATTTTAACGTGCGCGTGCTAGTACGCCCTATACATCAAAAAAGATACCCTAAAATACTTGCGAGAATCCCAGCTATTTTGTAAAGTAAAAGTACATGTTACAGTACACTTATATTAGTGGAAAACTAAAAAAGAGCTTAAATTAGGGATAAAAAGTTTTCAGAGAAATTTTGCCATTCACGTGCCACAGGTATCATAGATGGCATGGTTGCACTTCTAGAGTAAGCAATTTGGGGAAAAGTGAGGGAAGATTTAAATCCTAATTTCTTTTATGTCCTACAATTGTGTGACTCCTTTTATATTCCTTTGAACAGAACCGGCTTTACCACCACTGCCAGCCCCCCCCCCCCCCCCCCCAATCTCCCCTCGCCTCCTACCCCATCTTCCCTTTTAGGGAAACTCACCTATGTACGTGGGTATTCTGTGTCTCTGGTGAACATGTTACTTGGCGACAGTTTATGAGCATTTCATAGAAACTATCACAACGGCAGCAGGAATGTTACCATTTCTCATCAAAAGATAGGCTAGATTGAGGTAAGAAATAGTTCCACTTAATATTTAATAAGCTATCTATAATTCAAGTTTAAAGAAATATTTTTCTCGATGGTGTTAGCATAAAACTATATGCTCCGGCTACTTGTTTCTAAATCTCAAGTGAGATGAAGTCTGATCTTAATGTTAAAAGAAGGCAAACTAGACAATATTTTTTGCAAAGCAATGCCACAAACATGTTAATGGCATTGAGAAATTTGATACCAGGAAGTAGAGGGCAGTGGTCACCCAGATGTTGACAGTTTATGAACGTTTCGTGCACCGTAACAGCAGCAGCAATGTTACGATTTCTCATCAAGATTAGCCTGCGAACGCAGACGTATTTCCGGCTGTCGCTTGTCTCCGCCTTAGTTTTTGGCGGAGACAAGCGACAGCCGCAAATATGTCTGCATTGGCAGGCTACATCAAGATAGGCTTGATTGAGGTAAGAAATAGTTCTGCTTATTTAATAAGCTATCTATTATTCCAACGAAAGATTTTTCTCGATGGTGATATGTAAACTGATATTTTTGTCGTGTACGTTGTCAGGTCTCTACCAAACCGTCCGTCCGCCCACGCGTACAGACTCTCGGGGAGGGGGAGTGGAGTCCTAAGGCAGCCCGACCGGGGGTGGGGGGAGGAGAATAGGCTGAGAGAGATGGGGAGCAGATGAATTGAATCTCTACTTGTCCCTGCTTACGTCTACTTACGTACGTAAACAGAGCTTACAACTTTGATCAATTGAAGGTGTCAAATCAAGGTATCCGCTGACCAGTATCACGTGGCCATATTGGGGCTCACATGTGGAGCTCATCGAGGTCACGTGTTTTTTTGAAGTTGACCGCTGACCAGTTGATGATTTTCTAGTTGATTGCGGGCTCAAGCCCTAGTTTTTTACAAATTTTTTGATCAACGCGTTAATTCAGATTTAATTTATGGGCAAAGTTAATAACCGAGGAGCTCAGCTTTTAGGCATGGCTAGATCTATAGCGCTTTCCATTTGTGTGGAAAAACCGGTTGTTCTGGTGGGAAATCAAATGGAACGGGCCTGTCCACTGGAAATTTTTCGGAAAAAAAGGAATACCTTCAGAGGTATTCCTCTTTTCCCGTTTCTCCCGGAATGACCGGAAAATTTCTGTTCCATTTGCAACAACCAGTCTGTTCGCTCATAGAGCAAGGTCGACAAGTGACCCAAAGAACGCTGAAACGTACCCGTTGAATCGATTCAAATTAATCCAAAATTCCTGTCGAGTGTAGATAGAGAACGTTCCTTCACAAGCAGCGAGAGATTTTCCCTTGAACTTTCTCCAAGGCTTCATAAAGACGGAAGATTCAGTAGAAACGTTTCACCCTCGATCGCCATTTTCTTTTTGTGACCCAGGCTCTCGCAGTGCTATCAGAATGGAATTTTCAAAAGGAACAGCCTCTTTCCGTTCCGTTTACATGTTGAAAAAATTTGTACTGTTCCATTTGTCGAAAAATTCTCACCGACAATTCCATGTAAATGGAAAGCGCTGTTAAATGAAGCGATTGTATGAAAAGGCGGGAAACTGGTTTGCACGTTGTTCACTGCTGAATTGAAAGACGGGAAGAAAGCGTGCTGGAGGGCATAGATCTTCGTGAATATTTCTCGCTTTATTTACTTACCTACAGCATGGAAACTTATGCTAAGTGATTTAGGATAACCTCTTAACGGGAAGATCCGAAATAATTGTTGACCTTAACATGATATATCGGAGTACGAGTCAAAAACAGCGAGAGTTGAAGCACTGTCATCGGTTCCTGCGGCTGACCAAGACTGGAAAATTAACTGAGGTCTGAGCTAATATAAAAGTGTGCTCAGAGCCGCTCAAGTTGACTGAAGTGACGGATAAAAGACTGTTAAAAGCTACACCGAAAGGAAGAAAGATATTGATCTTCGCTGATTATGTGAGTTTATTACGAGCATTGGACGAAACTACCATTTTCGTTGCTTCGTCTCCGATGTTATTTGGCTGGTTTTGAAGCTTTGCCCTGTAGAATTTACAAGCCTTCTCAAAATATGAGGTAACAAACGTAAATGTACACATTTTGCTATGAGAATCTGTTTATACTTCATTTATGAGCGAATTCAATGTTGTGTCGGTTTTCAGATCTTCCCGTCAATTATAAGCTTAAATTTCGTTAAAACGGCTGCTTTCAAACCAACTAGCTTTAATCACTTTTGTACACTTTTCCCCATTAAATGTTTCGTTTCAAATATTGTGTTTTTTTTAGTTAGTGGAGTTAACTGTGAGGTTCATCGTTGGATTTTGAAAAGAATATTCAATTATTGAGCTACAAAACATGATTTCGCGTGCTGCATTTACAGAAAAATCCTGCAAACAAATCAAAGTAAAAAACGAGTAAACCTTCGGCAACGATACTTCACACCAACGATTAAACGATTTATCATCCAATTGCTCTATTTCACTCGCTTGCATTTTTGTCATTTTGGTGAGTGTGTTGAAATCTCGTACACGTGATAAATTTTTAGATTCGTAAACAAGTATTTACGCCGGTTTTTATATTGCGAGTTGCCTGTGCTTGGGTGAGCGAGTTCAGACTTTTCTGTTTTCCTGTTAGAAACGAAGGAAATTAATCTACTTCTCTGCATAAAATTCACTAGGGTATTTAGCGATGTGTACGATAAAACATGCAGCGTAGTACATTGTAATCATGCAACCAAACCAAGATGGTTCAAAACTACATTGTAAGCTTATTAGACAGCGAGCACCACTTCCTAAATCACAAACTGTCACAATTCTTACACAAAAAACTGCTTAAAAATGACTTAAACCGGCTCCCAATGAATTTGCTGAGTTAGTTTTGCTGCTGTGATTTTCTTTGTTTTGGTGTGAGTTCATTTTGATTAGCCGCGAGTTCACTTTGTTCAGTTCCTTGAGTTGATCTTTTTGCATTGACTGTTTTGAAGTAAATCAAAACAAATTTCTTCGCCTTCATCAAGGTCCTTTTTACACTGAATTACCCTTAGAGTTATGAAAAGTCTTTACACTAAAATTTGATGTGTGCGCCTACGTGTATGAGGAAGCCAATAAAGTGCAGCGACATGTACCTATATGGGCAACCATATACAATTAGAAATAGTGTGGCTACTTATTAAATTGGGAAACAGTGCAAACTCAAGTAAAAAATAATAAATAGGATCCCCGCTTTTAGGCCTGCCTAAATCTATATATTAGGGCGTTTCAAACACGTTGGTTTTCCGATGTGATAGAATCTTTTACAGGAAAGGAAGAGGATGGATTGACTTTTCTTATTTTGGATGTCTTACAAGAAAAGATCTTTTGATATAACTTTCTGGAAGAGCACAATGTCTGAGGAAATGCCCGTTATTCATCGTCAACACACAGAAATGTAGTCCCCATTTTGGTGACGAAAGCAGAATTTTTATGAAATGTTAGTCGCATTGGCGACCGTATTGGACTAAATCTCAAGCCCTGCAGTCGATATATTTTAACCAAGAATTATGGCAAGTTTCTTTTGCGTTGAACGAATTAAATGTTGGCTGATCCACGGTTCATGTTGTGGCAAATTATTTATCATGCTAATTCTTACAATTCAAGTATAAAGTTATGTTGTTAATCAAAGTAGGCGGCGAAAACATGTGGAGTAGCCGGCGAGTTTCGCCGGCTGTCGGCCCTTATTGAAAACCCTGAGTTACGCTTTCGATGAACGCCAGGTACACAAAATAAACACAGCGGCGATCACGGCAGATCAGTGGAAATTAGCGTTTAAAGCGGTGAAAAAGCAGTTCTAACCTGCCGGGTGTCTCGAAAACACAGACCTCGAAAACGAAGACCTCGAAAACACATGCCTTGAAAACGCAGACCTCGAAAACACAGACCTTGCAAACAAAGACCTATATTAGGGAAAATACGTGTCGAAAATACTGTAAAATAAAAAATAACAACCTTTGCTAGCGTGCGAATTATGCCCGCTTTAAAATATAAATCCCTTAGTTCGCCTTTTCTATTTCTCTTGTAATTCGCTGTTTAGGAACTGTTTGTTGCCAGTTATCACGATATCCAAAAGTCGATTTTGAAAGGTCGATAAATAGAAGTCGATCACTCAAAGGCAGCCCAAAGTGATTGCAGTTCACTGACCTATCATTACATTACAGACAATTATAGAATCGATGACTTGACGTCACGCAACGGTAACCAGGTAACGGAAATGGGCATTCGATAGAAACAAATTGAAAAACCAAAACGAAAATAAAATCTAATTGGCTTTTCAAAGGGAAAGGTTTCTTTATTTGGAAAGCCCTAAGATAACATAACCCATATTTATTTAACGACAACAATATAAAATGGAGAAATATTGATTTTGAGCTACAGTTACAGTTTGAGAACAGATACAATGTTTAAATTAATCGTATTCTTAGCATTATTATATAAATTTCCCAACACAATTTAGACTATATAAAAATGACAAATTACTGTTGGGTCTTTATTTAAAACCAAATGTTCCCATAGGAAAGTTTTGAATTATGTTAATCAGAGTTTCAAGAGTGTTGCTCACTGCCATTATGAGAACAAAACGAAACTGGAACAGATACAATGTTTAAATTAATCGTATTCTTAACATTATTCAATAAATTTCCCAACACAATTTAGACTATATAATAATGACAAATTACTGTCGGGTCTCTATTTAAAACCAAATGTTCCCATAGGAAAGTTTTGAATGATGTTAATCAGAGTTGAGTGTTGCTCACTGCCATTATAAGCACAAAACGAAACTGGAACAGATACAATGTTTAAATTAATCGTATTCTTAAAATTATTTTATAAATTTCCCAACACAACTTAGATTATATAATAATGATAATTTACTGTCGGGTCTCTATTTAAGGTGGCTCGAAGGGGTTTAGATAGTTCCGTCTTTGCCATTCTATTGCAGCTACACCAATAACGTTGAGGTTAAACTTTTAGTACAACTTTGTAAAGGTTTTACCAATGAAGAAATTGTAGTTGCTATGACGTCAAAATTCGTTACCATAGCAACGTCATATGAGGTTGAAGGTACCTTATTTTTTACCCTTTGAGGCTAATTACTTAAAAACTAGACGGTGAAAGTTTTTGTTTTTCATATATTTTTGTCTACTGGGAAAAACAAACAATCTCACAATGTTTAAAAAAATTATGTAGGTAGGGTTCAGAGCCACCTTAAATTAGTGAAAAAAATGGCGTAGCTTCGAATCCTACCTACAGATTTTTTAAAAATTTGCAAAAAGTTTACTTTTGTCAGATAAAAATAGGTCAAAAACAATAATTTTCACCGAGTAGTTTTTGAGTTATTAGCCTCAAAAGGTCCAAAAGAGGGCATCTTTGACCTCGTATGATGTTGCCATGGCAACGAATTTTGACGTCACCATGACCTCAATTTGTCCATTGGTAAAACTTGTACCAGTTTGTACTAAGAGATTTTCCTAAAAATTATTGGTATAGCTGTGATAGAACACCTAAAACGGGAGTGTCTAATTCTGATTAAACTGTTATGAGCCACCTTAAAACCAAATGTTCCCATAGGAAAGTTTTGAATACTGCTTAAAAGTGATAAGCAAAAACCGAGAAAATACTTCAAGAAGTAAAGCTGCTGTTTTTGAAAGTAAGCTGTTCGCTTGTTCAGGATTGAGGCCTTGAGAGATTGTAACTCAGAATGTCATGAAACTCTTGATATACAGACGACTTGGAGATGAGACATCGCCGTACGCGTGTGACACAATATGAACATTCTCTTTAACATGTAGTGCTTAACTCGTCATAGTCAATTTCCCGTTGGAGGAGGTCAAAGTGGGATTGTTGAAGACGAGACTTCACCTCAGGATGTATCTGCAGCAACAACGAATCGTAATACGGAAATCACGTTTTGATGCAGCTGCCCTTGACACAGTAGTACTTCGTTGTGTACTTGGTGGAAGGAAGTTTCCGGCCTAGATGGTTTCGATCCGGATAGTACCACTTCTCTTCATGTGACAGTATCACATCGAAGGGGATGATCTTTTTCCTTCTAGGGAATTCAAAGTGGCGCTGTCTACACTCCGTCGCTTTTGGGGCATCCTCTAAAAAGCAGAGAATGAGGGACTTGGCCGTTCACTTGCTGATTGGGTTGTGACCTGGATGGACTTGGCCCGACTTGGTCTCCAGGGATTTTTGTGGCTACCACCTTTTTTGCCTTGGGCTTCCTTAGAGGGTTCCACAAGTGCACTCTTTGAGGGAACTCTATGCCTAGATGATTTGCGCAGAAAATCTAAATGTTCCTGCAGTAATCCTGCCTTCTCGGCTACGCAGAGACTGTGCTTGCACAAGTTGTTGTACTTGTAACATGAACAAGTGCAGGAAATATGGTCGCTGTGCACGGTACATTCGTACATTCCTTTCTTGCAATTCTTAGCCCCCACGAGATACTTCTTTCATGAAGTAACCGTTAACGATGGCGTAGTTTGTACAGCATCTTTGCAATTTGGCAATGCTTCTGCGTCTTTGACAATGGTTCCAACCGAGCCATCTGTCCAGCCCTTCAGGGACTGCAACATGCCTGCTACATCTTCAGAGAATTCTTTGAACTCTGGCTGCTCAGCGTCAGATAAATTAGAGATTGGGATGGTCTTTCCTTGCAAAGCATCTTCAGACATTTTGTTAAACTTAAGGACGTAATCGGTGCGTTGATTTCTATTCATGTTGAACCATTTTTCCGTGGAAACTGCCAGGTGAGCTGCGAGATCTGCCAGCTCGTACTCTTCACTCAGCCCACATATGGCTAACTGCAGTTCCTCTTGTTGGTGCCTGTCTACTTCCTCCCAGACTTGTCTCGTGAACTGCAGTTTTGTCAAATTAACTTTACTTTTGTCGTTTTTGGCCATGGCTTCTTTCTGGCGCGTTAATTTGTTATTGATGCTTTCCGATTGGTTAGTGTAGCTCTTCAAAGGTGTACCGTTTGCGTCAATTGGCATACCTGCCTTTTGTCGGGCTGTGGCTATCATGCACTTCTGCATCATTTTCTTGTGAGCGCTGATGTAGTTCCAAAACTCTGAGGCACTCCGTCTGGTGAGCTTCATTTCTTCTGTCTCCAGGAATCCTTTCGCCTCCGACAAGCGGTTCTTCAAATCAGATTCGAAAATAGGCAGATCTTTATCGTCGCCGTATAGCAGGGAGGGGGAGGTTGTAGGTACTGAGCTATTAGATACTTGTGCAGGTCTGCCCTTTGACTCTGCAAAATATGTGAATAACGGAGTAAGTACTTGCACGGAGTCTAATCTAACCACCCAACAAGAGATAACATACAGAAGTCCAAAAGCAAAGAGCCCTACTACTAGAGCTAGTGACCGTTTTTAAGAAACTTGACGAACCTGTGTTTTCGCGTACATCTTCTCTGGCACGTTTAGCAGCACTGGGACAACTTTCAGCAAAGTTAGTTGCTCGCTTTCTAAGGCCTGTTCCCTACAAGAGAGTAATGAACACGCATAAGTAAAATTAACCTAATAAGGCCTCCTCTCCACAATGATCATTTCCTATCTCCAGGCAGGCAGTCCATACAGTCAGTATTATAACTTTCTGCAACGAATTCATAGGTTCGATTTCCATTGAAGCCTGATTTTTTCAAGGCTTATGTCCGTGTTTTTGATTTGGAAGTCTTTCTAACTGCAAAGAACTTTCTTTAGGTAGAAACTCCTTTAAGAAATTGATTTACTGGTAGAGTATTCAGAATACATAAGTCATAAGTAAAATGCACGCAGTTTCCAAATCTGCAGCGACATGTACAAGCACAGAACAACAATAAAGAATTTCGTACCTTCTGCACGTGTCCACCTGGGTCTTTTGCAGACGCGCCAGTGCTGTCAACAGTGATCTTCTTCTTTTCCAATGGGAACGCAGCAGTGAAATCGGGACGTTCCAGATCAACAGCAACGTGCGAGGGTGTGTCAGAGGAATCATCAGCATCTCCTAAAATGATAACTTCGGGTCAATGGCTTTCATCATGACAGGGAGTATACGAAGCAGTCGATGGATGCAAATGTTTTTCAGGACACTGGTATTAGTGGCGGAGAGTTCAAGTCCATCGCTAGAATTCATACTTGGAAGGGCACCCTGTTTGGGACACTTTCTGCCAGCAGTGGGGGGACTCGTTAGAAGCCGTTCCTCATTGTTTCTGGGACGCTTGCTGCCTGCAGCGGGAGGATTCATCCCCGTATTATCCTCATCATTTGGTCGCCACTCATCACCTGCTGTGGGAGGATTCGAAACCGGTTGCATATGTTCGTGCCGAGAGCACTTGATAGATGCAGTAGCAGTGTTTGCGGAGGCTTCTGTGGGACGCGTAGTGTTGATTTCTTCACTATGGGATGATGGCTCTCCTTCGGATATCTTTAACCTTAGTGAATACAAAAAATTAAGAGAATAGGGACTAGCATGAGAGAAATCATTTCAATTCTAAGGGTGCTAACGTTTCACAACAATGCTGCTAGTTTAAAGCCCAAACAGCTGAAGGATTCGGCCCTATAGTTATGGGGGCGAATGAAAGTGAGAGGGGGTTGAATGTTACCTCCCCCGGGGAACATTACTCTGAATAATGCCTCCAACGGAGCTAAACCAAGTTCTTATTGAACAGCTAAACTCCTCCCCTTCTCAACAGCCTTCATCTACATGTCCCCATGTACATTTATTCATATTTATGATCCATCAAATATTTTTCGCGCGCACGATTGGTCCAAACATGTCACGTGATGCAGCCAAAACTGGGGAATATCAGATGATATTCCCCAAGTGATATTCCCCAGTTTTTGAACTTTGCGATTTACGTTCGCACGTTAAGCTTTCATCCGGAGTAAATTGTTAAAATGAATAAAACTAAACACTTTGAACAGACTAGTAATATTTTGAGCGCTGATAGAATTTCTTTGGTGTTTAAAAAGCTTTGAGAAAAGGTCTCCCAAAACGCGGCCTTGTAAAAAAAATATTTGAAGGATAATAAACACAATTAGTCCATGAGCCAGACCCCAAAAATTGGGTGATCGGTATCATCCGGGGGGATTTAAGTTCTTTGTGTTTTTTGAGAAGTACTATTAATATAGAGTTAGAAAATGCCTGATAGCAACCGATCTGAGGTAGTTTCTGTGAATTGTAAAGGTTTTTCTGCCCCCCCCCCCCCCCCCCCTTTGTCTATATGCTCTTATTAAAATTGGCTTACTCTATTGGAGACCAAACTGTTCAAATTAAACTGCGCAGAAACATAGGTTACTTAGTGCATGGCTCTCAGGTCAATTGCTTGTTCCAAAACATGTAATATAAATCACGTGGCAAGTCACGTGACAGCCTCGCGTTTGCATTTTGTTTGGGATGTACACCAAAATAGCGTCTGCATTGTATATCATACACCTAATTACGTTTTCTTTGTGTTGATATTCAATATTGATATTCTTGATATCCTTGCACTGGTTGATGCAGTGGATTTGTGTGTATTTCGGGCTTCCCTTCCAATTATTCCCACCACATATAATTGAAGGTGTTTTTTTTAATGAAGTGACTTCTGTTCGTGGATGTTTGTAGTTATTACCAAGCGTTAGACGTAAGAATTACTACTAATTAGTCTTATTGCTAATTCGAGTGTTAATTCTAATTTGTAATCAAAGTAAGTTTAGAGTACAAATGTAAACTGGAACACTTTCGATCAGTCTGAGGAACTCGCGCGCGTGGGACTTCGAGTTGATTTTCCTTCTCATTCACTGGTACATTTTCAGCGTAGTTGTATAAAGCAAATCCGCCACATTTTTCCATGGTTTTCATGCTAATAGACAATATAAATACTATAAAATGCCCAAAGCCTTGCAGTGACATGGTATGTGGTTCTACCTGTATTATGAGAGAGGTCGTGAACACATAATAGAGCTCACTGAGAAGCTATGGTGTTGTAGTGGAGATTGCCATCTTTTGGGTGTGAAAGTGTGGATGTACGTAGCTAAGGGCGTGGTCCTCCCTCTTTTGCTTGAGTTTTAAGAGGGCAACATAGAACTATCACTTGGTGTCATACGATCGATGATTCCAGGCGTGCACAGCAAGAATAACAACGCTAAGAACCTTGCTTTTTACTACGCGCAGGTGAGAGACGCGGTACAGTCAGGCAGAACATGAATTATAACAAACAGACCTCCAGCGATCTTGTATCAAAATTATCAATAACCATTTCTGCGATGGCAGCTGAGCTGACCAAAAAACTGTTTCAATTCCTTCTCTGCAAACCAGGATCTCGTTAGGATCTCAAAGAACTTCGCACAAAAGCCTGATAAGAGCACATGATACCGGTGAGAAATACTACAAAGCATTCAAAGAGGAAGTCATGGAGAAGTAAAGTCCCACAAGTTAAGAAATTTCATGATCTCTTGAAAACCAATTAAAGACACTTCACTTGACTGATTCAGAAGAAACAGGTCGCTTCTTGTGAAACAACAGTTACACTCAAGCCTAACTGGTCTCTTCTTGGTTGAATTATCTAAGGAACCAATGGCACAAGGCTAGAATCTTAGATGGGGAATATTTTCTTGCTTCCACTGGGAGCCGCTGTCATTATACCTTGTTTATCCCTTTTGGTTTCCTTCGCAAGACTAACATGGCTACTTTTGCAACTTTGCTAGGGAATAAATGTGCAAATAGCAGCTGAACGAGTTCCCAGTAGCTCTGCTTCGGAATTGACGGAGAGAGCTTGTGTCTTTTGGAGGTGTTTAAGTCGTAAATAAAATGCTGAGGGAAGATGCACAGGGCAAGATACATATATAGTATTTGACACGTACCAAGGAATGGATTTTTATTGTTGTAAAGCGCTTAGAACAGCAATGTATAAGCGCTATATAAATATTAATTATTATATATATTAAAGGATGACAATAAAGAATGAGGAGAGACATCTACAAGCAGAGCTAAACGGCATCAGCTGCATGGCATCAGCAAAACTCAGACCGTTAGTCAGACATGAACAAAATTTCCTAACAAACGACAGCAATACAGAACGTGTCATCAGGTTTTTTTGTCTGGGTGAATGGAAGATGGAAAGGCAGAAGCTAGACGACAAAGAGCCAGTAAAGAGGTAATTGACTTCAATGTAAGAAAGTGGCAGATAGTCCTTTATTTCTGCATGCATTTCACATAGGCAAATACGGACATCGCACCTTCACGATCTGAAGACAGGGATGTCCTGACTACATCTCAGTTGCATTTGTCGACTGTATTGCGACATCGCTGTTCGTTAAATGTGGAACGTACCAGGAACCACACAAGCTTCGTTGGACTCAACAGTTAGACTTGCTAACGTTTTTAGTTGGGATGCCTGCAAGGCTGTGTTAAAATGCGCGCATAAATTGTTTGTGCCTTCCCGAGGATAGTAAAGGTTCAACGACAAGTGAAGAAGAGTGTCGTGAAACCTACACCAGGCTAGGTAGGAAGTGAGAACTCTCACTGGAGTTCATGAAAGGGTTAAAGGCTTTGATGCGCTATTTCTGGGCTCTAAAAATCACCACAACAACAGTCAATGATCTGAAATGGCAACTACTGTGTTCTAAAAAGGGAGATCCGACCATCGGACTACAATATGGAGGCCCCTTGGACCTCTGTCATTTATCGACAGTAGAAAATTAATGATCTGCTCTATGCGTTCGCTTAGCTAACGGCATAAGGTGCACAGAAATGAGTAGACTGCCCAACTGTGAAAACCAGCCATTTAATGTAAAGGACGAAATCGACAGCTTAGCGGAAGGGATTGGGGTAGTTGGATAGTTATGCGGAATATAAATAGCAGGTACCTCAGAAGAACCGTAGGAACTTGAAACTGCGCCCACAACTAGCTTCAGTATTCAGTTCATATGTGTAAACAACACTTTTTTTATATATCCGAGCAATAACGAAGCTGGTAGCTAAGAGCGAAGATGGTAGCTTCGTTTGCGATCCCCGTTTTTGGCCAGTGGACCCAGTTATCTTCCACATTAAAGAGTGTGCGCAAATCTATATATTAAAGAAAATTTAAATACCTTTTCAGTATATTAAATTTCTTTTAAAACTTATTTTTGTTATAACGATCACAAATTCTGTTTAAGGGGCTTATTTTAGAAAAGAAAGTTTGTAACATGCGTTACGCGCCTGAGTCCAGTGAAAAGGTTAAAGGAGTTGAAACAAGTTTTCGGAAAAACAAATTCACCTTGCTTCGCCTCAGCCCAACGTGTTAACATCCTACAGTTAGTGCAAGGGCAAGACTGAAGATAACGAAAGTACAGGAACCAGTCTATCTTTGGGTAAAAATACTTTTTTGAACATAAAGTGGCCAAGAACTGGACCCGGCCGAGAACTGGGCCCCATACTGCCGTCCTCAATTTTATCCTTACCTTTTAATGGGCATGTGACATAGACATGACTGTTGAAAGAAGCAAATAAGGTAAAATTAAGCTTCTAGAATAGAATATACAATGATGTGAAGCTTTTAGGATTTTTCGTGTTGTTAACTGGGCGCTATAACAACAATTCTTCTTTAGCCTCATTTCCATGCTAAGAGAAAACTTTCAAAGGCGCCCAAGTCCACAAACTACCACCGATCAATTGCTATCAGGTATTTTCTGACTAGTTACTACTCCACCTTTCTAAAAATAACCCTTTAGATTAATCCCCCCAGATGATACCGACCACCCTACTGGCTCATGGACTAAATAGCATCCATTTGGCTTCAAAAATATGCACAGATATTTGTCCTTGGACATTATCTGTTCCTCGAAGCTCACAGTTTTTCTCGAGCTTCGCTCTCGGAAAACTGTTCGCTTCTCGGAACAGATAATATCCGCGGACAAATATCCGTGCATATTTTTGCGCCAAATGGGGGCTATTGTTTATATACGCAGGATCTCTCTAAAAATATACCATGCAGTTGTGTTCAAATGATCACGAGAAAGATCAATGCTCGAGAGATTGAACAACTGAAGTCAAATACACTTTTGTTGTTGCATTGTATCCTATCAAATCATGCACTTACTTGGTCTTTGGTGACAGAACTGCCAGTGATTGAGAGGTGTCTTACTTCATGCCTCCATGGTTTAAGCGCTGCCATAACCACGTGCAGAGACATTTCCATATTTCGGGCGAGTTCTGCTTTCCTATCTTGAGGAGGCCACTGCCTTTCCCAGGTGCGCAAGTGACTGGGTGAGTATAGCCAGTCTAGCGACAATGGGGTTCAAACTTAACACATCCTCTGTAAACTTCCTCCAGTCCACACCAGACCGTAGCCCGTTGAATTTCATAATTTGTATCGTGCAAGGGATTCTTCTTCTTTCTTAACAGAGAGCATATAAATTTCTTCAGATCCTCCGGAGAGTTAATATATCCTGCAAATCGGATCTCCGAGCGAAAGGGATATTTCAGACTAGGATTAATCAAACAAAAGAAGATCATACCCAAGGCCCAAATGTCTGCGAGGAGTAAGTCAGCGATCGACGCACCAGATATCAACAATTTGTTGAGAAGAATCTCTGGCGCCATATACATAACCGTTCTTCGGTCGACATTAGTCGTCTTGGTAGCAAGAAAAGACTGTGTTTGAATGAGCAAAGACTGGTTCTCTCCAAAATCTGCGAGCTTACAGGCAATTGGTCGGGAATTATACTGTTGCGTGATTTCCACATCATCTGACAATTCGGCATAATGCTGGTTACTTATCAATATGTTGGTAGGCTTTAGGTCTCTATGAGCAATTTTTTTTTGAATGAAGGTAAGCAAGCCCCTCGACAATCTCCATTGCTGCATGGTTAACAAGCCCATGGAATTCTTCGCATTGGAATTCATCAATGTTCAGCAGAAAGTCGGAGAGGGTACTGACACGCACATCTTGGCCAAATTGCTTAAAATCGAAGAAAACATACTCTAACATCATGGCAGGAGGCTGACAACAAACGGCTTTAAATTCGACGACATTTCTATGTTGCAGCTCATTGAGAAGTGTTATCTCTTTGAAGAAAAGCTTCCTCTCCTCTTGATCCAGGACCTGGAGCATTTTCTTGACTACAACTGTTGTTGTTGTGGTATCTCCCGGCAATCTGTACTCAGTCGTATAGACATCGCCATAACCTCCCTGCCCGATTCTCTGTTTAACTGGTAATTTGTTGCAATCAAAGCGATGGATTTTTGCGTCACTATAATTTCCAGATTTTCCTTTTCCTGCGAGCTGAGGAAGCTTGATTTTTCGAAATAAAGCCATGTTTGTTGAAGGAGAGCTCCAACACGTCCCAACAAACAAGAATGCACGTGACAAATTTTCCCGCCGAAATTTTGTTATCACGCGCGCAGTATATTTGATCCCAAGTTTATGACTTTTCGTTATCAGTTTTTTGTCCATGCCTGTTCCTTTCTATTCTGAAATTCTGTTATTTTAGGGGTTTCCAAATAAAGAAACCTTTCCCTTTGCAAAGGTTTTTGGTTTTTCAATTTGTTTCTATTGAATGCCCATTTCCGTCACCTGGTTACCGTTGCGTGACTTCAAGTCATCGATTCTATAATTATCTGTAATGTAATGATAGGTCAGTGAACTGCAATCACTTTGGGCTGCCTTTGAGTGATCGACTTCTATTTATCGACCTTTCAAAATCGACTTTTGGATATCGTGATAACTGGCAACAAACAGTTCCTAAACAGCGAATTACAAGAGAAATAGAAAAGGCGAACTGAGGGATTTATATTTTAAAGCGGGCATAATTCGCACGCTAGCGAAGGTTGTAATTTTTTATTTTACAGTATTTTCGACACGTATTTTCCCTAATATAGGTCTTTGTTTGCAAGCTCTGTGTTTTCGAGGTCTGCGTTTTCGAGGTCTGCGTTTTCGAGGTCTTCGTTTTCGAGGTCTGTGTTTTCGAGGTCTGCGTTTTCGAGGTCTGTGTTTTTGAGGTCTGAGCACAGGGAGCCCGGACAAACTGTTTGTTTGCACATTAGCATTTTTGTGTATATTAGCATTTTTATAGCAAATGTATAGGATTTACTGAACGGCTCGCAGAATTGCGTGTAATAACGTAAAATATGAACAAATTACATGCTAAGTAAACGTAAGTTTATCTTATATTACCAGTTTTGTGGTGTGGTTCTTTTGGCTCGAAATTGCGAATTCGAGCGGTTTGAAGGATTTCGCATTTGCTGCTTTCTACATATATAATTATAACGAAAGGGTGGAAACTCCAACAGCTCCAAATTCGAACAGCTCCAGTGCCGAGGCGATTTTCGACCAGAAAATCCCATCGCACAGCTTTCAAACTGAGCAACATGTAAGAGGAAGGTTTGAGGAATCTTCTCGTATTGTTCGATCGAAAATTCATCCAAACGGCCCAGAGCTAGCCTTCAAACAAAAACGGGTAACCAAAAATTTTAAGCCGTCCGAATGCATAGCTACAAAAAGTTGTGCCGAAGGGAATTTGCTATTCCCTAGCTTCTTTCCGATTGGACACAATTAAACAATGGTCGTTCAAGATTTCGTCCCGTGGATAGGTGGGCAAAGGCAAAATCAATACTCACTAGTATGGGTAGTGATGTCAATGGTCCGACACAACCCAAGGACCCTTACACTACCCATGCTAGTGAGTACTGATTTTGCTCACCTATCCACGGGACGAAATCTTGAACGACCATTGTTTAATTGTGTCCAATCGGAAAGAGGCTAGGGAATAGCAAATTCCCTTCGGCACAACTTTTTGTAGCTACGCATTCGGACGGCCTAAAATTTTTGGTTACCCGTTTTTGTTCGAAGGCTAGCTCTGGGCCGTTTGGATGAATTTTCGATCGAACAATACGAGAAGATTCCTCAAACCTTCCTCTTACATGTTGCTCAGTTTGAAAGCTGCGCGATGGGATTTTCTGGTCGAAAATCGCCTCGGCGCTGGAGCTGTTCGAATTTGGAGCTGTTGGAGTTTCCACCCTTTCATTATAATTATATATGTAGAAAGCAGCAAACGCGAAATCCTTCAAACCGCTCAAATTCGCAATTTCGAGCCAAAAGAACCACACCACAAAACTGGTAAGATAAACTTACGTTTACTTAGCATGTAATTTGTTCATATTTTACGTTATTACACGCAATTCTGCGAGCCGTTCAGTAAATCCTATACATTTGCTATAAAAATGCTAATATACACAAAAATGCTAATGTGCAAACAAACAGTTTGTCCGGGCTCCCTGTGGTCTGAGGTCTGTGTTTTCGAGACACCCCAAACCTCCCATCCTTCTCGAGCAACGGGAACCTGTCAAATATTTTTAGGGCAACGATGTTTTTATTCCGATTGTCGCGGATATTGTTCATTTGAAACCTGATGGAACAAGCATGTCAGTACAGATGTGGCAGGTTTTGAATGACAACTTTTACCTGGAGAGGCATATTTAAATGCCAAAGTTTTAATGAAATGCTGGTCGTAGTTGCTAATGCAATGGTATGTTTATTTTCTTTGCTGCTTTCACTTGCCGCCTTTGGATGTTCGGTTAGCATTCACAGCCCTACAAGATTTACATTTTAGGCCCATGTAAGCATGTTTTGGTTTAGAATGAACTCTCTGCGACCATCTGCGGGCATCGAAAGATTCAAGATTTTCCAAAACTGGTAGCCGGAGGGCCAGAGATTAGCAAAAACATCGTTGTCAAAAAGACTTTGAGAGATTCCCTTTGCTCGGGAAGGATGTCAGATAGTTTGAAGTTCTTTTAACTGCTTCAAACACTTATTTCTCACTGATGTGTTTTGATCGCCGCCGTGTTTCTTTTGTGTATCTGGCATTCATCGAAAGCTTAACTATGGTTCCCCCAGATCCACTCGACCAATCACAATGCACGGAAGAACGGCCATATGCAAGAGCCAATTAGAGGCTATTATAGAAAACCCTGGTAAAACACGGCAGGCAGAACAAGCTTTTGGTCGCTGGTTCGCAGACAGACTATACCGGGGTTCAGTTCGTCTGCAACGCAGGCCACGGAGACATGGTGTCATGGCACTTCCAAATGCATTTTGAATGCAAATCACAGACTTGAACACAGACTTAATGCGGTTTCTAAAGACTTCTGAGAACAAAATGGTAATGTTCATAATTGTTTCAAGTTTGGATGGAATTTTCAGAAGGATTGGTAAGGCCGTTGAGTGAATAATTGACTGCAGAAGCTGTTCGCTAGGGGTTCTTACTTAGCCGCTTTGTTTTGAGTTGTGTTTATAGATTTAGAAAGTTGCTACAATGCTTTAGAAAATACAAAGGAGTGTGTTTATTAACATAAAAAGTAAAGGAAAGCGTTGAAGGCATTGCTAGTGTTCATTTTGTGCTAGGAATCTGAGGAATTCTGCAGTATTGTAAGCATTTTTATGCTGTTTCACGCTGCCATGATTTGTAAATATTTTCAATCTTCTCAAATTACTGCTTTTCTGCAACAAGAATGCAAGGAAATTAGCTGTAATCGAAGGCATTGAACAGTCTCTAATATATGTTGATTGCTTCTGTAATAAAGTAATAAAACTAGTAGTAATCAGCGATAAGGGGATCTGTGTTCGACCTAAGATGGATAGTCAGGTAGTAGCAAAAGAGCAAGATTGTTGGCAAGCTGTGCCATTTAATATGCCTCAAATGGAACGGTGAGGATGAGTGAGAGAGGAATCTCATCACACAACGTTTTGGAGAAAAGATTGCGTGATGAACCAAATGAACATCTGTCTGCAAAATAAACTGGAATTTGTCACATCAAGAAATGGGTTGTGTTGTTTTCGAAGGGCTTTATAAACAAACTGTGAAAAAATTGTGACACTGTAGCAGTTCTTGATATGTTAAAGTAGAATTTTTCTTTGCTTGCAAGCTATGTTATTGTAAATTGGGTGTTACAGAAGAAGCCATTCAAATGATTTAATGTTGGACCGGACAGAAACATGGCAGTGATTGTTTGCCAAAGGTCAAAAAGAACCACAAATAATGAATGGACCGGCAAATTCTCATTGATGTCTGAATATTGTAAAACAAAGTGAATAGAAGTTGCTCCTAGCACTTCATGTGACATTCACAAAGCAGAAACCTACAAAGTCATAAATGAATGGGCAATTTGCATTCATTTCTTTTACACTAATATTCAGATGGAATAGAAATGAATTATCATGTGCATGACAAATAATTATTTATTTCATTTTAGTTGTTATCTTTTCACACTACACAACTTCGAAAACTCCACAGACTTCTACAAATACTTTCACTTCCATTTGAAAATAGATCGAGGCACAGCACATCAACTTTTTGTTCATAGTCAATAAACTCATAATATTCAGTTATGATTTCCTCTTCAAAATGGCTAAAAATTCTGCGAATAACTATTCAATACAAATTCAAAGAACCGATAAAACAATTTTGATCCTTATTCTACTCATTCGTTTTACATGAAATGCTTACGATTTGTAATTTTAGCTAACATTTGTGAATCGTTTTGCATGTAAACGCTGGTTTACCTTGCTTATAAAACAATGAATCAACTTGCTCGATTTCCACTCCTTTTACAACGTTCGGTGGCTGGTTAAAACTCTTCTTCCTTGGATGAAAACCCTCCAAACAGCTGCGATAACATACCATAACAGAAGACAATTTTGTCGAGAGAAATCACTCCAAACTGTGAAACAGAAGCACATAGCATGGAGATGACATCATTCGCCCCTGAAAAATTTTCTTGGGGGGCAAAATTGACAACCATACATAGAAAGTCCAAAAAGAAAAATCGACTGTTTACCAATTAGGGAGCATTCTCCCTTGTCGAACGCAATGAATATTCCGGCAACGGCAATCATAAAACTGTAACGCAAGTGAGAGGAAGACAAAAGGCCCTGGGAACAAATTTGGACAGACAGACAGACAGAGACAGACAGATGGACAGATGCCGGCTTAGTGCGGCGTTACACACTTTGTGTAAGCCGCACAAAAATCATAGTAAGAGTAATAATATTACCAACAATAACAACTAATGGGTTGTTCCAGAAAAAATCCACACACCCCCGAAGGATGGGGTCATTTTTTAACCCCCCCCCCCCCCTCCCTCTCACCTGGAATTCCTGAAGCACAAAACCCCCTTCCTGTCTGGATTTCCAAGACAAAAGACCCCCCCCCCCCCCTCCCACCTGGATTTCCGGAAAAAAATTATTAGGCTTAAATTGAATTTAATTTCAATAGAAAATATGCACAATCACGTCTAGAGGATGTTCTTGATTAATTTCTAAAGCATCAGCTAATATTAAGCTAAGAATTCTATCGCATGGAATGTTGTGACAGGTTCCTCTTAAATTTTGTATCTTATTTTCGTGTTTTCTGCTATACAAGGACCTGTGAAGGAACTTAGATTATCATTTATGTCAGGTGAGAAATATTGAACAAACATATATCTACTTTTTTCAGGGTCTGAGAGAGCTGAAGTGTTACCGAATTAAATGTTCGAAGCACTTGAAATGACCCCTGCGGAAGACTTTTTGAAGTTCAACCCCCCCCCCCTTCCTGCTTGGATTTCCTGAACCTTTTACCCCCCCCCCCCCCCTCCTGCCTGGATTTCCTGAACCTTTTATTCCCCCCCCCCCTCCCACGAGAATTTCCAGAATCCCATCCTTCGGGGGGTGTGGATTTTTTCTGGAACAACCCAATAATAATGCATTTCATAAACATATTTTTATAATAGTAACAATTAAAATATCTAGGGTGCAAATTCGCATAAGAATACCATCAAATACCTCTAAGAAGGAACTGAAATGTGCAACTGCATAAATTAGCAGCAGGAAACCGCAGCCCCGAGCATCTCGCTCGCTTCTCCCATGCTATCCTCAATGTCTATTCCATCTCGTAACAAACATGGCCTCCTGCACTTCCTAACTATTGGTTACTGCTAGTTTAATGCATATTTCCAATGTTTGATTTCTCAAAGAAAATATCTGAAAGTTTGAGATTGTGGGGAAACAAATTGACGATTTTATAACTCATGAAAGTTGCCACATTTTGCTTTCAAAAATGGTCCTGGAATCGCGTGGCGAAACTACCTCGTGACATCACTTTGGTTACAGACTATATCGTAATCCTCGTCAGTTTCTTCTCTTATACCTTCACTACCCGAAGAGCCGTATGAAACGCTAAATTCGGACTTGTCACTATACATTTTTTCTGAGAGAGATTCACTGAGACACGCAGAGTGTAATCAAAACCTTTGCAACCAACGTGATGTCACAATCTGATCCAGTCTCCAGACACTTCTCAGTCGTCAAATTCGAACTTTGGGCGGCAAAAACTCAGATTTTTTGTCCTTTAACACTATTCACTTTTGGGCATTTCGAGAAGTACATATAACAAGCTACAAAATAACGCAAAAAATTTTTTTCACTTCATAGGCACTTTAGAAATGCCATGAAAGTCCAGTTAACGGCCATGAAATTTCCTGTCTGGAAAAAAATCCATGCAAAAAACCCATTTAATGGGTCAGAAATGTAATTTAATGGGATTTCCCTTGCTAGTCAAAAGCAAGCCAGAAAACTCACCACCAGTTTTACATGGTAATTTAATGGGATAGAAAATTCATAGCCCATGAAAATTCTCTCATTACCTTCTTTGCCTTTTCACAGCATTGTCAGTGTGGCCCATGAAATCTGGATCCCTGTTACTTTGATAGGGTAAATGATTACTGCTGCACACCATGGAAATTCCATTAAAAGTCCATTAAGCGGTATATGAAAAAAACATACTTTAGTCATCTTCACTGAACTAATGCATTTTACACTTCTCTAAAATCTTTTGTTTTCTAGCTGGTAGATACTGTTTCAAGAATAAAATAAAATCACTTTATCTGCACCAGCAAATTGTTTTCTCAATGAAATGTTAGGTTATGTTAATACCAGTTAATATTCTGATGACAGCACAAAATATAATTGCTTTATAATTTAAAATTATTCAAAGAACAAAACAATGTAAAACAGAATTGAATGGTTTCTAAAAGGAAGCTGTAATTCACAAAATTTTACTGGTTCAGATTAAGACAAAATACATTTCTGTTTTTGTTGACAGGCTTTTAAACTTAGCTTATTTGGTACAAACTTTAATAACAGTTTGTTGACTAGATCCAAGTAACTGAGTGGACTTCAAAATGTTCTGGTAGTTCAAATGCATGCTGTAACAAAACACAAAGCGAAGGGCCCAGTATAAAAGAGACACTATCAAATTTTCTCTGAATTACGAATTTTCATTGATTAAGTACATTTATGGCGAGAGATTTTGGGATGTAACATGGGGCTTACAGTTGGTTAGACTTGCTCCAAGTCGCTCGTTTGATGGTAGGTACGTTACCCCATACATTTCACGGCGGTCAAACGTCTGAGGCTGTTTTTGTTTTCTTATTTCAAGAGAAATCATTCACACTTCACATTTTTTACAATACCATAGCCTTATATCCGTGATTCCCCAAAGATGGAAGAAGCTACTTCATGTGAATTCCGGTGACACAACTTCACCCACCCCGCCAATCTGTACTTTGTCGTGCAAGACGTTGTACGAAAAGTTGTTACTCTAAAGATCTTCCCCCTCCAACCTCAGAGAAGAAGCTTGAATCATACCGTATCACAAAGGAGACTCTAAGTAGAATTTATCTTCTGCCATTTAAGGCCACAAAAGAACTTAAGGAGGCTCGCAACGGTTTCCAGTGCTTTCCAGCTCTTAAACTTTGATGGGTCAGTACTACAAATCTTTATCAGTTGCTGCAACAATAATGATATCGGCCAAATGTCCAATCATTGCTGAATAAGTTGTGGTCATTTTTATGACGTCGCTGGTTACTATAGCAATAGTTTTACCTGTTAAAAACACCCTTAATTTTCCCTTTTAGTGCTTATAACTCAAAAACGAGTCCGGTGACCCCCATTTTTTATTATTGAATAATGATCGGCATGTAGAGATGCAACTTTTTGCGAAGTTAAAAAAATTTCTCCGGAGCGGTTTCAGAGCCACATTAAATTTTCGAAAATTTATGGTGGCTCTTGAATAGCGTGCAATGGACTGTGGGCATTGACGACGTAGAGTAGTTGCCCGCTCCAATCTCTGCTGTATGAATTGGTAAACATGTTGCAGATTTTGCCATATCAGCCATATATCACCTGGACCTACAGTACTCTTTTAAACTGGAACTCTACTGTTCTTTCTGATGAATTTTAAAAAATATCAGGTGGCAATGAAGAAACATTGTTAAAGAATCAAGTGGCTTTTATTTACAAACGAGCAAAACAAAGATCAACAGTTCAGTTCCATTCATCAAATTTATTTCACTTTTAAAATCATGCAAATACTTAACAAAACATAAGTCTCTTTTATAAATAAAAACACAGAGCATAGATGACCTTTATGCATCACTGTGTGCCTTCATCTTTCGACAAAAATGCAAGCTCTTTGCAACACACTGATGGCTTCTCGATCGGCAGTGCAGAACATGGTTTGCATAAGCGGTCTAAAGACGTGTTCGACTGCGATCAACATTTTCTTACTTAAAAATTGAATGTTCCTCCTCCTCCTCTTCTTGTTATGATGCATTCTCTGGTCGTTCTTCTTTAGAAGAGTACTCTACATTCAGTAGATATCGCAAAATCTGCTACATGTTTACCAAATTATCTCGAATTCACAGAGCAGAGACTGGAGAGAGCAACCACGATACGTCATCAACGCCCACAGTCCACTGCACGCTATTCAAGATGGCAGCTGCGAGAATTTTGAAGAGGCTGAGAGGCTCTTCTTCGAAAATCGATAAAAAAAATCAGTTCGCTAGGTAAGTCATTTTATTAATATAGGATCTATTAATTAACACATTTGAAACATTTTTAGCAATACCTTTAAAAAAAAGTGGAGGGTTTCTTTAAGGTGACTCGATCGAAATAAATGACGCGCTATATGCCTGGCTAAAAAGTCTAATAACTTCACCATTTCTGACTCAATTTCCCTGAAACTTTCGCATTTTATACAAAATTTATCGTGGAATAATATGTATGTCAATATGTTGATCTAATATTCGTTAGTTTTGCACGATGTTACATTTATTGAACACTACTTTTTGGATAAAATTGCTATTTACAGATAACTGAGAGCTAAGATTTCGTTTAAACTTCTGCAGTTAGCTCGCAATACCATCTTGCCATGACTGTTCAAGTTTCCGCAAAATCGTCGGAACAGAAACCCCGGCACAATTTGGACATCAAAATATTAACTCCGGGCGAACTTCGAAGTTTGGAACACTCCAGCGCTTCCAAATTTCACCTAAAAGCACAACAACCGAAGAAAAAGAAGGTTCAGTGTATCAGTTTTATTACAATGTAGCTCCAAATCATATTCGGCTATTTGAAACGATGACAAAGTTTGAGCTAATGTTATAAACTCACCTTTTGCATCAAAATGTAGCGAAGTCGCCAAATTTACGTTTTTCTGAATTTTATGAAAACTAACCGGACGAATCGAATAAAACTACTGGAAGATAAAAATGAATATCTTACACACAATTTGCGCTATTTTACGTTTCTGGAGCCACTTTGATGTGGATGAAATATATTTTTAAAGGGAAGCACTGCTTCAACTCTGTTGTGAACACAGCCTTGTTGTCATTTAAATTCTACAGCTGACGCTATGCAAATTTTTCAGATTTGATAAAAATTTGAGGAATTTGCACATGGACTAGGGGGATGCATTGACAGTGTTTAGTCGCTATATGCTCTGATTTATGAGGTCATGCAAGGGTAATCAGCGACGTCAGCATCGTTAATAGCATAGCCATTTTGTCAAAATATGCATTGATTTATTGATTTTTCCCATTTCTTGTTTGAAAGTCTGTGTAAGGATTGTTTTCCTTGACTTATTTTGGATGAAAAATCAAAGCATGTAGCGACGGAACACTGTCAATGCATCCCCCTAGTCCATGTGCAAATTCCTCAAATTCTCATCAACTCCAAAAAATTTACATAGCGTCAGCAGTAGAATTCAAACAACAGCAAGGCCGAGTTCACAACAGAGTTGAACCAGTGCTCCACTTTAAAAATATATTTCATCCACATCAAGGCAGCTCCAGAAACGTAAAATAGCGCAAAGTGTGTGTAAGATATTCATTTTTATGTTCCAGTAGTTTTATTCGATTCGTCCGGTTAGTTTTCATATACCGGTAATTCAGAAAAACGTAAATTTGGCGACTTCGCTACATTTTGACGCAAAAGGTGAGTTTATAATATTAGCTCAAACTTTGTCCTCGTTTCAAATAGCCGAATGTGATTTGGAGCTAATAAAACTGATACATTGAACCTTCTTTTTCTTCGGTTGTTTTGCTTTTAGGTGAAATTTGGAAGCGCTGGAGTGTTCCAAACTTCGAAGTTCGCCCGGAGTTAATATTTTGATGTCCAAATTGTGCCGGGGTTGAGATGCTAGAGAAAACCGGGCGGCAGTTAAGTCTGAAAATTCAAATACGCCACGTATCGTGCAACAGTTGAGACAAACGGTACGGTCGTTGCTTTCCCTGTTTCGAACTTCTCTTTCATAAACATTTCTAATATTTACCTTCAAAATGTTGCTGTCACAACTACTCAAGTTCAAAAGGGATACAATCGAAATTAATTGAAAACTCAGTGCCTTACAGCCAAAATTTGTATCGATCCGTTTTCGTGCCAAACGAACAAGTTGAAATTTCATTGTTCTGTATTCAACATTTCATTGGCTGAAGTTAAAAATTGTGAAATCTATTGTTTCCGTTCTGCTTTGTGATTGGTTAACTTTGTCTGGGTGACCCCGGTAATAGTAGCCGCACTGTAAACTTAATGCAAGTTATTTTTTCAAAAAAAAAAATAACTCTTAGTCGGCGCGATGGACCGTGTAGTCAGTCAGTCAGTGGAGTATGTTTGTATCTCACACCAATCAGGTTTGAGGTACTATCAGAACCAATGAAATTGCAGTGTATAAAGGGGAAGTAATCTGACACAATTGTAAGCGAGCGATTTCATACGAAGATTTTTGATTTGTAGGAGGCGGAATCGGTGAGTTGTGAATTAACCCCGTATTTGAAACGCTCGTCTGCTTACAACGCACACGCCACCAGCAAAAGACTCCAACACTAAATTGTTATTCAAGCGAGTTTCACTGACCGTAGTAGAAATTGCACAAAGCAGATTTGAAGAATAATGTTCTCATTATGATGTTAATACTGTGTCATAAAAATGGCAAGGAATCTTCTTCAGAGTGTGTCGTGGCCTCTTGTTTTAAGAGTTTGTGACAAGGAAACTTCTTAAATTTAATACTGCTTCAGACTCCATGTCGCCAACTGAAAACCGCAATTAATTTAATTAGTCTCTTTAGCGTCTTGCTCCGGCGATTAGCTGACTCTCGGGCAAGTAGTGTTTATGTTTATACCTTAAACACACCACGTTTAGACGTTTAATTAACCGGTATGGGAATTGACTTTAAAATGGTTTTGCTTTTAAAATTAACTACGATCGATAGAGGCAACAGGCTAGAATAAGAGCATGTCATTCCGTGACAGTTTGATAACTAAAATTAATTAGTTCTTGTTCCTGTTAAGTTTGTTGAATTAAAATTTACATTTACGACAGGAAACAAATACTCCAGGTGTACTACACTTTAAAAGCTTTCCTAAAAATATAGTTTTTGATTTGATTCGTTTATAACTTCGTTGATTACTTTTCGATTACTCAATGGAGACATGGTACGTGTTTTCAAGAAAAACAAAAGTGTCATGTTACAAAAGTGAGATAAACAAAAGTGTCATGTTACATGCGTTTTAAAAAAACAAAGGTATCGTTTTGCAGTGTTTGACAAAAACATGAAAGTATCCTGTAACAAACAAAAGTATCACGTTATGGTTGTAAAAAAGCTAGCAACAAAATAAGCGCTAACAGAATAAGCCATTTTGTGACATTTTGACAAAAATTGACTATTGAACGAAACAGTTTTGACGTAACAAATTGCACGTAAAAATTATTTTGTCTGCAACATTTTTTTTTCAAAAAATGCCTCTTAGTCGTAGCAAGGGGCTATGTAGTTAGTGATGCACCATGCACAAATAGCTCAACCATCCCAACAGGACTAACACCCAGTCTTACCCCAAGCAACCCAATCAATTGAAAAAATAACTCCTGCACGCTTAGCGTGCCTATGTTTTCATGTGAGCAATAGATTCAACACAACTGTTCTAAAGCAAAGCCTAATGGTAATAACACGCACGCACATAGTTTCTGTGTAAGTAGCTTTCTATTTATTTATTTATTTTTTCTTTTCTGTAAATATAAGTAGTTTTCTTTTCTTTTCGTTTAAACGTGTAAGTGACTTTATGTCTATTCAATCTTTGTAATTGTTGTAAACTATAAATCAATAAAGAAGAAAGAAAGAAAAAAAAGAACACTGCTGTACTTGGCGTACTAATGGGTAAAGGAAAGGCTACAATACTGAGATATCAAGAACACTGCTGTACTAGGCGTACTAACGCGTAAAGGAAAGGCTTCAATACCAAGATATCAACAACACGGCTGCATGATAGCTATGGGGCTCCTCTCTGCGGCCCTTTGGGCCACTGGAGAGCTCCGCTAAAATTGATACTTTGACAAAACCTGCAAACTGCCATCTTTGTTTCTTACTGTTTCTATATGCAGTGAAGCGGTCCTTGGAGAAATGAATACAATTTTCACAAAGTAGAAAGACTGGCTAGAAAAGGGCCATGATTTGGTTGGAGGTTATGCCTTCCATGTTGTGATGAGAGACATTTGAAACTTTTGGAAAATTTCAGTGCGGGGCAGTCAAATTTAAATTGGTTGCAATTCGTTCAGATTGTATTTATCAAACTTCTCAATTTCCATTTGATTACTTACTCATAGATACCTTTCACTAGAAAAGGTTTGAGGTAGGGTTGTTTTCCAAAATTACTTGAATCTTCCATTGACTGGCTTTAGAAAAGGTGTACATGTACTCATTCTGTGGAACACTAAACTGCATAATTATGTTAAGTGAGTGTGTCATGGGTATTCTAGGTGTCGTGCATGTAGCGTTTGTTGTCCAGTGTAGTTCCTGTACATCTGTAGCTTAGTTAAAAGAAGTCCTTGACAGTAATCTGTATGCCCATTTATGTCAAAGAAACTAAAATCATTGTTTTGGTATTTTACTTTTAGATGAAACAGGCAAAGAATTACCAACCATATGGATATTTCCATACTTCATGGAGCCTCAAATAAAAGCTGCCATACCCTCATTAACCATGCTGGATTACAAGGTCTGTAAACTTTACTTAACCTAATATTCAAAACTTCTGGGAAGGGGCCAGAGAATTGGTACAACTCATTGCCTCATAATCCTTGAATCAACCACCATAGACAGCAAAACAATATATTTGACCTTCCAGGGAACGCTGGATGCTTATCCGTTAAACGCTCCAAAACGTTTGTTAACCTTTCATTTGCATTCAAATGGTTTAGAAAACCATTAGAAGCATTAGAACAACCGTTAGAATTTTCTCCCTGCCCATTAAATGCATTAAGAAAATCATTTGAAACGTTTTCAAAAGCTGTTAAAGTCGTTGGTAAAGATTGTTAGAATTATCCGTAAAAAGCATTTTAAACGTTCGCAAAATCGTTTAATCTAATCACTAAGTGAACGGCATTTAAAGCCTGCAAAAAGCCGTTAAATCCAAACGTTTAAATAATCAGTTAGCTCAGTGCTAGCAAGTATTTGGTTAAGCATTATAACTGAGTTCAAAATGATTGTCAGTGGTTTTCAGCAAGTCACATTTGTTTTTTATTCACACCACTTTGTTACACGAGGTGCGCAAGTCATGATCTTTATACATTCGCAAAAGAACATTTTTCTAATATCATGTAATTCTGGGTTTCAACTAAGTAAACGAGGACGTAAGCAAGCAGCAATTCAATTTCCTTGTGGGTGATATGGAGTAGTTCTGGAGTGCATCACTCCAGAAAGATCCTCTAGCCGTTTAAACAATCAATGTCATTTCTGAAAAGCCAAAGCATGGGACAAAGTCGTTAAAGATCTTGTCTGCAGCAGTAATGGCCATTTTTTTCTTCGTTGGGTACGCTGGTGCATACTTCATAAAGTGGTCTACCACAAGCAGTATATATTCATAGACTCCTGAGCTCCACTCTAGATACACAAAGTCAATGGAAAGCATTTGGAGTGGAGCTTATGATGATTGGCTGCAATGGTTCTCTTGTTGGTAGATTTGGACATCTTTGCTTTAAACAGCGTCATGTGTGATGGATAAAGTTTTCTTTGTCCCTCCTCACGTGTGGCCAATAAAATCTCTCATGGGCTAAAGCTAGCACCCTCTCAACACCAAGGTGGTCCATCTCTTCATGAAGTTTATGGTATATAGTGCATCAAAATTTCTGTAGATGAACAACCTGCTTGTTGTGATAAAGGATACCACTCTTCTTGTTTAGATGAAGTTTCTGCCACTCATTCAGGAGCTTACAAAGCAAAGGTGGTTCCTTGTATCTCTCTGCAACTGTTGGTTGATGGTTTGCTTTAATTTAAGGACATGCCCAATGTGGGGATTTTATTTCTGTGCTTTTGCCACATCCACTACTCTTACTTGATTACAACCTGTCTTGGATAGATTGTCAATGTAGTCGAGTTCTCCTTCTTCATCAGTCAGAGCTGGCAGCAAAATTGAGTTCCCATTTGACAATGTCGGGATTGTGGAAATTGAAGCTTGCAAGCTTTCAGGAGCTACCCATGTAGGTCTTGAAGTCAGCGGGTATCCTGGGAAGACTGTCGGCATCAGTGTTCAAACTGCCTGTTCTCTGACCCACCTTAATCCTGTAGCATTTAACTTGGCATATGTTAGCACACAAGTCAAGGGATTGTTGTCTGTGTATACCACAAATTCAGGGGCATAATATAGGTAGTCCCTGAAGTGTTCTGTTACTGACCATTTTAAGGCTAAGAACTCCAACTTGCCGCAATAGATTTTCAAATGTTGTAAGAGTTCTTGATGCATGTGCGAAGACACATGTAAAACCATTCTGTTTCTGGTACAAAACAGAGCCTAAGCCATCCTGTGATGCATTGGAGTGTACTACAAATGGTGCATCTTAATCTGGGTACCAGTAGAGGGGGTGATGTAATGTCATCTAGCAGGACCTCCAATGCTGACTGGTGCCTGGTTTCCCACACACTGGTAACTAGGTTGGTAACTGCCCACTACACTCTGCTTGTGACTCTGCCTAATTAACCGCGCGGCCATGGGCCGAGCGCGGTTCTTGCTCTGCACAGGATTTATTATTCGTATTTTTTTTGTCGGTGACCAGACCCAAACCTCCACTTGGCCAAATTGTGATCGGAACATTGAATCACGCAACCTGGGATGTTTGATCGCCAAAAGCTGTTGAAACATTTATGTACAGGGAATGTTACGGATATTCTTTTCTTTACTGTATATGAATATATTTTCTTTGGGTTTTAAGAAAGCGTTGGATTCAAAGGGAACATTGAATACCCTGTAAAAAAGTATTACGTCAGCCATGGAATGCGGTGATGTTGCAGCTTTCACTTTCGCCACGTGACAAATAAGAGTGTATATTCTTTGGAAGTTTTTTCGTCAGAAGCGACGGTCATTGATTTATTTGCAATTTTGCTAGTATTGCTTGTGGGTCATTGGAGCGAGTTCAGAGATTTGAAGGAAAATTTAATATTGCTAAGGTAAACAATTGAGCATGCCCGTTCATGCAGGGGTTACGTCATTCGTAAGGAAAATCACCTAGCTGAATATAGCTGAAGATAACGTAAGCCACGGATTGAGTGACTCGCGTGACTGCTTAACTAGTTCTTAACTCATAGTATAAAAAAATAATCTTAACCGCGACTGTTGAGGAAGAATGTTGTTAATTAGCAAAAATGGGGTTAAGTTTTGAAGGCGAGGTTATCGAGGCGTTGGATTCATATTGATTCATATTGATTAAACTAAAAACAGGTTGTACATCAGCCAGGGAATGCGCTGATGTTGCAGCTTTGACTTTCTCTACATGACAGATAAGATTAAGCTTTCTTTGGAAGTTTACTTCGCCAGAAGTGACGGTCATCAATGACCATCAATTTATTTGCAATTTTGCGAGTATGTCTTGTGGGTTAAGGCAACTGAAGTGAATTCTTTGGCTGTTTTAATCAAAGTGAGTTCAGAGATTTGAAGGAAAATTAAATGTTTGCTAAGGTAAGCAATTAAGCGTGCCCGAACGTGCAGGGGTTACGTCATTAGTAAGGAAAAAAACACCAAGCTAAAAATAACCTTGGATAACGCAACCCTCAGATTGTGTGACTCGCGTGACTACTTTGCTAGTGTTTTTACTCATAGTGCAAAAGATTGAATTTAACCATGACTTTTGAGAAAAAAAGGTGTTAACTAGCAAAAAATATAAGTGCGGTTTTAGGTTGCTAGCAACTTCTTGTTGAGCCAATACTCTTTTTCTTCAATAGGTCCTGGCTAAGAAGATCATAAATGGGGTTTCACTGTTTGCTCAAAGTTTTTGATATGATGACGATGCACACTAAGTAGACCCAGGAGTGTTCTGACCTCTCCAACAGTCTGTGCTCTTAAATTCTTCATAGCAGTTACTGTACTGTTTGTTGCTTTGGGATCTATTCGGTACCAATTTCGGGAGATAACTCTTCCAAGAAAGGCCACTTCCCGTTTGAACAGTTCACACTTTCTAGGTTTTAGCTTCACTCCATTGCTTCTCAGGCGACAGAGAACTTTACAAAGATGTTCAGAAAATGTCTCTGAAAATACTATCACATCATCCAAGTAAGGAATACACATGCCATGGGGAAGCTATCCAAGGCAATTCTCCATAAATCTCTGTAAATTTGCTGGTGCATTCATGAAGCCGAAGGGTATCCGCACCCATTCGTATAGCCTCCAGGGTGTAACAAGGGCTGTCAGCGGTTGACTTTGCTTCCTGATGAACCCCGGATGGTAGGCTTTCCCTTGATTCAAAACACTAAACCAGGACTTTCTCCCAAACTGTCTAATGCTTCCTGGATACGAGGAATCGGATGATGATCTCGCACTATCTTTTTATTCAATTCTCTGTAATCTATGCATAGTCTCATTCCACCATCTTTTTTTCGGACACAAACAGCACTGCTTAAGAATAGCGATGTGGACTTTCAGGTGAAACCACGGTTAAGCGACTCCTCAATGTAACCTTTAACTTCAGGGTAAAGTGGACAAGGTATGGAAAGGTAATTCTTCTGAACTGGCTGGTCACTTGTAAGTTTAATATCCATTTCTAATTCAGGGATGCAGCCAATATCATCATCATTCCTAGAAAATGCTTCTGCTTCCTCAAACAATAACTGCTTGGCTTGTTGCTTTTGCTCTGCTGCCAGTCCACTCAAATCAACTTCCGGTAACCAAGACATGTCACTCTCACTTTGCTCAGTCCATGGGTGCTGCTCAAAGGGTGGTTCCTCACTTGGGATCAGTGTCTCTAGGCCTGAAAAAACAAGCTTAAGGCATCCCAGCCCCACTCTCCCAGGTAGGGTGATGTCATGGTTTGTGTAATTGGTCACAGTGATTTGACAGTGGTCAGAGATTCATGTATTGCCAATCATGTTGGCCAGGTTGCTTACTCATCTGTTTCAAATATGACGGCTGTCTTGCGGCGTATTGATCCAGTATTGGTACGACAAGGTAGATGAACAGTCTGTTCTGCAGGGACAACATGTGCCTTCTTAGTCAATTTAACCATGCAAAACACATCAGAGTTAGTAGTATATATAAGGCTTATCAGTGCTTGCATGTCACCACCTTTGCTCGGTCTAAAACTTTCCATCATCCTTCCTAGTCCCCATCTTCGTTGTCTTCAGTATTCTTGACCATTAACTCTATAAAGGCAGGTTTTCACTAGCGCATAAGCATAAGTATAAGAAATTAAGAAGCAAGTGAGAACACCAGGACATAAGCATAAGAGCATGCACAGGCGCAGTAATAACAAAATTCCTCGATACCAGCTTTCCTCAACTACAATCACGATGGCAGATTATAACTCTTATGCTTATGCTTATTTCACTCGCGTTCGCACTACGACATAAGCATAACATAAGCACGAGAAGAACGAACAATGTTCCTTTTTTTAACATTTTTATTGATAATTTCCAAAGCTTACAAGTACACAATTAAAAACAAAGACAAAACAAAAGAAAAAAACATACACTGAAAAAAAGGCTTCTTAAGACAAGACCTAATACAAATAATTGATACATATGTACAATATTGGTACTTTTATTAGTTGGAAATATCTCTAATCAACTTCTCCCATTTTTTAAATGAAAAGCTAATTTATCTCTTTTCCTGGAAATATAGAACTCAATCTGATAAACTCGCTTTGTTTTGGTGATAAAACCTTTTAAAGAGGGTTTAGCATTCTGGCATTTCCAAGAATAAATATAGTATTTACCCAGCAAGAGAATGTGGTTTATAAGGGTGAAATCATCCTGAACGTCAAATTTTCCGAAGATAAGATCAGCTTCCTTTAATTCCCCAACATAAATGTTATTGTCCCAGAGCCAGGACAAGACTTACTTACTTACTTAATCCTCTTGGTTCCTAAGTGGAACATAGGTCCTCAACTAGCGCGTGCCACCTAACCCTATTTTGTGCAGTGCCTTTTGCCTCATTCCACGTAACATGCTTCGCCGCCAACTCTGCCATTCTCGTGCGTCTCCAGCTGTGTTGGGGTCTCCCTCTCTTTCGCTTCCCCTGTGGGTTCCACTCTAGTGCCCTCTTGACTACGTGTCCATCTGGTTTCCTAAGTGTGTGGCCGATCCACCCCCAAGCTCTCTGTCTTATCTCTTCCTCCATCGGTCGTTGCCCTGTTTGACTCCAAAGGTCCTTGTTGTAATCGGTGGAACGCTGTTCCCCCATAAGGAGTGTCACAAGTGGACATGGAGGTCTCCTGATGGTGGTATTGTGAATCAGATTGACCACCTGGCATTTAGCAAGAGATGGAGGAGCTCACTGCAGGACGTTCGCGCGATGTGTGGAGCAGACGTTGGATCAGACCTCCACCTGTTGATGGCAAAAGTCAGGCTAAGGATTGCCAAAGTGAGAAAGGGGGATAGTGGCCGAGTGCGTTTTGAGGTCGGCAAGCTGAAAGATCTGGAGATTAGAAATGCATTCAAGCTAGCACTGCATAACAGATTTGAGGGTCTGCAGCAGTTGATGGAGGAGGAGGAACTGTCAGTGGATGATGAATGGAGGCAGATTGAACAAGGTTATGTGGAGACCTGCGAGCAGGTGCTGGGTAGGGCAAAGGCAAACAGGAAGGAGTGGATCAGCAAGGAGCCTTGGGAGTTAATCAAGTAGCGATAGGTGGCAAAAAACACCACAAACATGGCCAGGACAAGAAACCAGAAGAGAGAGGCAAGTAAAAGATATCAAGAGTTAAATAGGGAGGTGAAGAGAAGGTGTAGGAGAGACAGGAGGGCGTATGTGGAAGCAGAAGCTGAGAGAGCTAAGGAGGCTGGAAAGACAGGTGATGCAAGGACTTTGTACGAGATCACTAGAAAGCTAAGCGGGAGGTTCCAGAATACTTGTAAGCCAGTGAGAAATGAGGCAGGCGTGTTGCTCAGGACAGCAGAGGAGGAGATGCACCGGTGGAGGGAGCACTTTCAAACAGAGCTTAACCATGAGGAGCCGATCAACCCACCAGAGGTGGAGCCAAATGACGAGCTTAACATCAGGACAGGTCACGTTACACGTATTGAAATCAAGAATGCTATAAAGAAGTTAAAAAACGGGAAGGCTGCAGGATGTGACAATATTCCACCAGAGGCAATTAAGGCGGGAGGGGACACATTAGAGGAGGTTCTTCTGGGCCTCTGCAACAGGATATGGAGTGAGGGGAAGATACCAGAGGAGTGGAGAAAAGGTCTGCTAATGAAGCTGCCCAAGAAGGGTGATCTGAGCTACTGTAAAAACTGGTGTGGCATTATGTTGCTGAACATGGCAAGTAAGGTGTTTTGCAGAGTGATCCTGGAGTGCATCAAGATTGCGTTGGACGAAAAGCTGAGAGAGGAACAGGCGGGCTTTCGAGCAGGTCGAAGCTGCACGGATCAAATAGCAACACTGCGGATTATTATAGAACAGAGTATCGAGTGGCAGTCCTCCTTGTACATCAACTTTATCGATTTTGAGAAGGCCTTCGATAGTATCAGTAGAGATGTTTTGTGGAGGTTGTTGCGGCACTACGGGTTGCCTGACAAGATAGTCACCATCATCAGAGTTCTCTATGAGGGTTTCTCCGCACAGGTGGTACACAATGGACAGAAGACTCAACCATTGGATATGAGGCCCGGGGTAAGACGAGGCTGCCTGCTATCTCCCTTGCTGTTTCTGGTCGCCCTGGATTGGGTGGTGAGGACAGCCTTTGACAGGAAAAGAGGTATTCAGTGGACCTTTACGAGATCATTAGAAGATCTTGACTTCGCCGATGATCTGGCCCTACTGTCGCACAGAATACAGGATATGAGGGATAAGACACGGACCTTGGAGGTACAAAGTGCGAAGGTAGGCCTGAAGATCAATGCCACCAAGACAAAGCTGATGCATATTGGTACCAAACGTGGTGATGGTGTGTCGGTAGCTGGGGAGCGGGTTGAGGAAGTGGATGAGTTCACATACCAAGGGAGGCACTGACGAGGACATTCAGGCACGAATTGGAAAGGCAAGACAGGCATTTGCGATGCTGAGACCAATATGGCGATCCATGGCAGTAACAACCAAGACCAAGCTGAGAGTCTGGGTCAAATGTGAAGGCGGTGCTCTTGTATGGTTCTGAAACTTAGAGGCTGACCAAGGGATTGGAGCAGAAGTTGCAAGTGTTTATCAATAAGAGCCTGAGGAACATCTTGAGGATTTGGTGGCCTAGAAAAATCAGGATAAGACATGATTCCAAAATTCGGAAGTTTCCTTGCAGGAAAAAAGTAAGTGCTCGATGGATTCTTCTCTTTTTGGCACAAAGTACATAATGGTGATTGCGTAATGCCAAAACGAAAAAGTTTCTCATTTGTGAAAACTATACAATTCAAAATTTTGTACTGAAATTCTCTTAATTTGGATTCCAAGGTTGAGCAAAAGGATAATGAGTAAACCTTCTCCCATTCGATCAAGGAGTGTGGGTACTTGTCAGACAATTTCTTTTGAGCAGTAGGCAAAACATGCTTCTTCACCTGAAAAAGGCGGTAAATTTGCTTAGACGAGACATCAATTGTAAGAGGATTTTCATCAATCAGGATGGTGGGAGCATCTGGAACTGGAGAAATTATTGGAGTAGACGACGCTTCTTTAATTATTGTACGCCAATGAGCTGGGATGGAATCAATGATACTGATCACGAAGAAACGTTGCTCAGGGGTTAGCAGTAAGTTCATGGAATAAAATGTTGATGGAATATCACCTGAGAGTAGGTCTCCTATTTTTAAGAGGCCCATGGAAAAAAGATCCCTGCTAAAGACAGATTTATTGTTCACACACAGAAACTTGTTGTTCCATATAATTTCATTCACAACCTCCTGAAGCGAAGTTGGTGCTTTGGTATTCAAATCAGACCAGGCATCGAAACATTGCTTATAAAAGGGCGGCAACTTCACTAGTAACTTGGAGGTATTGAAATTGCAGTGAAGTGCAAAACTTCCACCAACAGACGAGAGTCACTCTTCAAGAAAAAATTTCCAGGAACTTCTGTAATCTTCCAAATATTTCTTAATGCAGATAACCCGTTTTGTCCGAATCATCGAGTCAATATCAAGCATGTTTAAACCACTGTTTTCAATGCTAGCAGAAAGAACATTTCTTTTAGCTTTGTCTTTGCCATTCCAAATGAAACTGTGAAAATTGAATCTGCGGTCTCTATTAGTTCTCTAGAAATAGGTATGACAGAGGCCCTAAACATAAGTTTAGGAATGGTGAAGGTTTTAATTATCTGTATCCTCCCTAAGAGTGACAAGCCTCTCCACTTCCATAAATTTATTGATTTCTTGATCAATTTCAAGATTTCCCTAAAATTTAAGTCATCCCTTTCTTTATCGTTACCTCCGAAATGAATTTCAAGAATCTTTATTACATTACAAAGGGTGTGCATATTGGATAGATCTTCCCAGAGAGAATTGTCGCCGAGGGCTAAGGGTTCTGTCTTCTCATGATTGACTTTTAACCCCAAACACTCTCCAAAGGCTTTGAGGAGGCGAAAGAGGTTGATACAGGACAATTTGTCTTTTAGGAAACATGTCATATCATCAGCAAATAAGGAGAGCTTTACTGTTTCATCACCAATTTTAAAACCTTGAATGCTATCGTCGTTTCTTACCCTAATTGCCAATGCCTCTAAAGCCATTATGAACAGATAAGGAGAGAGAGGGTCACCCTGTCTTACCCCTCTTCCTAATGGGAAGGGCCCTGTTAAAAAACCATGGTTCATTACACAACTTGAAGCATTATTATACAACACGCATATCCACTGAATAAAGCTGGGTCCGAAATTGAATTCGTGTAGTATTCTTATTAAATAATTGAAATTCAGACTGTCAAAGGCTTTCTCAAAATCAATGGCTACTAAAATTCCAGCCAAGCCGTTTTGCTTTGTATGCTCTATTACTTCTTCTATTGTCCTGATTGCATCGAAAATTGTCCTTCCTTTAACAAACGCATTCTGATTGAAATGAATAATCTCAGGAAGGGCTTTTTCCAAATGCTTCGCCAGGGCCTTGGAGGCTATTTTCGCATCCACATTTTTAAGAGATATCGGGCGCCAGTTCTTCATCAATCTTATATCCTTCCCTTTTTTTTTCAATTAGGGTTATAATAGCCTGTTTCTGTGAATTAGAAAGTTCTCCGTACTCGAAAGCATAATTTAAACTTAAAAATATTGAAGGACCGTAGCCAGGGTTAAACATATTAAAAATTTAAAGACGATCTCTGGCTAAAAATATTTAAAAAGTACGAGCTTTCGACTGTTTGATCTACAGTCTTCAACGGGTAAAAAAGAATGACGAAATATGAATATAAATGTGTAAGAATAAAAAAGAATGAAATATGTAAATTAATTATGAATGTGTGTAAAAAGAATGTTGTATTGCCCAGGGAGTGGGCAGGAATTGTTGTCAGCATTTGGAGTGACCATGGAATGCCACGATTCTAGTGTTTTTCTTATTCGGAAGCTGCTTTTGTCGATTACGGAGGCGTTGTTAAAGTCAATGGAATGGTCATGGGACCATGCATGGTTCGCAATTCTGGAGCCTTTAGCCGCTGTTTTTACATTTCTTAAATGTTCTTTTCTTCGCGTGTTAAACGCTCTGCCAGTTTCACCAATATAACACCACGAACACTCGGCGCAAGGAATTTTGTAGACAACGTTGGTTTGTAAATCCGGAGCAGGGCGAAACTTCGGGGCCGGGAACTGTTGTTGTAGAGTGTTCATTGGCTTACTTGTGGCCGAGATATCATATTTTTTCAAAACGCGGGTCAAGGGTTCCGTTACACCTTTGATATATGGAAGGGACGCGAAAGACTTGCGTGACTCAGAAGATTCGACTAAATTGAAAAACATTCCAACGCGTTACCCGTCTAGACGAGCTACTTTTCGAAACGCGTCTTGAACGACGGATTTCGAAAAGAAACTCCTCTAGACGGGTAACGCGTCTTGTGCCCGTCTTTATACTAGAGACGGATAAACCGACGAATTACAAAATGTTTGCCGAAGCTCGTCCAGACGGGTAACGCGTCTCTAGTATAAAAACCGGCAATGTCGACTTGCAGGCAATCGCTGACAAGCCAGTAATCCAGACGCCTTTGTATAATTGGAGTTTTTTGGCGCCATGTGAAGCGCGTTTCTGTAGGATTATGATTGCGCCAAAAAATGAGAAAAATACAAGTCACCCCTCCATTGTTTCTTCCAAATATTTTCTACTTCACGAGTGCTATAAGTTTCCTGCAGAAAACAAATATCTCCGCCAGATTTACTAAGCCAATTAAATATTGCTTTCCGCTTTCAAAAGTTCGAATCCCTTGAGCATTTAAGGACAATAATTTAAAATTAACGTTGTTGGGCTCCATGTCACCATGAAAAGAGGACAATAGTAAGGTAGAAGAAGTTAAACAAAAAGTACAAAAAGTTATCAAGAAACACAAATGAAGTATCAATGAAAACTAAGAATAGATGCGAGACAGATCTTAACACGCCTGAATAGCCATCTTGAAAAACAGAAATGAAAAGAGAACACAAATGCAAATACAATCGTAACGAATTACACAACAAACAAAATTTAAAAGGGCAACAAGAAAAAGATCCCGAGTGCTGCCCTTGAGAATGGTAAAGCGAGCCTCGATCACTCATGGCCGCTTAATAAGGGAGGCTCCGCCGTTCCTTATTATTAAATCAATAGTTCAGCGCAGCTTTCCTCAAGAATAAAATTGTAAGAAATGTAAATGATATTAAAGCAATAACAGAACAGTGTTTATGAAACGACCTTTCCGTTAATTATCAGCTTGTCGGGTTCAGATTTGCTAAAGGATACTCTTAACCCTTTCTTCCTGGCTTCTTTGAGCTTTGGCATCACCTTGCGTCATTCCTCAATTGGAGTATCATAAACTCAGTATCTTTGAGTTTGAAGCCCTGCCGTAGAATCCTTTCCCGATCAGGGAAACGCAAAAAACCTGTTAGAATTGGCCTAGGTTTTCCATTGACGGATTTTTCAACCCGGTGGACGCGCTGAATCTCGATACTATGTCTTCGATCTTGAAAACCAAGCGCTGTTTCCAAGAACTCGCATAAGACTGCCCATGTGTCATGGCCTGACTGCCTTCTTTAGCGTTCTTTTCTTTCTCCTCTATGCCGAAAAATTTAAGGTTCTCACGTTGGCTATACGATTCAAGGTAAAGATGTTTCATGTGTAAATTATTGATCTGCTCTTCCTTTTCCATAAGTTTACCTCGTAGCTCAGATACTTCTTTATTTAAAGTTGTGAGCCCGGCATCCATCTCGTTAATCGACGAATCCCTTTTACGTGCCTTGCTTTGTAGTTTCTTCACCGCCGTTTCCGTCCTCGTAAGTCTAGAGGACATGTCCCTCAATGTTGACTCGATGGCATCTAATTTCTCTAATTTCTTTAGAATCTTGTCCAGTTTGGTATCTGGATCGACTTGTTGGCCATAACGAAAACCATTTCTGGTTCGACCTCACCTTGAATTTCACACCTTGCGAAGTCAACTTTGTTGCTTTTAGAACGCTTTTCCGTTGGTGAGCACGATTCAGTCGAGCTTGAGCTGCTTCTTACAGATCTTGTTCGCTTTGAGGAGGTTGTTTGCTCTTCCATAGAACGGGCTGCGCGACGAAAATTCGAAAGGAAACGCGGAGCCCTCAAAGATGCGACTACACGCGACATGCAGCATCAGTCTCCCGAACAATGTTCCTTCTTCTTGTGCTTATGTTATGCTTATGTCATGGGTGTTCTCACTTGCTTATGCGAGTGTTTGTGCTTATGCTTATGCTTGTGCTTATGCGCTAGTGAAAACCAGCCTTAACATTAGAACCAATGATGGGCTGTTCAATGTTCTCATTTGTTGCTGAGAATTGAACTCTTATCTCTGCCTCATTCTCATTTGTTAACCTTACACCAATCTCTAAAAAAAAAAAATCTACCCATCCACAGTATGGGATTTCGGTTCCACTTGCCGCTTGCAAGCTTATAGAACCATCTGTACCAAGTAACTGTTTAATATCCATTATTTAGACTACTGATAGCTGGCTCTTAAGAAAATCTTCTGACAGAAAAGACACTTAGGCTCCTGTGTCTCATAAAACTCCTACGGGTTTGTCATTCAGGTGGCATTGCACTAAACATTTCCTCCCACCAGTTTGGCTATGCACTCTTGCTGCCTTGGAGTGAGGTGGCTTGCAAACACATTCTCATCTTGGGTGTCTCCCAACACCTTTTCTTTTCAAGCTCCTTGATTGCTTTACATAACACCTTATGCTTTGGCCAATGAGCCTTCTGGCACTGCACAAAAAAATAACAAACAGACTGGCAAGCTGAACACTGTAGTAACTCCATGTGGCAATCAAATTTCAGACAACCATACACTGGTGGGAGTTTTCTCTCTCTGGTATGGCTACTCCCTGCCCTGCGGGGGTAGCGGGCATGACAGTACTGGTTTGAGCCCCCACAAAAATAACAATGCGAGCATCGGTCACCTTCTCTCTTCCTCTTACATTCTTGGCAACCACGTGGGCTGGCCCTGGCAGATGTTTCATTTTTGGCATGATTTGATCTGATGGCGTCTGTTTTCTGACTGCTTGCTGTTTCCCAGAGTGTTTTAACCTCAGACTGCACTGCCGCCAGATCTGCCTGCACAGCTTTCAAGGTTGTTAAAATCTGTTGATCTTTCTTTCCATTTCCTAAAGCTGCACCTTCCACTGCAAACACCTTAGCAGAGTTTCCCTTAAGATTGAACTTGTTACTTTGTTCTGCTTCCATGGATATAGCTACGCTCATGGATCCTATGAGATCTTCATCTGCAACTTTGGGCTTTTCTATGAGAGGCCTTAGTTTTGCACGAATAGTTTCATCAGTCAAGCTGTCTCCAAGACATGAAAAAAAAACCGACTCTGCACTCAGGAGGCATCATACTTGATACGACTGTCAGATTCTTTTGAGGCACTGATAATCTTTTGTCTAATAGTGAGTGCTCTCATCAACTCAAAGACTCAAAGGGCACTGCAGAATGCAAAGTTGATGATTAATTAAAAGTTTGGTGTCTTATGTATTTTGTTTGTTTCCCTTTCAATAAGACATTAAAACGCCAGACATGATACTCACGCTTATCTTTACTACCATAACACAACCTTTTTTCGTTTGTAACATGTTTCTTTCATTTCTCTGCAAAACACTGTAACGAGATACTGTTGTTTTCACTTCAAAGTATATTATCTGATACTTTTGTTTTTCTTTCAAACATATTTTTCCACTACTTCGTTATTACCCTTTATTTTAGCTATTGAATTATTGTTGGGAAAAAGAAACAAAATTAAATTGCAGTGAATTCAAACTTCTGCTTGTTATAATTTGGTTTCCTACACACACTTTTGAATTCCTCGAAATCCCAAGGTGCTTCCGGCTGTCACACTTTTGGCCAATCAGGGTTATCCATAATACATTGTCTTGTTAATTCCACTTGACTGAGTTTCAACACGATGTACAGTGTTTCAATTCATCTGTCACAAAAGTCGTTTTTCCAAAAGTAATAGACAGATCAAGTCAAAAAATATTTTTTTCAGAAGAGTTTTCAAAGCGCAGCACAGCTGAAATATTTGTTTCATGGTTTATAGGAAATTTCCGCCAAAAATCCCGGAACATGATTTTGCATTTTTAATTACAGGGCACTGTTTCTGATTTTTTATTTACCAAAGCTCTGCAATGAGAAGCTGTTGTTCATTTTTTTTAAGAACACTGCGAGTTCCGGGAGAGTTTGATGGCAGTTGCTTTACAGTCAATAATAAAACCTGTTAAAACACTGATTGTATAAATTACTCTGTATATAAATTACTCTTGAGTTACTGTTCGCCGATTAGGCAAAATAATACAAAGAAGTTTTTTTGCTCAATCAGGAGCCAGCATTTGCAGAGCCGTTTGGAAATGGTTTGGAGAGACTCATTTCCCAGGGGCTCTTATCACTTTTATAGAAAACTTTCACAGCTACAATTTCTGCCCGGTTTACTTCGTTTTGCCCTGAACTTACTGCTCCTGGATCTCCGAGGATGGACTGTAACCTAGAATTGTCTTCTGGACATGCGTTTACCGCAAAGTTTAATCTTCCCTTGCCCTCTATTGCTGATTTCTCCACTTTCACATGAAGAGCAAATTCAAATAACACACTCAAGACTAGTGACAAAATTTTTCGATCCAAGAGAGTCAGTTTTTCCTCCGCCATCTTGTCTCAAAACTTGTGCGCAGCATGATTACAAACCTACAAAATCCAATAAAAACAGCGTTCCTACACAATGTACCTTATCCCCTGCCTTGAAACTATGTTCCACTATCTTGTAAGCTATCTCGAAACCATGCTCCACTATCTTGTGACCAGTTACTCGCACCAAATGTCCTTTCAAGGTACAATCGTCACATCCTATTCACCAAAAGCCTTCCAATGCAATCCAATGTTTACTTGGAAGTTGTAATGGAGGTGTTCCAAATAAAGTCCATGCACAAAGTCATCAATTCTCTATAAATATGGGTTAATCCATGAGGTGTGTTTAAATAGCGAAATGCCGAAATGGCGAAATGATATTAAAGATAAGTCACGGTTATATATGTATGTACTAAAACCCAAAACGAATTGTGGTTAGCTTTCACTCCCGTTTGCTTGCGGTTAGCTTTTATTGGTTGATTAGGGCAGTACCCTATAATTATTGTGTGGTTTCTTTTCGTTTTGGGTTGTACTACATACCTAAAACTTTGGTTCTTTTTTAAACACACCCGCCAAAGCTATAGGTACGTAGTAAAACCCAAAAAGAAACGAAACCAACAAATAAAAGCTAATCGCAAGCAAACCGGAGTGAAAGCTAACAGTGGGCGAACCGGAGTGAAAGCTAACAGTGGGCGAACCGGAGTGAAAGCTAACCGCAAGCATACCAGAGTAAAGGCCAACCGCAAGCAAGTTTTGTTTCGTTTCGAATTGAATTAAGTTGATTGATTGAGTACACATCTATAACTGTGGCTCTTATCATTTACTATCATTTTGTCATTTTGCCATTTCATATTTTAAAGACGCCCTAAATCCATGCACCTCCATCCAAAAATTCTCCCGGACAGACCCCCAGAAACGTCACACAGAAAATCCTTAAACAAGTGAAGTTTTTCTGTATGTTGAATAATAATAATAAACCGAAAACGTGAGTTTTTCATTCGTCTCACTTGCTCCAGCACATGGTTTTCCTGCCTACATCACATGGCATCCAGTCCTTTCCCGCAGAGTGCCTGGTACTTTTCTGATTCATTTCCTTCTGACTAAAATTCTCTACTTAACATCTTCTATTATAATGTTTGTCTTTTTTTTTTTTGCAAACACAGCGAAATCAATAGTAATTGCTTTAATTTGCTTTCAATAATACTAGGAATTGTTAACACTACATCTGCCCTGCTGTTAATCATTTTTTTTTTAACCTTACTACAGTCAATGTTTTCACTTGATATTTTGGCTCTGCTACTTGCTTAATTGACTAAAAATGTCCTTTTTGGTTTGGGAGGTTTATGATGAAACACTTGATGGCGGGGCATGTTTTCCAAGTTCTTATAAGGCAGTTGTAGCATGGGCCCATGAACTACACTGTGCTTGTGACACTTGTATGTAGACTGCCAGAGCTGTGTCGTGACATCACATCTTTTTAAATTTTGAAATGACCATAACCTTTTTTCATCAAAGCAGCTTAGCCATTGTGTGAAATAGACAGGGACCGTTTGCCATTTTTAAGGGCTCCGGAAGACATAGATATTTTATGAATTTTACCACTTGAAAGCAACAAAACGCATCTACTGTTGCATATGCACGAAGTCAAAGGAACGGCAAAGCTGCGCGGCAGCAGTTTTTTCGCAGGTGTTCCCCCTGTATCTACCGTACTGACAAAGATCACTTTAGAAGGGTGTATTATGAAGCCCTTGATCTTTTCGTCAGTGTTATCAACAAGCACTTAACCAGGAAAGCTTGAAACTCTCTTGGTTAAAGCTGCTAATGGTGACGACTATGACTCAGAATTCAAAATTTCTTGAAGCATCATACTGCCAAGATGTTGATACTTGCACGCTACCAGGGCAGCTAAGTGTTTTAGAAGTTATGTTGAAGATATTGTGCTTTGACAACATCCTGTCGGCAGTGACGAAGGTTCCAGTACCAGAGAAAAAGCTAGTTTAGGACGTCCAAACTATCTGCTGGCTGCTTGCTGTAAATCCTGCTACCAATGCTGCTGGCGAGCGTTCTTTCTCATCTGCCTGGCCTCTGAAGATGTGGCTTAGATCCAGGATGGTTGATGAAAGGTTTAGCAGCTTTAGCCTTTCCAGGCTCCTGGTCATTAGGGCGAAGAGTGGGCGAGCACAGGCAAAAGAAAATTGAGGGGGTTCTTGTGAAGGTGCCTTCCTGCCTTCCCAAGACCCCCCTCAATTTCCCTTTGCTTGCTTTGCTCATGCTTGCCCACTTTCTGCCCTACTGACGGAGAGCCTACAACAGGCTATAGTAGCCTACCTGTGTTGAATGGCCACAAGCAGAGCACAGAGACCAACAGGGCCTCAACAGACAGTGTCTGTATAGCTGATGTCCTACAAGCATTTGTTTCTCGCAACGAGAATCACAAGATAAATTTTTGCAACTTCAAAAAGTAGAGAGCCTAGGTAGTTTTATTTAAGGAGGCTCGCAACGGTTTCCAGCGCTTTCCAGGTCTTAAACTTTGATGGGTCAGTACTACAAATTTTTATCAGTGGCTGCAACAATAATGATATCGAGCAAATGTCCAATCATCGCTGAATAAGTTGTGGTCCTTTTCATGACGTCACTGGTTACTATAGCAACAGTTTTACCATTTTTTATTATTGAATAATGATTGGCATGTTAAGATGCAACTTTTTGCAAAGTTAAAAATTTCTCCGGAGCGGTTTCAGAGCCACCTTAAATGCAACCTTTTGCAAAGTTTAAAAAATTTCTCTGGAGCGGTTTCACAGCCACCTTAAATTTTCGAAAATTTAAGGTGGCTTTGAAACCGCTCCGGAGAAATTTTTTAAACTTTGCAAAAAGTTGCATCTTGGACCAAATTGGATTGTTTGATAACACATTTTCATATGGAAGGTCACAAAGTAATTTTAAGTTTCCAAAGGAACGAAAAAATTTTGTTAACAAAAAAGAAAATGCCACGAAGAAAGCTCACCAAAGAATGGAGAGACTCCCTGCCAAAGTTGCTAGTTGGAGGAAGCCGGAACTTATGATTTTGCATCTTTATCATACTTTTCATTGTTCATTTAGCTGTATCTTTATGCACTGTAAATTTATTTGATCAATTGAGGCTATCCCTATATAAGGATCAGATCACACCGGTCAACAATACCAAGATAAAGATATAGATATTATTTTAAGTGACACCAGTGCAATATTTACTCATGACAACTTCATGCTGTTTCAAGTGTGTAACCCAAATTTTGGGTTCATATAATTATTCAATCTATTGTTCTTACTCTTTACCTACATATTCATTCCGATGTATTTGCCAACGAGACAGGGTGCTTCCAGAGAGCATGAAGAGTGCAAATTCTTTGATATTTTATAGCGGAGCTCCTGTGCGCGAAGCGCGCCAGCGGAGCACCATGGGTAAGAATGTTTGGTAAATCCATGAGGCCAAGAAAATTTGGTGCGTACGCCCGCCCGCCTCTACAGACTCGCGGGGAGGGGGAAGGGAGTCCCAAGGCAGCCCGATCGGGGTGGGGAGGAGGAGAATGGGCTGAGGGAGATGGGGAGCAGGTGAATGCCATCTCTACTTATCCCCACCTACGTACGCAAACAGAGCTTACAACTTTGATCAATTGACAGCTGTCAAATCAAGGTCTCTGCTGACCAGTATCACGTGGCCATATCGCGGGCTCACATGTGGAGCTCATCGAGGTCACGTGTTTTTGTGAAGTTGACCGCTGACCAGATGATGGTTTTCTAGTTGATCGCGGGCTGAAGTCCTAGTTTTTTTACAAATTTTTTGATCATCGCGTTAATTCAGACTTAAATAATGGGCAAAGTTAACAACCGAAGAGCTCAGCTTTTAGACATGGCTATATCTATTGTAAAAAGTTTTTTCTGTTAAAAAAAATGATCTGGACATTTCATTTGAACTTAAACGAAGCGATTGTATGAAAAGGTGGCAAACTGGTTTGCACGTTGTTCACTGCTGAATTGAAAGACGGGAAGAAAGCGTGCTGGAGGACATAGATCTTCGTGAATATTTCTCGCTTTATTTACTTATTTACAGCATGGAAACTTATGCCAAGTGATTTAGGATAACCTCTTAACGGGAAGATCTGAAATAATTGTTGACCTTAACATGATATATCGGAGTACGAGTCAAAAACAGCGAGAGTTGAAGCACTGTCGTCGGTTCCTGCGGCTTATAGTGATATGAATAACATGGTGCCTTGGGCTCTACGAGCCACTAGGCAGAAAAAGTGGTTGGCTGATGCTTGTAAGGCTTTTGCTTACATTTCGCATTATTTAATTGCTCTTAATTGTTTTGTTTACTTCGAGCGCTAATTGGCCTCTAATTGAGCTTCCGACTATGACGTGTTAATTAGACGCGCTTATTACCAATTACGAATTACGGACACACACGCGTGCATGATAACATAGTGCCTTGGGCTCTACGATCCACTAGGCACAAAAATGCTTAAAAATGACTTAAACCGGCTCCCAATAAATTTGCTGAGTTAGTTTTGCTGCTGTGATTTTCTTTGTTTTGGCGTGAGTTCATTTTGTTTAGCCGCGAGTTCACTTTGTTCAGTGTCTTGAGTTGATCTTTTTGCCTTGACTGTTTTGAAGTAAATAAAAACAAAATTTCTTCGCCTTCATCAAGGTCCTTTTTACATTGAATTACCCTTAAGAGTTATGAAAAGTCTTTACACTAAAATTTGATATGTGCGCCTACGTGTGTACGTGCATGAGGGACGCAATTAAGTGCAGCGACATGTACTTATATGGGCAACCGTATACGCTTAGAAATAGTGTGGCTACTTATTAATTGGGAAACAGTGCAAACTCAAGCAAAAAAATAATAAATAGGAGCTCCGCTTTAGGCCTGCCTAAATCTATATATTATTTGTTAACTGATGAAGTCTCCAGATTTTGCCCCCAGTGTGTATTATATGTTAAACCATCGAATAAGGGATTTTATTATTCCACCATTCCTTCATTTTCTAGTATTTTGGTCTTTAGTTTTCGAAATAAATCGCGCAAAAGACATAAACGAAACCCTTAAATTGTCGTTTATTTGATTGGTTAAAATGGAAAAAGTGACAAGTGATGTCATGCTAAATTTTCGAGTTTTGCATCGTGTTAAAACAACGCTTCATAATTTGAAAACACTGATTCAAAAACGCCCCAATGCTTTTCGGGGGGGCTTTAAAATACAACATGTATTGTAAACTCATTGTTAAGTCAAGTTCTGATAGATCAGAATGGCAAAAACTGTGTTTAAAGCTCATCATCACTGTCTGTGATGGGCAAGATTCTCTTGAATTTCCTCTTTAGTACTGCGGCATGGTCGGCAGTAGAAGCAGCATCAGCAGCAGTGAAAGTGAACTGGCAATTGTTAAAAGCAGCTCCAGAGAACACATTTTTGCCTCCAGTTTCATTTTGCTGTGGAATAACTCTTGGCGACAGTACTTGGCTTTCCGTGGTGAGTGATTCACTGGGTGCTTCTTGCGCTTGGATGTAGTTGCCGAGTTTCAAGGACATGCTCTTTTGCTGCTCTGTGGAGGTACTGGAATAGCTGTCCAGGGACTTCATGTTTCTTTGTCCACCAAGTGCAATGATGTCTAAAGGCTCCACGTTTCCTTTTCTCAGCATTGAAATAATGGTTCTTCACACCGAGTGGTTCGTGTGCTTGCCTGTCAAGCTGGCGGCTTCGTTCATGGATTTCATGAATGAACCAAGGGAATTTTTGCCAAGTGGCTGCTTCTTGAACCAGAGTTGTGATGTAGGCGAGAGAATCGCCGCTAAATAAAATGGGGAATCTGGAAGAGACATTTCAGGTGGTCGTCTGGCGAGATATTCTTTAAAGATGTGAACAGGGCGATGTGGTCCGCCAGTAGCGTACATTTTTGGATTGAACGAACGGTCAGCGACAAAGTTGTGTTTGCCAGTGTGAGTCTTGCTTCCCCGCTTGGTTATCCATTTAACATACTCTTTTCCTTGTGGCCTGTCTTCGCACTTGATTTGGAAATCTCCAAACTTGACTCGATGGTGTTCGTCACGGGCTTGCCAACCCAAGAACAAGGTATTGTTAAACCAGACAGTGCACAGCAGACTGTGTGGTGTTTCATAGCCAAGTTGCTTCTTGTCCCAGAACATCTGAATCTGAGTTTCGGTCAAACCAAGAGCTTTATTGGGCTTTTGTCCTTTGCCGACACGGCGAAGCTGCTTGCGTTTTGAAGACAGAGCTTCTCTGGCCTTTGTAAACTGTCTGTCGGTGAGTAAATTGTATTGTTTGTCTTGTTTTCACAATATGCGGTCAAAACTGCATAACATTGATGTGAGTGTCTCAGGTTCATATTCGTCTCTGTTTTGTTTTTGTACTTTTTAAAAAAAATGAGCTAGTACTTTGCCAAGTTCCTGTGCTGGTATGTTTTCAAGAGAGCTTGTTTCGTTTACAGATTTCGCCCATTTGTAAAACATGTTCAGGTCACTTTGCGTCTTCTTCATTGTGTGTTTGTTTCTGTTTTCGACAATAAAATTGTTGACAACTTGGTCGTCCAGCTGCTGTTCGTTTATTTCTGTTTGTTCTCTTTCCTCTGTGATTACAGCAGCATTAACTGTTTCCGAAGTTTCTTTCTGTTCTGTTAAAAAGTCCATTTTAGTAAAAAGTTTGTCTGTTAGAAAGTCAAGGTCAAACAAGGCAAAGCTCAGTTTGTTTTGTGGACTTTGTGCGGCCACTTTGTTGCTCCTGTTCAGTCCGTATTTTTGCCCTGTTCTACTTACCTACTAGAAGATGGTTTTCCATGTTCTATAAGAAAATATTGCACGCTTGAGTTCTAGAAATGCTGCTAGTGGATGCTTGAGCCATTAGGCGAGGGCATTCAGCTGCTTTTCTAGACCTCAAAAGTGCATTATTTTCTTATAGGACATAGGAAAACCATCTTCTAGTGGGTTTAGAATATAGCATAGAAATGCGAATAAAAAAAATAAAACACTTTTGTGCGCGCATGCTGATCTGAATGAACAAACACTACGCCAAGAAACCTGACGACAGCAATCAAATCCATTTTAATGCTGTTTTACAGTCGAAAGTGAATTTCTATATCGCTGTACTTACCTTGAAAGACCTTTGCAGCCCGTTTTGTATTTGCTTTTGTGCTCGTAGAGAACGATTCTGTAACAATTTTGTTTAAATCAGTGTCTTGCAAGTTTGCAAAGCGGCCGCCTTCCTGGCACTCACTGCTCAACAACTCGTCCACGTCTTCATCCTCCCAGTCACCAAAACGTAATGCAGGTGAACTGTTTTTAACGGCCATAATTAAGGAAATAAAATGACAACTTTAAAAGATTGTTGCCGCCATGTTTTTGAATTCGTAACGCAGCAAAAGTTGCATCCGGGGTACCGGGCTTCTATAGTTTTTAGCTATGTTCTATAAAAAAAATAATGCCCGCTAGAATTCCATTGCGTGTATACAGCGGCTATATTCTAACGTGGCATATTTTGCGCGTTCTTTTGCCCTAATATGGTAAAATGGCGCAATAGTGGAATAATAAACCATCATAATCAATCCTTGCCTGCTTGCGTTGTTGAACTTTATTGAGATATTTTGATCAGCACCAAGGAATGCCTACAGTACACAAGCGAATTATAAGCTTATAATAGCATGTGGCATGCTTAACATAAACAAAGCCAGTAACGCGTTGGAATGAGACTTCAGTATTAAAGGGACTGTGTCAGCTGGTGATTCTGCGCACTGGGGTTATTAGTTGGCATTACATCTGTCAAAATTCTATTGTTTCGCGCCGTAATACGATAAGAAACAGGAAGCGAGAGCACGTACAAGCTCTACGGGATATGATAATTACGATAACATGCTGATAAACTCTGGTCGCATAAAATCAAACTCGGCAAACTGAATTCAGCCTTGCAAATAAAGCTAATGTAAGATAATGTTATTTGTTCGCTTCAGTAAAGATGTTAGAAGCGAAGTCTTTTGCACAGATGTGTAGTGTTTGAGCTTAACATGTCGCTTTCAGCGAACGCAGACAACATACAGAACATACACAAACAAAATAAATGAAAATTTAATTTTATAGTTATACCGCTATACAAACAGGAAAATAGATTCCAAATGTTAAAGATTTAAAACGTCATGTACCACTATTCTCATGTTCAAAATAGCAAATGCAACCGAAACGATCCGTGACCGCATAGAAGCATGTTTTCCATAAATTGTTTGATCATCGTGAATCACTGCGACGCCAAGTAAAACAAAACAATGTCCTTGGTATTGAACTCTTTGCCAAATAGGCTATAAAGAGCGAGCGAAATAAATTCTGCAATGTAGAACGAGCAGATATGTTTCGACCGACAAAGCCTACCGTTAAAAGGCGTTGATGTTACGGCAAACACAACACTGCGAAATGTTGCATCTCTCGCTGTGTTCGTTGAAACATCACTTGCAAACGGCTGATCTTTTCTCCACAATTTAGGTATCTTTTCAGCGACCCACATAGCCAATGGCCAGAATATGCTATCTAGCCAAATCACCAGATGGCTCCTTTCCAAAACCTGGAGTTTCGTGGCGTTGTTGTCGCAAAACATTTCAAGGCCGCTGCCACTTCAATGGCTGTCATGCAAAGGCATAATACATCCACGTAGCTGTGCACAAAACTTTCTCTAAAAGCGAAAAGACTGAACAATAACTAGGCAAAAAGGTTCTGTGAACGATGAGGAAAGTTCGACAATAAATTTCTACACAAACTTCATAAGGATGGCTGAGATATAACTCGATGGAAACAGAAAATGATTGTACAAAGGAACTTGAAATAGTTTACCCTATGCTTTCAAGACATTCTCGTCCCCAGAGGCCACGATCCTTCTGGTCTGCGCCAGGAATCGAGACCTCTGGCCGCCTCCAAAACCGGAAGTCCGCGATTCACGGACTCTTTGTCATTATGACAAATCTGATTGGCTGAAAAACAAAGAACGAGTACTCTGCGCATGCTCAGAAATTGGGAGTGGCCAGAGGTCTCGATTCCTGGCGCAGACCAGAAGGATTGCGGCCTCTGGGGATGAGAATGCTTTCAAGAGAGCTCGCTCCGTCGCGCGCATGCGCCACAGATGATACAGTCCCTTTAACCTTTAGCCTTTCTTCTTTTTTTATTTCTTTTGCTTGAAACATATATTTTTTTTATTTTTTGAGACTGTTGGAATTTCCACAATATGCAAGCATTAATTCATGGCCAGAAGTAAATTATAGAATTGCCTTGTTGCTCAGAAATAAGCAAAATTGATCAAATAGTTTTTCTTTACTGCAGGGAACAGATACTTACGACAGACATTGAAGACAGCTCTTTAAATACTTGGTCGGCCTGGTTGTAAACAAGCCATCCATCGGCTTGTATATAGAAATGAATCCTCATTAATATATTTTTTTAGCTCTAAGAATGCCTCCAATAAAGTACCTGTACACAAAAGAAAAAGTTGAAAATTATCTGGGCATTCAACACATGTCGAAAGATAGCTATGCAGAATTAAAAATAATTAAAACTGTGAGCACAGGCTTACCATCCTATGTTTGTAAGGTCCAGCATGCCCCATATAAATATTCAAATTATTTTCCTGATTAATCTCTATTGTAAATAACCTTCCTAAAATTGGCTTTTACTACTGTGCATATACAATAAATGAATAAGAAATATTTTTGCCGTGTGTAAGTTTTTTTTCCGCAGTTTTTTGCATGATTTGAAGCCTGCAAGAGCAGTTTTTTGAGTTTAAGTTTTTGACTCTTGTATAGAACACTAATATTAACACAAGGTGTGCAACTTCCACATCCAAGAATCAGGTACTACCTCTGGATTAATTTTTACACACTGAACATATCAAGATTTTCATGCATAAAAATTAATTTCCAAGTTCACATTGTCTTCCTCTTTGCCGTCAAGATATCCAAAGTATTTCTTTGGGGTGCCCCAGAGGAGGTTTTGTATCATCAAGTAGTAAAATTTGAGTTTCCAGTACAATGACGATTTTTTGTGGTTTTCTGCCATTACATTGAATATTATGTTAAAGAACAAACTTCATAGTTATCTTTCAGTTACACACCTAGGCCTTAAAACTGACAAAGTATGGGCAAAATCGACTTTTTGACTATGGCCACTTTTTTGAATTTTCTTCAGTTTTTACTGACATTCACTCTTAATACTAAGGGCTAGAGCATTTAAATGTTTCTGTTCACTCTTATAATTTATTAGTAGAACTTAAAGGTGCTGTAATAATAAGTGCTATGAGAGCTTTGTATATTGTATTAATGTTGTATCAGTACTTACATATAGAAATACAAAAACACAGCCTCCGGTTGCCTGCATTATTTTACAGATGGTCCTAAGAATAACACTTAACTTGTGCAAGTTATTGTTTAACTGTAATTATAATGATTTTGGAATGAATAATTTGCTTTTATTAACCGCGCGGCCATGGGCCAAGCGCGGTTCTTGCTATGCACGGGATTTATTATTTTTATTATTTATTTTTTTTGTCGGTGACCAGACGCAAACCTCCACTTGGCCAAATCGTGATTGGGGCTTTGAAATCACACAACCTGTGATGTTTATTCGCCAAAAGCTGTTTAAACATTAATGTACCGAAAATGTTGCGGATATTGTTTTCTTTATTGTGTATAAAAATTTTTTTTTTCTTTTCGTCTTACCAAAGCCGTTGGATTCAAAGGGTAAAGGTATTACGTCAGCCATGGAATGTACTGATGTTGCAACTTTCACTTTCGCTACGTGACAAGTTTACTTTGCAAGTTTATTTCGCCAGAAGCGATGGTCATAAATTTATTTGCAATTTTACGAGTATTTCTTGTCGGTTTACGTATTGGAAGTGAATTCTTTGGCTGTTTTAGTCGAAGCGAGTCCAGGGATTTGAAGAGGAATTATATATTTACTGAGGTAAATAATTGAGCGTGCCGGTACTTGCGGGTGTTACGTTATTGGTAGGAAAAAAACACCTAGCTAAAGATAGCTGAAGATAACGTAAACCACGGATTGTGTGACTCGTATGACTACTTTACTAGTCCTTAACTCTGTCGTTAATTAGCAAAAATGGGGTTAAGTTTTAAAGGCGAGGTTATCGAAGCATTGGATTCAAAGGGAATATTGACTACACTAAAAAAGGTTGTACGTCAGCCATGGAATGTGCTGGTGTTGCAGCTTTCACTTTCGCTACATGAGAGATAAGATTAAGCTTTCTTTACAAGTTTATTTCGCCAGAAGCGACAGTCATTAATTTATTCAGTTATTTGCAATTTTGCGAATATTTCTTGTGGGTTTAGGCAACTGAAGTGAATTCTTTGGCTATTTTAATCAAAGCAAGTTCAGAGATTTGAAGGAAAATTAAATATTTGCTAAGGTAAACAATTAAGCGTGCCCGAGCGTGCAGGGGTTACATCATTAGTAGGGGGAAAACCACCATGCAAGCTAAAGATAGCCTTGGATAACGTATCCCTCAGATTGTGTGACTCGCATAACTACTTTGCTAGTCTTTTACTCGTAGTACAAACAGATTAAGGTGATTCCACTGAAAAAGAAGGAATAATCAAAATTTTCTAAGACTTGGTCCAGTTCATAATTGAAGGGTTCGGTCGAAAAAGGGCCCTAGCGATTTTTGGCGAAAAATGAACATCGTCAAAACAACTTAAAATTTCGCATGCTGGTTCGTTTATATGTGTAAAACACTGTTCTGTATTTATTTTTGCTGGTTTTTGCTTCGTTTTCGAGTTATAACGTATGCAAAAAACTCGCTTTTTCCAGTCAGCGTCTGTTGAAGTTAATTCGTTTTTCAATAAAACAAAAGAAACCATTGTTTTGTCAGAACAATGAAGACAGCGAAATATGCATAATCGTGCATGAATAATCAGACGAATGTTTGCCGTAATCAAAAGTCTGTTCATTTTACGTTCTTTTTGATTTATTACCCTCTTAAGTTGTACTTATGTTATGAGCATTGCAAAAATGCAATAAAACATGGGGGTCACCGTGCTCGATTTTGCGCAACCTGGATGGCTATTATGGTAAATATATGACCCACGAGGTTTATATTAGGAATCCTAGTAATCCAAAAAGGGAACTATCATTTCTAGAAAAAATCATTTCTTGCATTAAAATATCGAATCAGTTATACAAAATAGACTTTAATCTTACATAACAAACTATTTTAATTGAACTGGAATTAAGATTATAAAAATAGTTAGAGATTTTGCTGCATGCGCACGTAAGCAGCACTACCAAAATACGTGCTTGTTAAAGAATTCAACTAAAAATATCTCAAAATAGAATAATCAACTTTTCTTTAAATTGCGATACATTGTAGTCAACCGTATGTCATTTAAGTTTATGCATTAAAACATGGGGGTCACCGTGCTCGTTTAAAAGAAAATAACCATTTAATTCCCTGCTAAGCTTAATCTGAAGGAAATCCCGTAATGTTGTGAAATGACCCGTAAAATCGTGCGCAGCGAGGATACGCAATGCAATTCAGTGGAATCACCTAAAATTAAACCGTGACTTTTGAGAAAAAAGGTGTTAATTAGCAAAAGATATAAGCGCGGTTTTAAGTTGCTAGCAACTTCTTGTTACAGGTAAGTGACACTGATGAAGGTTAACTTTGTTTTATGTTCATGACAGGTAGACTATGAGAATCACCCTCATTTTAAAAGCAGAAATATGAAGGGCTCAAAACGTGGTTCGCCAGTGAGAATCTTCACCAACATAAATCCTGCTGATGTGGTTCTTCCTTCTACAGGAGGTTACAGGTACGGTATAGGAATGTTATTTTCATCACCTCCTGTGCTTCCCCTCTCACGTTTTAGTGCAGACTAACCAGTTGAGTGGAGTAAACAAGCAGTAACAAACTAAAGAAAATTCCCAAGTGAATCATGAACCAGACTTGCCCTGCCCATACAACGTCTTTTCTCTTCAATGTTTTCATGAGGGTTTTTGCTTTTACTCTTTTCTTCATTCTAATATGGTTCCTAGTAAAATAAGGATATTCAAATGAAAGTGAACTGAAATACTTATTGTAAACTTGGTTTAAATATCTGTATTAGTTCCAGAGAAATTTAAACTTTAAAAATGTGTAAAAATTAAGGGACTGATGACGTCATTTATTCAACTCAATTTTAAGGTCATTCCCCTGAAATATAACTGACAACAGATTTTTGGAGTTATTTTTTCGAAAAATTATAACTCTTTAGTTGGCGCGATGGACCGTGTAGTCAGTCAGTGGAGTATGTTTGTATCTCACACCAATCAGGTTTGAGGTACTATCAGAACCAATGAAAGAAAAATAAGCGCTAACGGAATAAGCCATTTCGTGACATTTTGACAATTAAATTAGTTCTTGCCATTTTAAATAATAAAAAGTTACTATTGAACGAAACAGTTTTGACATAACAAATTGCACGTAAAAATTGTTTTGTCTGCAAGCATTTTTAGTCGTAGTAAGGGGCTATTTTGTTAGTGATGCACCATGCACGAAAAGCTCAACCCATGACATAAACCATCCCAACAGGACTAACACACAGTCTTCCCAAGCCACCCAATCAATTGAAAAAATAACTCCTGCACGCTTAGCTTAGCGTGTCTATGTTGGTTCAAACGTTGTCTACCAAATATTCATCATATGACAAGTCCAAATTTGAAATAAAAAGGGGGATCCCCAGGCTTGTTAAGGTGTGACATCACACTTAAAATGCCCCATTTTGACATTGTTCACTATTTATTTGAGAAGGGCATTGCAATAAATGTTAACATCCCCATAACTCCAAACTCGCAATGACATGCTTATCAAAGCAGCAAATACATTGTGTCAGACACAGGTTATCTTTTTACACTTAATTTTGACAGAAAGCTTTTATTGCTAGGGAGTTATTATACAATGATTGGTTGCCGTGGTGACCAAAATGCTTAACAGAAAAACTACAGTTGATACTGCTTGGGGTGAACTGTCTGTCGGCTCCAGCAAAAGTCTGCAGCGGTTGCAAAACCGTGCTGCCCGTATCATTCTCAAGCGTGACTCTTCTAGAGATACTTTTAATGTTTTAGGGTGGACTGATTTAGAAACAAACTGTAAAATACACAAATGTGTTTTAGTTTTTAAATGTTTGCATAACTTAGTTTCTCAGTATTTAAATAACTATTTCATTAGGAACTACAATGTACATGGTTACAACACTCGAAGGAAGGCTGACCTCCATCTACCCAAACCCAAACTTAGCCTTGGCAAACGTACTTTTAGATTTTCTGGCACAGCCCTTTTTAATTCACTACCTTGTAAAATCCAACAAGCTGTATAACTCTCCTCTTTTAAAAATCTTGTCAAAGCCCATTTTATTTATAGCACCTAATTTATGATATCTATTTTTTTCCCTACCAGTTCATGCTTGTAACTCGTTTTCCATTTTTTAAACTCTTTTTATATAACTATTTCAACTACTAGACTTTAGACTACTATTTAGACTACTATTTTTAGAACTATTTTAAACTATTAGACATTTTATATTTTTAGAAATTGTATTTAGCATGGCCCCTCTGGATACCAGCCACTGTGCTGAATGGGCCACCCTGCATAAATAAAGTTTTACCTTACCTTACCTTACCTTACCTTACCTACCTTTATTTATTTAATATCTGACACTAGAAATGTGATCAATCCTTTTTTATGCAAAGGCCATTGGTACTTGATTACAATGAATCAAAAAAGATGTTAAGAGCGCATAAAAAACATTTTACAGTTTTATCCCCTTTTCAATGTTGTTTCATAGGGTTTGTTGAGTTATTTTTTTCCAAAAAATAACTCTTAGTCAGCACGATGGACCGTGTAGTCAGTCAGTCAGTCAGTGGAGTATGTTTGTACCTCACACCAATCAGGTTTGAGGTACTATCAGAACCAATAAAATTCCAGTTTATAAAGGGGAAGTAATCTGACACAGTTGTAAGCGAGCGATTTCATTTGAAGCTTTTCGATTTGTAGGAGGCGAAATCGGTGAGTTGTGAATTAACCCCGGATTTGAAACGCTCGCCTGCTTACAACACACACGCTGCCAGCAAAAGACCCAACACTAAATTGTTATTCAAGCGTTCCTTTAGGACGGGCTAGTTTCACTGACCGTAGTAGAAATTGCATAAAGCATTTGCACAAAGCAGATTTGAAGAATAATGTTCTCATTGTGATGTTAATACTGTGTCATAAAAATGGCAAGGAATCTTCTTCAGAGTGTGTTGTGGCGTCTTGTTTTAAGAGTTTGTGACAAGGAAACTTCTTAAATTTAATACTGCTTGAGACTCCGTGTCGCCAACTGAAAACCGCAATTAATTTAATTAGTCTCTTAAGCATCTTGCTCCGGCGATTAGCTGACTCGAAGGCAAGCAGTGTTTATGTTTATACCTTAGACACACCACGTTAACTATGATCGATAGCGGCAAAAGGCTAGAATAAGAGCATGTCATTCCGTGGCAGTTTGATAACTAAAATTAATTAGTTCTAGGAAACAAATACTCCAGGTGTGCTACACTTTAAAAGCTTTCCTTAAAATATAGTTTTTGATTTGATTCGTTTATTACTTCGTTTATTACTTTTCGATTACTCAATGGAGACATGGTGTTTTCAGGAAAACAAAAGTGTCGTTACAAATGTGAGATAAACAAAAGTGTCATGTTAGATGCATTTGAAAAAAAGAAAGGTATTGTTTTACAGTGTTTGACAAAATTGGCTAGATGATAAAAATTTACTATTGAACGAAACAGTTTTGACGTAACAAATTGCACGTAAAAAGTATTTTGTCTGCAACATTTTTTTTTCAAAAAATGCCTCTTAGTCGTAGCAAGGGGCTATGTAGTTAGTGATGCACCATGCACAAAATAGCTCAACCATCCCAACAGGACTAACACCCAGTCTTACCCCAAGCAACCCAATCAATTGAAAAAATAACTCCTGCACGCTTAATGTGCCAAGGTTATTCAATCCTGTGATTGTAACATCATTACCGGTAACAACAATAAAATAGGGGAAGGGTAAATTGGTAGAGGTTTGAAAAAAGGAGCTGTTGTACAATTAATATTAAGTGGACATTTGGCAAAGTATCTCGACAGCTTTGACCAGTATTGTAGCCAGCTTGGAAAAAAATGGCAATGCAATTTCTTATAAGCATCCATGCACAAGCAGACATTACTTTGAAAATAACTTTCATAAACAGAAAATTATGGCATTCGATATTGCTATGTTTATTTAGAATCGATCCAGCTGACTGCTCTTAGTCCCTTAACCTGGCACGTTTAAAAGGGCAGATGGAAAAGCCATCCCCCCCACTCGAGATTTTTCCCACAATTTTGAGAAGTGGGGGAATTTACTTTGTGATGTACTTTTGATGTGTCAAGTGTTAGTCCAAAATCGCATTTAGTGATGTGTAGAAACATAGGCACGCTAAGCATGCAGGAGTTATTTTTTCAATTGATTGGGTGGCTTAAGGTAGAACTGGGTGTTAGTCCTGTTGGGATGGTTTATTTCATGGGTTGGGCTATTTGTGCATGGTTCATGTGCACGGTCTATCATGCCGACTAAGAGCTACTTTTGGAAAAATAACTCAAAAACAATTTAAAAAGAAATTGTGCAAATGTTCTAAAATTAGGCTGCTTTCCCTTGTAAATATGACTATGGTGTGCAACCGATCGATCGAACCATACTGTTGAAGACAATAAATACGTCAGTAATTTCTTCAAAAGTAAACAGAAAAAAATATCTGGTAGTCACTTTTAAGGTTACCTTGATGTTTAACTATCCATCCCCTTTCATTCCAAGCCGAAAGAAAACCGCTAAGTACATCAGAACATGGATTGAAAACTGTTGACAACATTTACCGTAAACATGATCACAAAATCGCAAACACGCTCTCTAAGAAAGCCAAATTGACCCAGAAATTGCAAACGAATAGCCAGATGGAACAAGAACAAAGTATTCTCGGGTTTCTGAAATGGCTCCGTTATTTTCATCATCAATATAAAACAGAAACCTTTCTGCAAGCAAGTACGAGTTTCTTTCGACGAACGCGAGAAACAAACAACTCTAGTCACCAGTGCATTTCGGCCAACCCACGTGACGATTTTACTTGGACTGGTACAACATTAATTTCGCAACCAGGAGCAGAAACGTGCCCTAACTTGTAAGCGTAACATCATCAGTACTGATATTCCCACGGCCGTGCTAAAAATAGCTTTCGATGAAGTTGTGTGACAAGCTTGACTGCACACCCAAAAAGCTAGTCTTCTTTTCAGCCGTTGCTTTTTGCGTGACGAGCCCAAACAACGGCTTCAAAGGAGACTACCAAAAGGCTGTCTGTAAACTGCAACCGCTTTGCGTTGGGAATATTAAATACACTAAAAAGGTATTGCGGCAGCCATAGAATGCGCTGACGTTGCAGCTTTCACTTTCGGTACGTGACAAACAAGATTATGTTTACTTTGCATGTTTATTTCGCCAGGAGCGACGGTCATTAATTTGTTTGCAATTTTGCGACTATTTCTTGTCGGTTTAGCCAGTTGAAGTGAATCTTTTGGTTGTTTCATCGAGGCGAGTTCAGAGATCTGAAGAAAATAAATTTGGCCGACGTAAACACTTCCAAGCATTACGTCATTGGTACGGAAATAACCGCATTGCACCGCCATACTACTAAAGATAGCCATCAACAATGCTTGAAACGCGATAGTCGCAAAATGACTACTATACCTTCCTACGGCCCTCACTCGCGGCACAAATGATGATTTTCTCTTGCTGTGCCATCCAACCACGTTGTCAAAACACCTAATTTAATATTTGCCGAGCAGACAAAACGTGCCCTTGTAACATCATCATGTCATGAGCTTTTCAAACGATCGTACAATAAATAACTCATGACTGCCCATGTGAAGTCCTACTATTCCTAAACAGGAAACGTCGAACCGTCTCCGGTCACATTCCAACCTCACGAAAATACCAATTATTTGGCAACTCTCAAACCCAAATAAACGCAGATGCCTCAACCTATTACAATTACATTATTCTTAATTTTGGGGGAAAATCTTGAGAGATATGTGGTCGCTCGTGTTATTACTTAGCCAAAACTCCTACTAATAGGAAACCTACTAATGCTATACTTTTAACCGAGAGAAAACAGTTTAAACACCGCGCAGTTAGAATCTCAAAGATTTCTCGTTTAATTTCTTTAACACTCGCCCTTACAAACAACCCACAGTGCATCAGTTTGTTCCATTTGGGGACAAAAACAAAACGTTGCACAAACCCGCAACACTGACATTAAAAATGGAAGTCACAACATTTATTCTCACTACACATATTTATTCTACTCAAAACATCATAAAATTTAAAATAAAGTGGTCAACAAATACTATACCCATATTCTGTCGTCAACTGAACTAGTTGATTCGGTAAACAGAGAGAATCACCTTCAACACCATCAAATTTCCAAACACTTTTCGGTTTCAGAACCCACACACAATGTTCTCACCCAAAGCTACATAAAAATCAAGAACTGGAATAGAGACTTCAGACCAACACGGCCCAATAAGGTTGAATCTATAGCAAAACAAAAATGGCCGTACCTTGAACCCAAAACAAATTATTCATAAAAACGATCCATATATACAAGCCGCAATTTGATTGGTCCTTGATAGAATCCCAAATCTGATTGGTGTGAAATACATACATGAATGATCCACCCAACCAACATCCATCCACCATCCACAACCCTCCAAGTTGAGACCATTTTAGTCGCCATGGCGACTAAAATTTTGGAGCTGGCGACTACATTGGGACCCAAGTCGCCAGCGTGGCGACTACAATTGAGAAGAAGGATTGAAAGCGTGAGCTTCATTTAGCGACTAAAATTTTTCACTGGCGACCAAACTTGAGCAGTCAATGGCCAAATGGCCACTAAGGAAAAAAATAAACTTGGAGGGTTGATCCACCCACTTAATAGCCAAATACGTCTTCATGCCGACTAAGAGTTATTTTTTTGAAAAAAATAACTCAATAAACCAAATTTCGGCTTTTACATAATTCTTCCTTTCAATTGTGACGTTACCATGCACATTTTCCCTCCAGACGCCTAATGAGAGATAAAACCTTCATCCTTCAATCCCAACGACTGCTTAGCAGCTTCATCACTGTTCAGAGCTCGTTATAGTCCATATTATTTAGTGAATGTTAACCGTACTTTGTTTTCTCATACGCCATTATTATGGACACTAAACAACGTCTTGAGTGTGTCCGCTATAAATGAACGATAGTACATGTGTATTTCACTTTCAAATGTTTTTTTTACACCCTTTATTTATCATACAAAAAAGAATTACAAAGCAGGTGTTTTTTTTAATTACTCCTTACATATAACAACACACATCTAAACTAAAGCATGAGCTAAACTACACCAAAATAACGAAAAAGATATACAGCCACTAACAGAAGATAACAAATAAATACAAGCATACTTACATAGGTACAAAAAAGACAATAATAATAATAATAATAATAATAATAATAATAATAATAATCATAAAAATTACAATTTCCTTGATTGTGATTGGTTTAAAAAACTCCTATTTTCCAATAATTTACTTGCCAAGTTGTTATCGGACAGTTTGTTATCAGACAGGTCAATAAGCCAATCACATTCAAAGTTGTAATTTAAATCAACTAATCACATTCAAAGTTGTAGTTTAAATCAACCAATCACAACCCTGGTTTCAATCACCATAGAAACAGTGTACAGACTCCTAAATTGGGGCTTTCTTCAAAATGGAGAATTTTTTCCCTTGAATGACAATATTTTAGAAGACAGTAGTGATTTTGTTCATCCTATGGCATACCTGTTTATGCCAACAATCCAGACGAGTTCCTTCATGGATATGTTGACACGTTCAGATGAAGTTCAGCCCTCCACAACATCATTTATCGCTTCGAAACAACTGCAAACGGAGGCAGACGTCCACCCCACTGTACAGTATTTCCTCCGGTGAAAATCCTCCTTTTGTTCAACAAAACACAGGAACAATGGCAGTAGACCAAGCTCGTTTTCCCCTTGTATCAGACGAAGAAATTTTGTAAATAAATGAAACTGCAGCCGCCAAAAACACCGCTCGAGCAACCAAAACATGGATGGCAGTATGGGCACAATGGTGTCAAGCCAGAAAAATTAATGTAAACATGGAGTCATATTGTCCACAAGCTCTCGACGGCCTCTTGAACAAGTTTTACGTTGAAATAAGGAAGAAAGATGGTACAGACTACGAACCCGACTCATTGAGAGTAATGCAGGCAGCCATAGATCGCTATCTTCGTCACAAAAACTATCCAGCGAGCATCATAACCGGTCGTGAGTTCACAAAGTCGCAAGAAACGCTCGGCGCAAAAGCGAAACAACTTCGCCGCCAGGGAAAAGGTAAACGCCCAAACAAAGCACAGCCATACAGTGAAACAGACGAAGAAATCTTCTGGAGAGAAGGCAAACTTGGAAACCACAATGGCCTTGCGTTGACAAACGTAAACTTCAAAAATCTCTCCGAGACGATGGGCTTCAGAGGAAGGCAAGACCATTACGACGCTTATGTCGAAGATTTCAGCATTTTCCAGATGGCAGACGGGATCAAGGTGGTAGAATTCAAAGAAAATCCGACGAAAACGAGACAAGGAGGGCTGAGAAATCCGACACGCCGCTCTCCTCAGCAGATGTGGTCGAATATATATATATATAGCTTAAATGTCATGTTTTCAAGAATGAGACGTGCGTTGTTCAACTCAAACTGTTGTTGAACTCAAGAGGAAGGAATTTTTAACTGGGGCAGTGTGCAGCGACAAATTTGAGAACGGCATGACGGAAATTCGACCGAACTTAGCTAATCTTTTATGATTCCATTTTAAAATGAATTTTATATTCTCAAAAAGAATTTAGAAACTAAAGAAGGCTTTGTAATTTCAAAAGACTTAAATTTTTTAGGGTTGCCACTGCTATAGAGCTTAAAGTATTTCGTATCAGGTTGCAGTGAAAATTTAATTATTGGAATAACAGTGTTTAATTTGTCCAGACAGTTTAATTTTGTCAGGAATAGATCAATCAGAACCTAGAATATTAGAATACTAATGAGAGGTTTAATAAATTATGCAGATAAAGGCCGTTGCATTTATCTGTATAAATCCCTGAAACGAGGGATTTATACAGATAAATCCCTGAAAGGAGGGATTTATACAGATAAATCCCCGGACTTTCAGTTAGTTAATATTCAACAGGGTTGTAAGTTAAATAAAGGTTGTTGAATAACAAAAGAAAATGTGTCAATCATGAAATAATTGGTAATAAGACTTTGTGTCATCCAATTCTGTCTGTAATCATACTTGTGATAAACAAATCGGACTCCCGCTACGCAGTCGTCCGATTTTGTTATTACTCGTATGATTACAGACCGAATTGGACTCCACTCAGTCCTATTACCATTACTAATAAAAAAAATAGTACCCAGTGGGTACATGAGTCTAATGCGTCATGGATTGTTAGTGCGGTTGAAATATGTTGAAGTAGTTTCGGTATTTACGGCATAGAGCAAGAGGTGTAGTAGAGGTTTGGTAGTAAGAGTGGTTCAGAAGAAGTCGATAATATTTGTTCTCTTAAGTATATATATTTAGAAAGTTGACGAAGTGTTATATTTGAAATAGGAAAAACATGTTACTTAGGGTTTGAGTTCATCAATTCATGTTAAAAGATTAGTGCGTTGAAGACCATAGGAAGATCGTACAGATTTAGAGCGGGGGGGGGGGGAATCCTGAAAAATTTGTTTGCAAAAGCAAAAAAAGGCCAACTAAATTTTTTGCGGGCATGAAAAAAATTGTCTGCAGGAAGATGACATCGGAAAAAAAAATGTTTTCACAGACAACGATACAGAAAAAAATTGTTTGCCTTGGATAATTTTCATCCCCCAGCTTCCAAAAAGATAATGGTCCGCCCCATAGATAGACAAGATACAGCCGTTTATTCAGTATTCTAAATATCCTAAATCCCACCAGATAAGCCAAAATATATATTTTTGTTCAATTCCTTCGCAATTTATGCAATACTGCTCAACAAACGTTTCGACACGGAGAGCAAAGAAAACATTGCGTGCAGAATATAATTTAATTAAGCGATATATTTTCACGTCTATTCAACACTGCAAGCAGTTGAATGAAAGAGTTTTGTTTTCATGACAGAGAACAGCTTTCAAATAGTCAATACATGGAAATAACAATCAGATCAGAATTCAATAACTATTAAAGCGACTTTTCATTCTCTCTTAACTGCTTTTTGGCAAGTTTCAATATTTATGCAAATGTCGCGCAAAATGTAATTTGATTACACTGTCTTGTTTTCAAGCTCTAGATTGAATCTTGAATGGTGAACACAAAACTCTTTTTAATGAAAGTTGCATTCTGTGAATGAAATCCTGCTTCAGTTGAATTGAACAATCAATTGCTGACTACAATCTTATTTAATTTTCCATTTTTTAAAGTTATTTTTTGTTTATGAACACAAATGTCACTTCCGGGGTTTTTTTCATCGAAAGATGTTGACTTCACGTTGCGTTACCCATGGATTATAAAAAAAAAACATGCAGCTGGAAGGAGAAAATTTTCAGTGGCTTGACACTTGAAAACGACGATTCATATTATTTTGCACTGTAAAACATTTATTCCAATTACATACATGACAATTTCTTTTACAAGTGCGTGTCGTGCTCGAGCTCCGTTCGACCGTTGCTTCGTTAACAACATCCTTGTTTCCTGATTGGATTACGATCACCGCACAAAGCACGCAATGAGGTGGGCTATTGTTTAAGCACAATTACACCGAACGATTATCGATCCCGAACCATTCCCTTGGGATTGCTAACAGCTTTTTTCCACTACATTGAGTCTAAAGCGCATGCTTGTAAGGGAAGGATTCGTTTCCATTTTGAGACGTGTTTTTGTAGTTGGTTACGATCTTTTGCTGTAAGGTGTTCCATCTCATAAACAGTTTTAATCTAGGCAAGAAAGACTTTAAAGGATGGTTGGTTTCTATTTAACTTGCATCTATAAATAAATTGTTTCGCTAGCAAGACTAAATGATTCAATAAGTGAAAGTCTTTAATTTATTTTTTGAGTCTAATGTGCATGCGCTTTAGACTCTATGTAGTGGAAAAAAGCTGTTAGCAATCCCAAGGGAATGGTTCGGGATCAATAATCGTTCGGTGTAATTGTGCTTAAACCTATTGTAATTTTACAAAAAAAGGCAGTACGAATAATTACATTTTCCAAACGAGATGCACACTCCAGCCCTCTATTTTCACAATTAGGCCTCATAAATTCATGGATCTGGTTAGTATTCATACTGCCGTTTTTATGTTTCAGTATCATCATACCTTACTACCTAAAGCCTTCGACAATTTCTTCTTAAGTATATCATCTAAACACAATTATAATACTAGGCTGGCATCAAAATCGACCTACTATATCAATCGTGTTAGAACTAATTATGGCAAATTTAATTTACACTTTTCTGGTCCCTCCATCTGGAATAACTTGGATGAAGAACTAAAAAGTCTATCTCTCAATTCATTTAAGCAGACTATGAAAAAGCGTTATGTAAGTACTTATGGTTAATGCTGGCTTAGTATTTTAACTTCCTTTTCGCTTGTATTAAACCTATATGTTTTAATTCAAACAGTAACTGGTACTGTCTTTTGCATCTTTTCTTTCTTTCTTTTTTTTTTTTTCTTTTTTGCATAGTACTTAATTACTTATTACTTGGCTTTTATGTACAACCTCGTCAGGCAATTAAATTCCTTTTTTGTAACTACTCAGCTCGTTTAGTTTATTTCTATTCTGGGTAGTTTTTTTGCCTATTTTAGTTAATTTATATTCTGCTGTAATTTTTTTCTCAATTTAATTTGGCAGAATAAAATGGTTGTTGTTGTTGTAAATATCAAAAAATCCAAAAAGAATGTGAACGACCGTAAAATGAACTTCTTCAACGTTATGAACGTTTAGCCAAGAAAAAAACGTATTCCAAAAAGTTTTCGTTACCTTACACAGGCAAAATTCAACTTCTTCTTTCAAAAGGCACAGAGCGGAGAATCTATCATTTTAAATCTAAAGAGTTTGTCATTTGTAAATACAATATTGTTCAGTATTTTATATTGGAATTCTCTTGATTTTGTGTCCTGAGCAACATTAAAGGCTAGAGTATATATTTGTTTCCAGTCCATTGACAGTTCAGGGTATTTACTGATCAACTTCTCCTGGGCTGAGGGAGGGGTTTGTTTTTTAATTTTGAATATTTTATATATCATTTTGGATGTTACACTTTCAAATGTCGCATCCTAGGAATGAGAGAAAAGCAGGAATTGCTTTACACTGCTGCTTTCCAAGTCCTGAAGAAACAAATTTGTGAATTACCTTCATTTGATCTTTGAACCCTGTCCTGAACCACAGCTCTTTGTAAATTACTTTGTCGCAGTGTTAAGCACTCAGTGGAAGTATATCAGTATCTGAAATTAGATGACCAGCTCACGCATCATCTTTTGCATGCCCTTTCTATTGGCTTCTGTGTGGTCTGAATCTAATGGTCTTACCAATTTAAAGTGCTAAGCTGTAAAAATTTCCTATTTATACACAATATTAACAACAAGATTCTTGTTTTAAGCAGCTTTGCTATGGCGGTATATCGCTGCAGGAATTGGATAGGTAGGCCCCCAAGTTGTTTAGGAAGCAATGCTTATAGTCCATTGATATCAATTTTCAGAATATTTTCCTTCTCTTTCTTCTTTCGTTCTGCACTGTTGATGGATACTGGCTAATAATGATCAAATAAAATACCTACCGGTACTCCACATTATTTAACTTCTTTAAGTGAGAAGTGACACTTGTGAACCAAGTTCTTTAAGCTGAGTCAAGGGTACCAAAGTTGCTGCTTTGGACGATTTGTGGCTTATAGTACTCAACCATACTGTCAACCAAGTCGCATTGGAACCCTTGGCTTAACACAACAAAAGGGTGCGAAGAATTTGCGCGGTCATTGCACGCTGGGCAGGAGAAAGCCAGCACATTGCCCCTATTTTAGCCTGCCACACACTAGCCGATTTTTCACCGTGAAACAGGAGAATTTTTAACGGAGTCAAATCAGGTCAAAATTTTTTGTAGGCCATCAGCATGCCCCACACTAGCCAATTTCTTGTTGTGCTCATGTTCGACCCAACAGCCTTATTGAAAATGATGCTTGCTCATGTGACTGCAACAATGCCTTCTCATTGGTTATGGTGCAACCGACTTGACTTGACTTATATCCTAGGTCTCCTCTGGGAAAATGGGGCCATTGTTTTTTTTTCTACTCTGTCTCTTGCGATGCTGACTGCTTCTGTCCAGGTGGCAAAACCCATCTTCTGGCTCTCTCCCTCCACAGTTCTCCTCCATGTCTCTTTAGGTCGCCCTCAGCCCCTCTTTCCCTCTGGTGCACAGATTCTGTTGGTGGTCCATGGGCAGTACATGCCCCATCCAACACCACCTTTAGCTCCTTATCTGTTCACTGATGGTGCAAGTCCTAGCCCATCTCCTAACCTCTTCATTTGACACCCTCATTTTGAGCTCTAGCACGGCCAGATATTTCCCATCAAGGCCGATCTTTTCATAGAATTGTCTATATTCACCGCACAGTAGCCAACGAATGAAGATATTTTGATGGCCGACAAAAAATCAACTAGTGTGCAACGGGCTTTACACACCAAACATGATGCAATGGATGGTAGAGCTGCATCTTACTGACAGACACTGATGTACTTAATACGGAAGAAACAAAACCTTTTCCTTTTATAGACCCAACCAGAATACCATAATGGGTATGGTATTTAAGATTTCAGCTGTCAGAATAGGATCGCTCACTGGTCTAGAATTGCCTAATAATAAGAATAGCAGCACTAAATGCTGAAAGAGAGGCTTGTTTCAATTAGGAAACTTTCCAGAATGCGCCGCCTTTTGGAAAGGGGTACTTAGCTGTGTGAATTGAAAAAGGGGGCTAAACTTATCATCACTTTACCAATAAGCACTACTATTCCATCAATTAGTGCCCCTATTCCAATTAACAAGACTTTAAAAAAAAGACAATGTAAAACAAGAATTTCATTTCATCCTATTCAGAAATAACAAACATAATATTATGTCTTGTCTACAAGGTTTCTGCATATCCAGTTCACTTGACCTTTACTGATTCCATTTCAGCACATACTTGTGTTATATTACTGCCGATTTCAGTGCAGTGTGTAGACCTGGGTTTTTGGACTGCATGATTCTCCCGTGCATGATTCGCCCGCGAAATTAACCAAGCCGAACAGCAACAATGAAAGCGCTACCATGGCAAGTGATTTATCACCAGCATTTATACGGCTGTTCTGTAAAAGAAACAGCTCAATATGTATTTACAAGTTCTGGCTCTGTCTCAAAAATTCGCAAGCTGTACACGGGGCGTGGAGAGGTAAACTGGAAGAGAAGATGGATAAGAAAGAGAATCTTGTCCCTTAAATATCTAAAGCCTGGCTTATATGTGGTGGAATGTAAAGCAAAAATAAGGTTTTGTACATTTGTTATCAAATATTCGAACAGAGCTCAATGAATTTTCTTTAGTTTTATAATGACGGGTTGGGTAATTGTAGCATTTCCTTTGCGACAGTACATGATCTACTTGGATGTATACTGTTGACAACTGCTTCAGTTTTGTATACCGTAAAATTCCGGTTATAAGCCCCCCGCTTATAAGCCCCCCCCCCCCCCCCCCCCGCTATAGGCCCATCTAACTGGAAACAAAAAAATGCATCCGGTTATAAGCCCCCCCTGGATATAAGCCCCCCTCTGCTAAATAACAGTACTGGACAGGGTTAAATGTTGCTTTATTTGGACTTTTTAGCTATAAAACGTGTTTCGATCAACACTACCGTGGCTCGTTTTGGAAACTTTTTCATTCCGCTTATAAGCCCCTCCGCTTATAAGCCCACCCAAAACCCCTTACGAAGCTATATAAGCCCAGGGCTTAAACCGGAATTTTATGGTATATCACATCGATTTGTAATTCGCCAACACCGGGGCTCTGAATGGTTTCTACTCAGTGAACTAAAAAATAAAGGAAGCTTACAGAGGGAATGCAAATGCTATTGAAAGGAAAATATGAAGAAACCTGTGTAGCTGTTAATTTTGTACGCGATACTTAATTATGGTCGAATCATGATGGGCGAATCATGCACGGGCGAATCATGTTTCAAAAACCCGGGTCTACACACTGCACTGAAATCGGCTGTAATGATTAATGACGCTTCTTGTCGAGTAAAAGTAAACTGCCAAAGCTGATGCGGGTGCGGGTATTGTATGTGAATTTGTGGTCGATTTGGTACAGTAAAAGTGCAGCAGCTGCACAGGAAAGAAGGGGGCTCAATAAATTTCTTACTCCAAAATGAGTGTTATAAGAGGGGTGATCAGGCTTACTTGTATGAGGGCAGCTAATGTATTTTTGGTGTGTAACACTATAATTGCATTTATAGCCAAATTCCATGCAAGTCGCTCTACGATGTGATAAATAGTTATTATGTCATATACATTTATGCTCAAACCATTTGTTGCCCTTTTATTTCAGGTTTTGCAAGAGCTGTAAGAGATATGTAGCACCTGAAAATGTGCACTGTATGAAATGCAATGGTTGTGTGTCAAAGGTAACTGAATCAATAAAAAAGTACACCTGGGAAAAGCCAATGTGTGGCTTCATAGCTTAGTTGCAGCAGTATCGCCGAGGTCACGGGTTCGAATCCCGTTGAAGCGCTGAATTTTTTTCAGGCTTCTTTATTCCAATTACTTAAATTTGAAATTCACTGCAATTATCATTTTTCACTTTCATATACATCCGCAGTTCACATATATGAATCATTTCAAATACATTACGTCATTACATTGTTTACTTGATATACAGTGTATGCATGAGATTTTGCAGAAATACTCTGAATTAATGGTTCTCTCATTCCAGTTGATTAGCTGCTAAAAATTCAGTGGTATAACACTTTTGTTAGTAATTTACAAAAATTGGGACCTGTAGATCTCACTCAAAAATGTACGCTAACAGCTTTCTGTTTTCAAACGGAATTCTGTTCACTGATAAGCCGTTTATCATCCATTCAGAAAAGTTTGCGTCCATTGAAACAGCTAGGCTCAACCGTTTAGAAAAAATACTAGCTGTTTGAATGGCTTGGTTCATCCGTTCCAAAAAACTTATTTCCCTCCATTTGGGTGGCTTGTGTCATCCATTTAGAAAAAATTTTCATCCGTTCAAATGGCTTACATGTAGGTCATTCATTCAGAAAAATTGTCCATCCATTGATGAGACGGGTCGAGTCATCCGTCCAGGAAAAAGTCTTCCGTTTGAACGGCTACAGTATCATCAGTTCAGAGAAAAGCTTCTTCCGTTTGAACAGCTTTGGGCATCAGCCGAAAATCAAGGTCAAGAGCGAAATCCTAGCTGCTGGAGATTTTATTTTTTTCAAACTATATGATGGTAAATCAATGCCTGTGTGTAAAGAATGATAGCGAATGTTTACATTACTTTAAAAGTGCAGATGAAGCGAAATTTTTTAATGTGTATTTTCAATGTTTGACATCTCAAAGAAAATATCTGAAAGTTTGAGATTGCGGGGAAACAAATTGATGATTTTATAACTCATGAAAGTTACCGCATTTTGCTCTCAAAAATGGTCTTTGAATCGCGTGGCCAAACTACCTCTTGACGTCACTTTGGTTGCAGACTACATTGTAATCGTTGTCTGTTTCTTCTCTACTACCTTCACTACCCAAAGAGCCATACGAAACTCTAAATTCGGACTCGTCACTAGACATTTTTCTGTGTTTGAGAGAGATCCACTGAGACACGCGTAGTGTAATCAAAACCTTTGCAACCAACGTGACGTCACATTCTGATCCAGTCTCCGGACACTTCTCAGTCGTCAAATTCGAACTTTGGGTGGCAAAAACTGTGATTTTTCGCCCTTTAACACTAATCGCTTTTGGGCATTCGAAAAGTACATATAACAAGCTACAAAATAATGCAAACTTTTTTTTCACTTTATACGCACTTTAAGAAAAAATAATACAAAACCAAGCATAACGTAGCCCTGGGAACTAAGTGTAGATAACAAGTAAAATAACAATTGTGATGGGCTGTTAAATGTTTACATTTACATGTAAAACAACTCGAGACAAAAAGGCTGTTCTTTTGTCATGCTTTCATGACGTTTCATCACACTTACCACCAAAATCGTGAGGTGGAGGTTGTATGCTAGCCTGCGTCGCAGACGTAATCTAGCCCCGGCTGGTAACGTCTGCAAAGCAGTGTCAAGATCCTTGTTCTGGACCCCCCAATGGACTCAATGAATTACCGGAAGTGCGTTTTGAATTTCCCTTCGACCTGTAATGGATCATGTGGTGCAAGAATGTCACACAACAAACAAGGGAGGTAAAAACCTAAACATCGAGCCCGAACATCAAGCTCAAAAGGTTAAAATGCTCGATCAAACTGATGCAAGAAACAAAACCTTTACAACATATAACACCTCTCTAAAACAAACTGATAGTTTTCTCAAAGTTAGGGTATGCAGTCTCTGGCTAAACTGGTCAAAAACAAATATGTCATCCGTGATAAGAAGCAACACATCTTGCAACAGCTGGTCCAGGCTTTACAGAAATAAAAGGCAAATAATCAACATATTCACGGAAAATTTAAAATCTTGTCCTTCTAGAGTGAGCATTTTGAGAGATAAAAACATATCTTCCAAATATGAAAGAGCCAAAACAAACCGCAAAAGCAGTACATATGACAGATTTAATACAGGCATATGATCTTTTTCACATTTGCTGGGCAGTAGCTTAGTCAATTTCAGCAAAACGCTTCCCGCGAATGCAACATAGTGCCCATTACAAACAATTGAGAAGTGAAGGCGGTTGGACGACAAATTCAATATTGAGCGGCAAATGCATAAATGTCACGAACGTAAGAGTCCGTGTAGGCTTGTCGCCACCTTTTCACTACTTCAGCCAATCGGAGCTCATCGAACAATGGCTTTTTTTAACAGGCCAATCATGGCACGTACTTAAATCCTGGTACACAGTTGGAAGCCCAGAATAAGGATTTTGGCGCTGGTTCGCAGACGGACTTAACCAGGGGTTTAGTTTTGTCTGCCGCGCAGGCTAGTTGTATTCATGTGTAGTCTTGAAAACGAATGCATTAAAAATTTGTTTCTTGACTTGATGAGATTTAATTTGGATGGAAAAAAAGGTTTCACACTAGATTGAGTAATCAGTGACATTTATTTTGGGGGAATCTTTCGAGTGACATTCACCATGTTAAGTTTTTTATGGCTTGAAAGAAATAAGAAACCACGAAGCGCATGTATCCTGTCCTGCCATCCCAGACCACAGGCTTACCATCCTATGTTTGCCAGGTCACAGCATGCCCCGTATAAATATTTAACTTTCCTCACTAATCACCATTGTAAATTATTTTCGCAATGTTTAAGTTTGTTTTTCTGCAGTTTTTTGGATGATTTGCTTGCAAGAGCAGTTCTATGAGTATAGGTTTTCGACTTGTGTACAGAATACTGAATATATAAACATAATCATGCATATACATTAATTTCCCAGCTCACATTGTCCTTTGCTGTCAAGATTTCAGAAGTAGGTTTTTCTTTGGGGTGCCCCAGAGAAGGTTTTGTAGTTATGTACTGATTTCTAGCCCAGGCATAGCTAGTTATTGTGACTATTTTCAGTGAAAATTGCGTAAATTGCCCCAGCTACTAGTACAGATCATAGTAAATCAACAAAGTAACGACCTTACTTGATATTCCAGAGGGTTCTGAAAGAACTGTCCGCGAACTGATCAGACTCAAATTAGGCCAAATTATAGTTCTAATACGGTGTACTTTTTTTTTGATAAATGTTTATTTCAATAGAGAAAAAAAATACACACAAATGTCATACAAATATACAAGTACAATGACCAGAAAAAAAAAGAATACATTAAGTGCAATAGAAAATAAATGACAATCGAAAAAATTGGTTTCAAATATGATTACTAGCACACTAGCTCGAAAATTACAATACATCTTTAAAACAATGTTTTTCCTGACGCTTTAACTCCTCCTACAATACACTCTTTTTAATAATTCGCTTCAACTGTACTAAAATTTTTCGAAGTTATATTTAAATTTAACATTTTTGCCTTTAAATTCACTTAATGATAACTCGCCATACAATAATTTCTGATTGTAAAGATAATATTTCACACATAAAAAGGTGAATTTTAACTTTCTAATAATAATATCTAATTCTTTGTTTACATTATCCTTGTCTTTGCCAAGAATTAATTCAGTTGGAGAAAGGGTGAGAGAGGTGGCATTTTCTTTATTAAATCATTTTATAACCTCTGCGAAGAATAAGTGGCTCCAATTACAATTGTAGAAAGTGTGAATTATAGAGTCATTCATTTCACAATATGGACACTTTGCATCCTCTGTCACGCCAAAAAGGAACAATTCCTTTCTGGTGACTACTATTCTGTGTAAGAGTTTGAAGTAGAATTCTCTAAGCTTATTATCTTGAAGTGACATAGATTTCTTACGCGACTAAAAAAAGGTTTTAGAGATGTTTGGCCAATCTGAATGTCTCTTGCCCATTTAGAATTAGCCTTCAATTCAATTTGTTCTTTATTTATGAGGAGCCTATAGTAGTCTTCGTTTTTCATTTTGGTTAAGTTGATTACTGTCAATACTAGGAACAGATTTTCCTCTATCGAACTGCCGAAAATGAAGCTAGAGTTTGGCCGGCGGAGTTTTTCGTTTTTAGCAGCCTCCGTTTTTAACAGTTTACCGTCGGACATGAGAAATCTGAACTCTAGGCTTCTATTTAAACAAAAAGTTAAAGAACATTTTTATTTGTTATTTTTATTCACAAGCTTTTATATGCTTTTGTCCATTGTAGTTTTAACATTTTTAAATTTTTAAACTTTTTGTATTTTTACCTTTTTAAATTTTTAAATTTTACAGGACCCCTAAGATAACAGTACTTTCAAGTACTGATGGGTTAATCCTGTTAAAATATTCGTTTATTATTATTATTATTATTATTATTATTATTATTATTATTATTATTATTATTATTATTATTATTATTATTATTACAAGTGAAACCGGTAAAAACAATATATAATTATATATCCCATAGAAAACAGGTAAATGTGAAATAGATTAGTGCGTATCAATCAGATCAATCTGCAGCTTACTTTCATAAGCAAATGCCTACATTGTGCAGTTCCAGAAAATATCCTTATCCACCCCAAGGATGGTCATTGGAAATTCCGAGGGGGATGGGGGTCTCAATAGCACAATTTTTTAAAAGAAAGTATGAAGCTAAACTGGAATTCCCAGGGTGTGGGAGGGTCCAAACTAAAGAACCATCCTTGGGAGAGGTATGGATATTTTTTGGAAACACACCTTTGAGGAACCAAGCCTGTGCTGCAAAAAAACTTGACACAGCAACTTACCCTGGAAACATTGAAACACTTTTTTTTGTCATGAACCCCCAGAATGATTTTAAAACTTACATGTAATTAAGTGTCAGTATTTACATGTAGCCTTATTGGGTTCTGGGATGTTCATATCATATAAATAGCTATAAATGTCACTCAAGTATATTCAGGTTTAAACTGGCAACATGTGGGAATCAATCATGTGACAAATTTATTACATTGACACAATGTGTATTTTTGAGTTCATTTTGACTAACAGGAATGCCCTTGCAAAGTCTGAAAGTCACCTGCAAAAAGAAACAAAACACACAAAAACCATTTATTTTGATGAAATTGCTATTTTCCAGCATGCAGACTCAGTATATTAAAATTAAATGGCCTTTTTCAGTGTGTGAAAAAACTGGCTGCTTTTATGTTGGGCTAGTGGATCCAATAATTTTTCCACTTGCTAGATAGCCAAATGACATTTATGGATTCTTATTTTTTGTTGTAGTTGTTTCAAAAGAAACATGGGACTTCGGGTAAGCTTTATTGGTTTCACCTTGCCCAGTCTACCTGGGTCAGGCAAGGAAGAAATCAATGTTCTTTGCACCCCTCCTTTCATTAATCATTACAGAAAAATGTCAGATTATTTTAATTAAATGCTTAAAAATGTTTTTGTAATCTGTTCATTTCAAAACATTATGTCACAGAAATCTGTGTTTGCTTTTCTTGTAGAGCAAGTTGCCAACAAAAACTAAGCTGGAGTTTGTTTAAATCAAATTTTCAGCTACTACTTGGCTAATTCCCATATGAGTTAAAAAAACTTGGGCCTCAATAAAGTGCAAGCCAACAAGTCATGAGAGCCATTCCACTATATATAAATAGCACATTGGTTAGCCTAAAAAGCTCCCTGGTTAGCCTAAGCAGTACTCCAGTTAGCCTGAGTATAGTTAGCTGAGGTGGCTTGAGGTTATGCTTATGACTGGGCTTAGGTATTTCTGGCTTGTATGGCACTTATGTGTCATGAAACATGCAAGCCATGCAAGCAATTCCAGTTAGCCTGCATAAGATTCTGGTTGGCCTACGTAGTACTCCGGTTAGCCCTAAAAGCACTTTGGTTGCCAAACGGTACATCATGTTGTTTGCAGTTAGCTTTATATTGGAATTAGGGTTTTCTGGCTTGCTTAAGTTTAAGGCCTCATGAATTTTTACATTGCTACTTTAAAATGCTACTGAAGGTCATCCAACAACTGAAAATACAGGCCTTAAGAAAATATCAAACAAATTTTTTATAAAGTAGACAAATTTCTGGTCAAAAAGCAGATCTTAAATGCCTCAAGTAATGAATGTGTGTAGAGAGAAGGAAGGGAATTGCTAGAATTGACTGTCACATAACTATGTGTAAAACTAAGAGATCTACAACTACCTGAACTTGTTATAATCCATCGTTTAACTCAGCAGTAATCCAGAATGTCCTAAGTTCTGAATTCTGTAAATCCTGTCAAAACATTAGGCATTCTATTAGTCCCAAAAATTACCTGTAGACCACAAAATGCAAAAGAAACGGAAATCTATGTTTACCAATAAAATAAAACATCATGGGAAGAACAAATTCTAAGTTAAGAAATGGTCTCATTTATTAAACATGCCCAAAGAGGCATTCCAAAACGTGAGTAGCACTGTTAAATTGAAGTCTAGATTAGGTTGACTGCAAGTAGTCTCTAGTCTAACTTTAATAAAAAAAGAGATCACACTGAGCTGAAAATCACATCAAAGGTGTTGCAGTATAATTTCAAATTTCTCTGACATAATTTTTCTTTGCGGCCTGAAATGGCCACTTGGTCAATATTTTGAGGAACATCCCCTCACGTATAAATAATGAAAGGATGCGATTCTTATTAATTTGAAGTACAGTAGCTTAAAATTCAGATGACAAACATAAATAACAGTTACATGCCTCGACGAAATGACTCCTCGTTCTCACTATCTATTTTTACGCCGAGCTCGGCTATAATTCCAGTACGCTAAGTTGATAAACATGATAAACGTCAAAGACATAAGCTTCAACCAGTCTAAAAAAAATCATTGTACAATGAGAAACGCTTACCTCAGGTCCCTGTAAGTTTCTGTTACCCACGTTTTCGCACGTTTCTACTCATTCCATATTCTTCTTTATCGGGAATACAAATGAAGGAGGTATATCCTACGTTTGGGGACTCGTTTTGATCGCGTCAAGAAGGAAAAACATCGACAAAACTGTCCTCTATAACTCAAAATCACATTAGATTCTCCTTTCTTGTCGCCATTCGTCGCGACTTTGAAAATGCTCTTTCCGTGAGCCCGCGATACGAACCACGGGGAATCCGCTGGGGAGACCCCCAGCAGGGGGGAGGGGAGGGGCAGCTACTTAAGAGTAAATGTCAGTAAGGGTCGAAGAAATCGTGGACACAGCCCAAAATTCGACTTCGCTCATACTTTTTATATCGGTAGGCCCAAGTCCCATATGTATGAAAAGGATGTTCATTAACTCAAATATTCACTTGTTTTAGAGGAATAAATTCAAATCAATTTACGGTAGTTTCTTGAACAAAATCTCGAAAATTGACATAATTCGAGGCGTTGTCGAGTCAGCTAAGCACAAGTTTTAAATAATTTTCGTTCAAATCCTATTCGATTGATGCTTTTGTAATGGAATGATTGTAAAAACACTTCATTATCTTTGCTCACAAATATAATATGATTTTTTTAATTAGTGCACCTAAAGCTTCTCTGAAAAATGTTCGTTGGTACTTCAAACAAATACGCTAAAAATGCCTGTGGTACGCAATGAATCTCAGCAAAAAATCTCCTGAGGCAAGTTTAAAGATGGCTTCAATTTTCTATCGTTTTATTTCCTTGGGATATTTTATGCCAGTACAACAGGACGTTCCTGAATTGAGCGAAATTTCAATGTCCGCCATTTTGAAATATGCAAATTAGGTAAACACTCGAAAGATATAAATCATCTTTTATACATTTGTTGAGCGAAGTAAAATCAGCAGTATAAAACAAACAGACATCAAAACGAAATTTAAAGTAACACAGAAAAGAAACGCGTCGAGGAATCACAAACATATTGCACTGAAATTTATGGTGACTCACCTCATGACCTCAATGACAGCAATGGTCAACAATGATCACTCCGTCTTGACAGTTTAGCTGTGTTTTGTTTGTTCCGTGCTAAATGTTACTTTCTTCTTAACACAAGCCACTTTTAATTATTATTGTAACGAATCTACCTCATTCAGCAATGTTTCCTGTGAGAGTCGATATCAGAGCACTGTTCGTTGCTGGCTGTCATACAAAACAAATACATTTCGAACATTCAAAGCCGTGACTAGACTCCTCTTTATGAAACCTTGACGCTGAAAAAGGCTGAGAATTTTGAAAGCGCTCAGACAGGTTCATCCTCTCATGCAAATCGTACATTTTGTTTTGAGTTTTAATATTATTTGGAGACTTTACGATGAAAAGCTGATATAAATTGGTACCAAGGTAGGACCTTTCAAGAGGGTTCTGAAGGGGTAAAATGGGAACTGGGATTTGGACAAATGTTCACTGGGAAAATGGGATTTGGTTCACTGGGATTCATTCACTTATTCAGTCACTTATTCAGTCACTTATTCAGTCAGTTCTCTACCTTACTTACAGGCTGGGCCATTTTCATGATCTATACTCGTATGGACCATAGCTTTCGACCAATGAGCGCGCGAGAATCTTCTCCGAGTTATTTTAAATTCCATTTCTGGCATTATTTGAGATGAAGCTCATGAATTTAGTGAAAATTAAGTCACTTGATCTAGTCTTCAAAATAAAACGCATTGTACTGCTCAGCTGTCTTCAAAATAGAATGAAGCAACATTCTTATGCTTTAATTGACTGCTGTCACTTTTTTGTACACGAGCACTCCTGGACAACCTGGGTAATTCGCTCCATCAGTGGCTTTTTCTTCCTCTGTTTAATGCCATCCACGTTTAACCCGAGATCCTCGCAAATCTCCCTCAGCATGCCTACCGATAAGGCCGATAATTTGTTTGCGTGCACCAAATTGCAAATGTTGCGAGAAAGAGAAACAATGGGGTGCCGCAAAGCAACCTCGTCTTCAACAACAGCTTGAAGCTATGAGTGCAAAGATTCAGTTGCAGCTGCATTCTGCTGGTCTTCATCCAGGTCGTCGCTGTCAGATTCGTCACTCTGGGTCGGTGAAGCCTTAAGAATTTTAGTCGCCAGGCGAGAAAAGAAGCCAGCTACTTGTTGTGGCGAAAGAACGTCTTTCCCAAGAAAGAGGCGAGTGCCCGTTTGACTCCTAACTCTTCGCATGTCCTGCGAAACCTGTTTTGGGTCAGCCTTTTTACCGCATTCTTCTCAAATAACAAATTGTTCCGTCAGGTAGTTCGTTTACTGGGCTGAAAACTTAGTTTTCTTCTTGAGTGCCCATCCCATCTGTAGTAGGGAAAGTAAGTCACCGACTGCACCTTCTTGGGCTGCCGCACGGAAATCGACTGTTGGGACTTGTGTTCCTTCTCCGGCTATTTTCGCGGCATATCCTCGTTTGGCCTTGTCGAAAAACGTTTCCTTTTCCAGTGCATGTACCACGACTGGTGCTTATCCAGAAATAGCTCGAAAACAACAGATGCCATTTTCCTAGACTTGTCGAAAGCATTCGACAGTGTGCCTCACGAGCGCCTTCTACTTAAGCTTAGCCGCTACGGTATTGATGGGCCACTGTTGCAATGGTTTAGAAACTTCTTAACAAACAGGCATCAGAGGGTCGTAATACGTGGCACCTACTCTAGTTGGTCCCAGGTAACATCCGGTGTGCCCCAGGGCACAATTCTCGGACCTAATTTGTTCCTGATTTATGTTAACGACATACCAAATGTCGTTACATCTACCATCAAACTGTTTGCTGACGATACAAAGATCTACCGTGAAATAAACAATGTTGAGGATACGTTTGCAATACAGTCTGACCTGGATTCCCTTGAAAACTGGACAAAGAGCTGGCAAGTTAAGTTCAACTCTGAGAAATGCGAAGTAATGAGAATAACGCATAAGCAGGACAAAAGTACACATCCTTATTACCTGTCAAATACAGAATTAAGATTTGTTGACTCATGTAAAGACCTAGGTGTTAACATGTCAAGAGATTTATCCTGGTCGAATCACGTGGACGTAATTGTGAACAAAGCAAACAAAGTGCTGGGCTTGTTAAACCAAACCGTACAGTTGGCAATAAGAACAAAGACATTTTCTCCATGCTTTACAAGTCATTGGTGAGACCGATCCTAGAATATGCATATCTGTATGGTCACCGCACCTAGTCAAAGATATACTAGCCATTGAAAAAGTACAACAAAGAGCATCAAGAATCGCTCTTGGGCAAAAACTCCGTGAGATGCCATACGATGCAAATTACTAAATTGGAACTCACTTCAGCATCGCCGAGAGTACCTGTCCTCAGTAGAATGTTACAAAACAGTGTTCGGATTAAATGGTTTAAACTTTAACGATCATTTCGAGTGTTGTAGAAGCAAAAGCACTAGAGCTAACCATCCGTTTAAGATCCAAACAAAATCAGCAAGAATTAATGCCTTCAAGTGTTCCTTCTTTGTTAGAATTATTAAGGAATGGAATAATTTGCCAAACCATTTGTTCGGACATGACATCAACGACATCAATGTAAACAGGTTCAAATCAAGCCTTAAAAAGTGGATAAATATTCATTAATCTTATGCCACAGTACCTGATATTATAGATATCATAGATATTTTAGATTTTAAATTTTAGACTGTTAATTGTTTACGTAATAGATATTTTAAATTCTTAAATTTTTTAGATTGTCAATTATCTACTTAAGTGGCTGTCCACGTAAGAGCGGCCCGACGAGTTTGGGGTCGTGAGTAAACCTTCCCTTTATTTTTTGTGAGTGAAAAGGACTTAATGTGAAATGATTAAAATCGAACTAATTTTTTCCAAAATCTTTTTCTGTGCTTCGCTACAGGACAAAACTTATTTTCCTGTCTGAGGGCGGTTTTCAGGCTAATTCGATGGCCGAAATTGGGTACTTTTAAAACCCACGCTTGTTCGAAACGGATCGATATCGCTAAATACTACATAATACATTACAATAAGCTGCATTTGACTTGTGCTATGAAGGAATATGGAATAATTTGACCAAAAATTAAATTAACTTAATAAGATCAAAGACAACCCTGTTTACGGTATGTTTTATCGCTTGACAAATTCCTCCAAAGTAAAAGCTAAAATCTCCGAAGCGGTACAAAAATCACAAGTAAAATGCACTTCACAGCGAAGATCTAACCTTATTCTGACAGAAAATAAAGTCAAAAGTCCGGGTATCGTTCTGCGTTGGACGCGAACAAACGTTTTTAAGAGGTCGTTTTGGCAATATTTACATTAGAATTACCCGTTTAACGATCTATACGCAAATGCGAATGATTAGATAGATATTTTTCCAGCAGCGCAGTATCGTGTCATACATTGTCAGATTAACGAATACTCGTTGCCTTTTAAGCCTTGTAAAGTTTGTACAAATGAAAACGGCATAAAATGTCATAAATAGGAATTCTTCATCTACTCGTACAATATGCAAATTATGCTCATTTACAACGAGTTGTCGATTTCAGCAATGTCAAATGTCAAATATTAAAATTCATTTCCTTTCAAACGTTCTTCCTCTTGAGTTTGGAGTAACTGGAGTCCTTTTAAAAGACGTAATTCAACTCGATTTCTTTTTAGGTTTCCTTCTCAATGTTATAATATAAAGACATATGCTAAGAGTTGTCACGCAATCAACATTCCGCATGGCTTTTTGAAGTTCTTGTTTCATGTCTTTAAAGAATGAAAGCGGATGTGTAGAATTTAACGGAAAGAGCAAGTTGGTGAATGTAACAGTGACATTACGGCTCACTTGAGGCAATATTACTAGACGAAAGAAAATATTACGCAGCGCGAACTGGCCAAACAGCATGCCATTGTCTAGATCAAAGGCAAGTAGAAAGGTGTAAAAAGTGACCAAGTAGTGACTGCGGGAATCGCACGAGAAGTGATGGAAGTTTTTGGCATTACTGTTGGATGACGTGAGTAATAGCTAGTACCAACATTTAGTGGGCTCATACAAGCGTAGAAAGTAGTCTTCAAGTATACTTGAGTCTTACTTCAAATGTGAATGGGTCTTATTTCAGCTCAAGTAGCTGGCTACTTTGTGACCTTGGTATATAACATATCTTTTTCAAAGGAGCCGAAGAATACTTCCTGTAGCTCGAACCATCCTTACGAGCTTGCTTCCGCAATATCAAAACACAGTCCGGAAATTGAACGCCATTTGAACACTTTGTACAGCGGGAAAGGTAGAAAATCATGTACGTTGGCTATGATATACAGCTATTTCGCAAAAGGTTGTAGGAAAATAGCAGACAAGTACATGCGACAAGACCGAAAGGTAGTTTCAAGTAAGCACAAGGGCGGATCTAGGGGGAGGGTGCAGGGGGTGCGCACCCCCCTCCCCCCTTCTAAAATGACCGGGCAGCTTTCTAATACAACTGGTATTCTGCAAAAAAAAATATGTGCACCCCTTCCTAAGAAAACTCCTGGATCCGCCCCTATGACAAACTATATTACTTGAAGTACAAGCCTTCGATATCGCGGTAAAATCACTCATACATATCACAAATACAATTGCTTGCCAGTAAAATCACGAGGCCTTTGCAAAGGAAAATAGTTTTTAGTAGTTTCCTATTTATTTTGTCGTTATATACTTTGAACTTAAAGAAATATATAGGTACCTCGTTGTTAACGAGTAGGCGGCAGCAACACAAAGGAACAAGCGATATCTTCTTCTGTATATCTCTAGAATAGTTAAACAACGCGGATTTCTGCAAAGAAATCGCCGTGGGACTTGGGATTGTTCTCGTTTGCAAAAGCGCTTTCAGCTAACCGAGATAGGGATTTGAATTACGAATGTGTCCAGGGTATAAGCGAAGTACAAGTGAGTACATTTTGCGCCTCCACACTCAAAGTAGGTTTCAAGTGCACTTACACTTAGATTTATACTTTACAAGCTCTAGTGTTAAGCCAACAAGTATTGCTAGAATGTAATTTAACAACATAATACTGGTAAATGCAAATTTGCATGTTTTCTTTCTCTTCAGACCACAGGCTTACCATCCTATGTTTTCTATATTCAGTGCGTATTAATTAGGTCAAATTAATTTCCCACTTCACGGTGTCTTCAGCTTTGCGGTCGAGATTTCCGAAGTATTTCTTTGGGGTGCCCCAGATGAGGTTTTGTAGAGGAGCACATTCTGCTTTCTGGCCGGGTGGGCATAGGCAGTAATTTTGACGAAATTCAGCGAAAATTGCATATATTGTCCCAACTACTGGTACAGATCATAGTAAATCGGCAAATTTTTGATCTAATTTGTTAATCCAGCGCGCTTTCAAAGAACTATCCGCGAACTGATCGGACTCAAATTAGGCCAGTTTATAGTCAAAGACTGTTCTTTCGAGGACCAGGAGCTCTTACCAAGCGAATAGAAAAAGGATATTTTTTCGGCTACATTTTGCTGGCGATTCTTGATTCTTGGATGTAGAAGTTGCATGCCTTGTGTAAATATTAGTATTCCATACACGAGTCGAAAACTTAAACTCATAGAACTGCTCTCGCACGCCTCAACTCGCCCAAAAAAACTGCATAAAAACAAACTTAAATATTGCGAATATATATATTTCTAATTCATTTTGTTGCAAATGCACAGCAGTAAAAGCCGACTTAGGAAGTTAAAAATAATCAAACGCTGCGACCTCACAAACATAGGATGGTAAATCTGTGTTCAGACAAAGAAAAATTATTTTCTGTCAGAGTAAGGTTAGATCTTTAATTTGAGGGCCTCCATTTGCTGAGTCTCCAGACTCAAGAGGAAATAAGCGTGCGTTTGCAAGGAAATGAATTTTAATATTTGAGATTTGACATGGCTGAAATCGACAACTTGTTGTAAATGAGCATAATTTGCATATTGTACGAGTAGAGGAAGAATTCCTATTTATGACATTTTATGCCGTTTTCATTTGTACAAACTTTACAAGGCTTAAAAGGCAACAAGTATTCATTAATCTGACAATGTATGACACGATTCTGCGCTGCTGGAAAAATATCTAATCATTCGCATTTGCGTATAGATCGTTAAACGGGTAATTCTAATGTAAATATTGCCAAAACGACCTCTTAAAAACGTTTGTTCGCGTCCAACGCAGAACGATACCCGGACTTTTGACTTTATTTTCTGTCAGAATAAGGTTAGATCTTCGCTGTGAAGTGCATTTTACTTGTGATTTTTGTACCGCTTCGGAGATTTTAGCTTTTACTTTGGAGGAATTTGTCAAGCGATAAAACATACCGTAAACATGGTTGTCTTTGATCTTATTAAGTTAATTTAATTTTTGGTCAAATTATTCCATATTCCTTCATAGCACAAGTGAAATGCAGCTTATTGTAATGTACTGTGTAGTATTTAGCGATATTGATCCGTTTCGAACAAGCGCGGCTTTTAAAAGTACCCAATTTCGGCCATCGAATTAGCCTGAAAACCGCCCTCAGACAGGAAAATAAGTTTTGTCCTGTAGCGAAGCACAGAAAAAGATTTTGGAAAAAATTAGTTCGATTTTAATCATTTCACATTAAGTCCTTTTCACTCACAACTCACGACCCCAAACTCGTCGGGCCGCTCTTACGTGGACAGCCACTTAACCGATATTTTAAATTTTAAATTTTAAATTGTTAATTACTAACGTAATAGATATTTTAAACTTTTAAATTTTAGATTGTAATTTTAGTTAGGGGACCTAAATAGGGATAACCTCATGGTCCTCCTTTTCAAATACCATTTGTATACTGTATACTGTATTTGAATAAAGTATTATTATTAAGTCTCTGGGGAGAGGTGAAACATAGTGCTCGACAACAAACCTGCTCTGTCTACAGGGCATGCCCTCGCACGTTCTACAAGATCCCTGGGAACTGCAGAAACTACTTGAAAATAAATCTCGAAGTTGCATCTAAGATCATATTTCTGAACAAATTCTGAGTAAGAAAGGAATTTCCCATCTGATTTTAGAAGGTCTCGTACAAGATAAATGCCTCGATCAAACAAATTCCTGTAAAAAATAGTGTGATCGTTGATTAGAATATCTTTGGTGTTGAATGAAATTAATTCTTGACTGGACTGGTTTAGAAAAGATTCTTTTATTTCCAAAAACTACCGAAGAATTAATTTGTAGAACTGATGATGATGTGGTGGTACAAGATGGCGGCGTGTGCACTAAAGCGCCCATGCAGTATGTTTCTTCTAGGAGTTATAACTCTTGCTCTCCTTACTATCAGCCAACATCCACTAAGATACTAAAAAAAAACTACCGAAGGATTAATTTGTAGAACTGGGGCAGATCAATTTGCTTGAGGAAATTTTTGTCATAGTTGCATCGTAATAGAAAGTTTAAACCACCATATTTTTCAAAAAAGTTATTTGGAATCGTCTTCCAAGATTCACAGCATCTTTGTTCATTGGCTAGAAGTCTGGAAATCCAAGCTAACTTTAATGATTTTTCTAAAACATCTATACTAGGTGCATGCAGACCTCCTTGGTCATAATCTAAGATCATCAACTTACGCTTAATTTTGTCCTTTTTACAACTGTTTTTGCGTATGCAAGAGGGAGTTTCGGGATGTGTGGGGAGTTGAAGCGGTGGATCCTTCCTTCATTCCTTCAGTCGATCAAATGTAAACAAAAGGCTATTGACAGATGGTTGGCAGACCTACATGTAACGCCGCTACTCTCGGTTTGACGTTGCGGTTTATTAAAACTGATGACAGACCACTTTACTTTAGGCGCTAATGGTTTTGTTTTTATGTGTAAGTGATGATAATTTGAAAATCGATTGTGAACATATTCTATCTTTATTTTATCTTAAATCAGGTGTATGTTGTTTCTGCCCTATAGAAAAATCAACAGAATCGTCTTAAGTTTAAGTTTGTGACGGTCAAAGCGAAGTTTGTGTAATCGCTAGCTGACAGAAGATTATCAGTGTCACCCTGTGCGCCAGAAAGATCAACGCAGCCAATTTCAAAATAAATTTTATGCGACGTACACGCTGTACAGGGAAAAGAGTGTACACATGCTAGAACGGAAACACACAACCTTGAATTTGTCTGCTTGGAGCTTGCTTCTTTTACTCCCAATGCAAATCAAAATGAAAAACAACGTAAATCCGTATAGATCTTTACAAGTGATGCACGTTCGTCACTTGTTAAATAAAAGCGACAAAATAATTGTTAAATAAAAGCTTCACAGCGACAACCTAAATCAACACATTTCAAACACCTTTTATCGGCCCTTGGAGTTACTGGAGTTAAGAAGTACCCTTCCTGAGTTTTATAACCTAAAACACATAAATGTTCATTGCAAGCAAGCAAAATCATCAGCACAGGTCGCAGTGGAGAACACTCGAGTTTCAACGACAAGATAAAATCTGGAGCGAGATTTATTCCTAGCAGAAGACTACCTATTCCAAAAGCCAGAGGACCCTACCGCAAGTAAAGAAGGAACAACAAAACTCACAGTATAAGCAACCAAAATAGTGGTCGCAAAAGACAGGCAAAGTCATGTTTTAAAAGCATATTAAAATGAAAGACGATGGCCTATGTGCGGATCGTTTAAAGTGATCATATGTTTTCAAACACAAATAGAAAAATACATAAAAGAAAACAACTTGCCTCCAAAGTTATCCAGATATACACGCAATCGAATTCCACCAAAAAGTCGTTCCACGTGCCATCCGGTTCACCACAAAATCAGACTTCATGGTTCAAAATTGCAATCATCGGTGATGAAAACATCACAACATCAATATACTTAGCCGTACAAACATTATCATTAAGCAAAGCCATTGGGAGCTGCGCTCAAAAAGCCAAGATTCTTGTTGTGACTGTAGAGTTTAGGAGGAACAATCTTCCTCTTATCATGATATCAGACCCTGGCCAACTGCATGTACTGACTTTAGTATACGCTTGTTCTGGTGTCCCGCAGGTTTGTGGTTGCGAAAGAGAATCGCCTGCAGGAGAATCAGCAACATCAACATCAGTTGTTTGATATTTAACACAACTGTGAGAAAAATAAAAAAGCGAAGGAAAGCTTCCGAACAAATTGCCTCAACAAAGACAAACAACAATGCTCCCATGCAGTAGTTTTCCGATCGACAATATTCATTTAACCATTTAAAGACTTTTAAGTCTAAAATGTACCATCTTCAGTTCTAAACATAGGTTTTAATTTTCGCTGAGCTGTTGTCATGCATACTTGCCCCGGAAACTTGCACATTACTTAGATTTTAAGGCCATGAAAATGGCTTTTACTTCGAGAAAAATGGTAAAACGAAGCACACACTGAAATATATTTTCCCGATCAGCAAAATCACAGGCTCTCCGAGAGAAACAAGAAACATGGTCGGTGAAACCATAAGCCTGCTTTTAACACTAGCAAACATGAATACAATTTTTTTATTTCAAGGAGGATGATAATTCTTTCAAAGAACCAGACATGCTGTGTAAACAACAACTTGTCAACATTTAATTTTTGTTAAAATACGGAGTTCCCTTGCAAATTGCTCCTTGAGGTCTAGGTAGTAGTTACATTTTAGCTTGGAATAGCATTTATAACAAGTATGCTTTATCAACCGATCAAATAATTATACTTTTGTTTGACTTCAGACAAAATTCATTTTACCAGCGGTAAATTTGTCTGTTGTTTTCATGTTAACGGCTGCTGGCTATATACTGTTCAAGACTTTATGTGAGCCCTTCTGCCTGACCTGGCTATCCGTTCAAAATTTTTATCAGCCATTCATGGCTATCCATTCAGAATAATTAGTAAGCTGTTCGCCTGTTTATGACCATCCATTTGAAAATTTTTCATGAGCTGTTCGATCAGCCGTTCATGGTTACCGTTTGGAATAATTCATAAGCCATTCAGTTTCACATGTTTTGAACAGCTTGGTAAGCCATTTGTAACCTGTTCGATAACTTGCGTTTTACCCGTACAGACTCATTTCCAGTCCCTACTATTTTTTTTTATTAAGGTGACAAAAGACTGGGGAGAAATGATGTTCTATTCACCAAGTGTCACGTTTTGTTTTATAACTGGCAGCGCGTCAAGAAACAGGCTAAGTGGGTGTGGGTGAATCGAAAATGTCATGCAGTTCTGAGAGCTGCTAACACAGACGAATTTCCTGCTTCGTTTCACGCCGCCGTGAAACAAAAGCTGGAAATTGTTCTGTGTTCGCAAACCCGTGACTGAAAGTTAAAGATAAATTTAAATGGTTTCACGCACGAGTGGAACTCAACCTTCATAAGAGCAAATAAATTATACAATGCAATGATCTTTTGTTCACTCACTAAAAATAATTTACAAATTGAAAGCGCCCCTCTCAAGTAAAAGCTAACCCAAATTACAATAATGTTTCTAACCCTCCCTTCCCAATACGAACTTGCTGGCGCGACACCTATCGTTAATTTTTCCCTTGATAAATTTCCAACATTTCTCCTTCTCTTCCAGAGAGTCTATTGGGAATTTTGTAAAAAATAAAACCTTCAGTGAATTTAATCTTGTAGTATCTAGGCGCTGCTTCTTGTGTGTTCCCTCCGTGTTGCTGCTGCTCAGCTCCTGTTTTGTGAAGTAGGGAAGCAGCTTTACAGCGACTCGGTGCGGGACTTTCTCCGTCTGCAAAACAGACTGCATCCCCTTCACTTTCCTTGGTGTGACGCAAGTCTGGATGACCTCGCTGATCGAGGCTGGGCTCGGCATGACTGTTGGTGTTTTGGAAGATGCTGGTGCACGTGGTGTTGGTGTGCAGGATGCTGGTGTACAGGGTGCTGCAGGTGGATCTAACATAGCGGGGCAACTGTCTTCAGAATTGTCATCTTCTGCGATGTAGGATAATGCCATGAGGTCGTCTTCGTCGTTGTCAGCGGTTTCTTCATGTTGGGTAGTACTTGTGCTGAGCTGCAATATAAAAATGACAAAAAATGATCAGTCAACACCCACGAACAAACCGATGTGTCAAATCGAACTTTCCAGCAAAAGGACGTAAACAATTCGCAATTTAAACACACTTTCGATTACGGAACAAAACTCAATTCGGCGTTATTTCAATAAGAGACGACAGGAAACACATCATACCGCTTATACGGACTACCATTTCCTAATTACATTCAAGCTTGTAGCACCAAGTTGACAGGTTAAGGTTATAAAAACTCAATTACGGTTGACGTCCGTAGGTAAAAAAACTTCTATGCACAAGCTATAACTATAACATACGTGGCTCGCTAGTTCAGAAACTTTAAATAACAAAAAAGATCAACACTCAGCTTTCATTGAGCTTTGTGTAGTATAAGTATTTTGATTTAGCATATCTCATGCGGAGAATAAACAAATATAATACACATGAGTTTTCAAGGCCTATTTCAAAGGAAGCTTTTCGTTTGTGCCCGTAATTATAAGCTCATGTTTTCAATCGATTTGTATAGGTAATCACATGATTTCGAGTACAAGTAAATTTTTCAAAGGCTAACAAAATTGCACGAGCCCGTAGGGCGAGTGCAATATTTAGTCTTTGAAAAATTTACAAGTGCTTATTTATTCCTAATTGCACGAGAAAAATCATGTGATTACTTATTAATAATATACATGAAAAAAGGGACAGAGAGAAAAAGAAAACCAGTTGAATTTTGACACCGCGCGCCTTTTCTGACAATAACCGACTAAAGACAATGTACATATTAGACTGTGAAAGCTCGCCCTAAACTGAAGAATTGGACGGCAGCCGTTTTGAAAACCGAGATGTAAGCTTCGAGCGGCCAAAGATGAAAGAAACCTGGCAGTTGATAAATGCAAAAAGCCACCACAAACTACAGATATGTAAGTGCTTCTGGCGTTTTGGCACCAAAAAATTCCTACTGTCATAGCACGTCCACTTCTTCTTCGGTTGAACTTCGCGCTTTTATGTTTGGACGTTTTTCCATGACAGACCGGCGAAGAACTTGGCAAAGAACTTACTTGCCGGATTGAAAAACTTGTATCCTTGTTTATTTATATGCCTGTCGAGTGTAGCTATTATCATTCTGTAAGCTGTCTGGTTACAAGACAAGTCGTCACTATTTTGTCCTTTTACTTTAGGGCAGAACTTTTAGTTCGGCTTGCTCGTTTTCCTTTATTTTGTTGGCGATATTTTTTTCTCTTCGGAAGACATTTTCCATACATTTAGCCAGAATGAGGTGCTAATAATTGTATTTGGTTTCTTATAACTATCTTTTAGGTGTTTTACTGTTGTTTACCTAGCGAAAACCCCGGTCGTTGTTTTCGTCCGCGTCTATTTGTAATTTGCACCGGTGTTACACTTTTTACACTGGTGTTACATCTGAACTGCACTCAGTCTCAGCCAATCAGAATCGAGTAATTTTTTCATGTATATTATCAATCAGAAAATTAATCAACGGCAAACTGCTAACCAAAGGTAATCTGTCTACGCAATTTGTTTGTTTATTCCGCTTACGACCTGTTGATTTTGTTGCATTAGTTTTTGTGATTTTACTGTGTTAATGTTGTATAGAAAACACCAAATTACTCAACTTTGCTTGCCACCGTGCTGCCAGTTTTTATTGAAACAACGAGTTCAACCGAGTGGTTTACTTTCGATGGCGTTAACTATAAATGGCGATGAAAACCAACGAAAGGCGCTTGCTGCTGACCTTCTAAGCAAATTATAATTGCCGTTAAACAGTAATGGGTTGACTCCAATGCTTTAGCTTGTCGTTCTAACGGATTTTAATTTCTGTTTAACGGTAACGGTAATGGAATCATTCTAACACTTTAGCTACTCATTCTAACGGATTCCAAACTTGAGCTAACGAATGCTAATTATTACCTAACAGATACACCATCCGTTCTAACGGTTGAAAACTAATGCCTAACGATTTGTCTAACGTAATAAACGTTTTCAAGGGAGCGTTCTAACAGCTATCTAACGGATTGCTAACGTTTCAACCGTTAAACGGAAAATCGTTAGTGTTCGTTTTCCCGTTTGTGGTCACATATGTAAATACATAATTACATTGTAACGGCTGTTACAATCGCAGGGCAGGGATCTAGACCCAAACTACCAGCTGCCAGGCGAAATTAAGAACGCAATTTGCTAGTCTGAGCCTTATCATCATTAACTGGCCTTAGCTTCCTGTTAGAATTCTACCGAAATATACAGATACACTGACTAAATACCAATTATCAGCCTGATATCCAGGGGATGTAACAAACAACGATACTGGAATAATCTCGGGAAAATTATGCAACTTACACTAAAATTTTGTTTCTCAAAGGCCAGAGCGGTGCTACTAACTCCTTATGCACATCGTTGGAGGTGACCCGGTTGACCGCGATCCTCTCTTCTTCTGAGCAATGAAATGCTCGCCAATGTCAATGGCAAAAGGGCATTCATGTTACCCCTTTACTACAACCTGGTTAATGGTCAAAATAGTTTGAGACATTTTTCCCGTGCTAAAGCTGTAGCAAAAGACCCAGGCATTACAACACGACCACGTGCAGAACTAACACAGGTTGTATTGCAGGCCGGATTATTGATAGATAATTGATCGAAAACAATTTCCTTGACAGCAAAAGATAGCCAATGATAATCGATGGCAACCAATGACAATCGATGGCAATCAATGACATGTGAGGACTTAAGCTTGTGATTATCGACTGGTCATCGATTGGCCGATAGCAATCAATAACAATTAACTAATTGACATCGATTGGTATCAAATGATCGATTGTATTTCCGATGATCGATTGTCATCGGTTGATCACGCCACGCCTTAATATATGAAATTAATACTGGTGTTAATTTAAGTGCTACTGTGATCAAATTCACACCTCTCCTTTCTAAGCCATTTTAAACCAAGAACAAGTAGTCTGTATGAGAAGAAAAATGCTGTTTACTTTTTTCAAATATCTCTTTTCTTTCCAGAGATATTAAAGTTTTTTTAAATATGCAAATTAGCAAAATGATGACGTCATACATGTACACTCAACCGAAATCTGATCAAATATCTCAGCCAATTTGCATCAGAAATGTTTGATTCTTTGTAGTTATACTCTACTAGTTGTGTTCCACAACATGTGCTTAACAATTTTGTTACCTGGGCTCCAATTTTGGCCTTCCATTTTGATACTTGCCAATGATGCCTCATAAGCATGATCTGGCCATCATATGGATGGGTTTGGTAGATGTCTTGGCCTGGTTTCTTCCGAGCTAAAAATTACTAAAATGTTGAAGACAGATTGGTGGGGACTGGAAAAGAGTGAGTTGCCATTGTAACATAATTTTATTGTAACGGTAAGTGTGTCCCCCGTAGAACTATCAGTCTGCCAAGTTTCATTGGTCACTGTAGCAAATTGTCCAAGATAACTCTATTTTTGTTTTGTTTCCTCAGAAACGAAACGGTACTATTTTGGATTCGATGTGAACTATTTACACAGTGGGGGCTACTATCCAATGAGAAGAGCGCTCGTAACCACAATGTCAACACGTACTCTTGGCAAATTGTGGGCAAACAATGTCGTAAAAACATGTTCTTCAAATATCGGAAAGATAATCGTCTGTAAGCCCAAAAATAATCGAGATTCATTACAAATGGAAATACCTAACGACTGCAATCCTTTTTACTTTGATTAAAGCGATGTATTGGCGAAAAATGTAAAGTGAGCACTTTCGGTGTTTAATTGTTAGGTAAACATTCTAGCTATATTTTGAGAATGAAGAAAATTCTCGTCAATCAGAGCGCTTGCATGAACAAACAAAGACAAGATCCCATTACGTGTGTTGCAGCTAGTGGCATGTAATTGCGGAAGCGTTCAATTCAATTTTCAATTCTATTCAAGGGAAAGCTGGAGGGAGAGAAGTTCAAGAGAAGTTCTTTGCAAGTTGGTTACAAAGTTAATTTTGCTACATTTAACAACGTGATCTATAATCTGTAATTCTTCTTTCCTATGTTCACTTGTTTGTAACTTCACCAAAATCAACAGACACTTCTTGTTTGCTCGCTCTTTCAATGTGATTTCATTCCCATCCCTCCACAAACATACGTAATCTGGAAACGAAACACTATTTCTTTTTGAAATAGCTCCTTGTTGCAAATGACTTAAAATTGAGTTGAGTGCATATTTTAGACATTTTTAAAGCTTAAATATCTCCGGAACTAGTAACGATATTTCAAAACGGAAAACGGCATTTTAAATCTTTTGCAGAATTCTGTAGGATACGCCTAAAATTGCAAGGGGTGAAAATTTGATCACAGTAGCAATTTAAGGTATTGGGAATTAACTCAACTTAAATTAATGCGCAGTGAAGGAAAAATTACTTTCCAGTAAAGGAAATTAGCATGAAAGAGATGCTAAAATTTCAAAATGAAGGAAAATAGAGAGAACAGGAACAAATTTATTTTAACACACTGTTGTTGATGTGTAATGTAGAGGTCCTTGGTTCAAGCCTCCCCCCCTGCCACTAGCTGGATTTGTTCTTGGTAGTCCCAAGTTCAAATCCTCCGTCACGCTTTGTATATAGCTAGCTGGTCTGCCTCCTGTCAGTTGGGATTTTAACCATGTTATGTTTCATTTAAAATATTTGTTTCCTCTGTTTCAGTAGCATGCCTGCAAAAGTGTATAACCACTATAAACAACATTAACATTTTTTTTACATTTTACTGTTAACAAGTTAACAAAATCCAAAACCCAAACAAATCTCACTTCTTCAAGGATTTTTCTTCAGCACCAACAATACCACAGAAATTATAACACTCCAGTAAATAAGGACATGGAAATTTATGCTGGCAAAAATTACCGCAACTTAAATTAACATGAATTTTTTTTAATTCCCATTAGTTTCATGAAGAGTTAATTTCCTATAATGAGGTAGTTCCTCAACTGTGAAAAGGACTTGAATCCTGACTTTATACTATTTTTAGTAACACTGTCTCACATAAACAGGAGTCGAATAACATTTTCAAAATTTGAAGCAGTAAAAAAGTATTTAAGTTGAATATTTGAAATAATGCTAAAAGTGCTAAAAATAATTACGTTTTTTTTTTAAAGAATGTACGTTGTATTGTCTCGGGAGTGGATATGACAACAACAGTACTGTTGAGGCTCACAACAACTCATGCCCACTCCCTAATGCCTAAATTTGGAATGACCAAGGAATTATTTCAAACAATTCAACATCAACTTGTCATTAGAGTTGAGGTTCCCTTAAACTTGCTTTGTATGTTTATCATCCTTAGCTTATTTAAGTCATCCATGTCCAATACTGTCAACTAGATTCCATCTGAAAAGAGAAGTTTCCATTCATTGTCAACTGGAATCTTACCTCTCATTAGCGATTAGCTGGATACAGTGTCTGATAGTTTGATCGATTCGATCGAATGGGTAATTAATATTTAACTCCAGCCTGGAAAGGGTACGCCTTTCAGGTGAAGCCTCCCCTTTTTGTCTAGTATAGAGAGTAGCATTTTTTTAAAGGATGCTAGCAGTGAAAAATTGTAATTGGTGAGTAATAAACTGCTCAAATGTTGCTTCATTGTGTTACTTTTGAAGTACGTGTTACATAAAATGACTGCCAGTTTTCAGCCATTTTGAATAAAAGTGGCTAATCTACTGGAATGAACAATTTTGGCTATTAGCCAATACACTACCCTGTTTGCTTAATAAGTAGTCATTAAAATTTACGTTTACTAGTGATCCATCGACTGTGTGGCTATAACACTTTACATGGTTTTATAATTTTCTTAGGATGGAAGACAATATGTTCATTGCGACATGTGTGGCACATGTGTTAAGCCAGGTAACTATAGCATTTATTCAAAGTTGGAAAACTATACCACAGGGAGAAGAGGAGTAAAATTTGACCTTTGTGAATATTAGATGTTTAATCTCTTTCGTGCATGCATATGGCGCTTGTCTTACCTTATCAGATCTTTTTGTTTATGCAACAGTTATACCGGTATCTATTGCTATTGGTCAGTAGCCGCAGACCGACTCACTGTGGTGACCACAAGAGCGTTACGCAGCAACAGCATATAGTTTATTCCTTACGACCACCAGGGATGAAGCTAGGATTTTCCAAAGTGGGGTCACACTGTGTTACACCCAGGGTACTTACATAGCCCGATGTTCACTCCTGGAAATGGAGTCTGTAACTACCTAGCACTAGAAAATATTAATGGCATGTTGATTCTTCAGATTTGTGCTTTTTTGCCTCCTGAATGATAATGCCATCCCATGAGGTCACCACCTTATCGCGGTGGGATGGTTTGTGTGTCTCAGTGACCCCTAGAGCTATGTCGGCTGGAGTCTTGTACTCCTGGTAGGGTCACCCATGCCGAACAGGTCAAAGGGTAGAGGCCAGATGAAGTGTGACCTCACTGGTCCTCCAGGTTGGGGGTTGGGCTGGGGGTTGATAACCCACTCCCGTAAAAACAAGTTTATTACAGAAACGGAAGACATTCAAATTGCTATCAACATCGGTGAAACGACGAGGGCTCACAGTAGCAGAATGACGCATTTGGGTCAAAGCTGAAAGGAAACCCAAAGGCCGACAGCTTCAATCGTGAATCCGAAGCTCGAAACCAGGATTGGAAACTGGAACGTTAGAACAATGTTTGAGACCGGAAAAACTGGCCAAGTAGCACGAGAGATGGAAAGATATAAGTTGGATATTCTGGGTATCAGCGAATGCAGGTGGACAGGAAGCGGAAAATCAAAACTAAACACAGGGCAGGTACTAATTTACAGCGGTGATGAAGAGATCCATCAAGGAGGCGTGGCAATTATGATGTCCCAGCAAGCAGATAAATGCCTTATGGAGTGGACACCTGAAAGTAGTAGGATCATCAGAGCAAGGTTCTATTCAAAATATAGGAAACTGACATTGATACATGTATACTCCCCGACCAATGACGCATGCGTAGAGAGCAAAGATGAATTCTATGAGCAACTAGAAAGTACAGTGCAAAAATGCAACAGAAATGACATCCTGATTATCACTGGAGACCTTAATGCTAAAATAGGGAAAGGAACAACTGAGGAAAGAGAAGTACTGGGACAACATGGAAGAGGAGTCAGGAGTGAAAATGGCGAAAGGTTGTGTGAGTTCTGTGAGATGAATGGGTTAGTCATTACAGGAACGATTTTCCCTCATAAGGAAATTCATAAAGCAACATGGACATCACCGAACGGCAGAACTAATAACCAAATAGACCACACAATGATTGCTAAGGAGTACAGATCATCAGTTATGGACACTGTAGTTCGGCGAGGTGCAGACGTAGGAAGTGACCATTACCTAGTGGAGACTAGGTTTAAGCTGAAGTTAAAGAGAAGTCCAAGGGAAAAGGAAAGTCGAACAAGATTTGACATGCAAAAGCTGGCAGATGAAGAAATACGCAACAAATACAACATTGAGGTCAGAAACAGATTCCAGGTCCTAGAGGGATTGGAAGAAGAAGAAAATGCCGATCAAACGAACAACAGAATGGAGAACATCTATGTTGCAACTGCTAAGGAGGTATTAGGGACAGCCAAGAGGGAAAGCAAACCCTGGTTATGTGGAGGAACATGGAAGAAAGTAGAAGAAAGGAGACAACTGAAAATGAAGCTCAAAAGTACACATTCAGAAAGAGTCAAACAAAGAATAAGAGAGCAGTATAAGGGAAAGGACCGGGAAGTGAAAAGGAGTGCACGTGGAGACAAGAGGTGCTGGTTGAATGAGATGGCAGGCTGAGAGAGTGGCAGAAAATGGAAGAACTGGGGAATTACATCGAATAGTGAAGACCTTGACGGGTGAGAAGAGAAAAGTGAGTACAGTAGTAAACGATAAAAACGGAAGACCAACAAATGAGGGGAGCGAAAGACTGAAGATCTGGAAAGAACACTTTGATGCAGTACTCAACCAAGACCCACCTGAAAGGCCCATTCAGCCCCACGAAATGGAAAGAAGGCAAAACGACAGAGAATTTGACATTGGACCATTTCGACCAATCGAAGTGAAAAGTGCTATAAAAACAACGAAAAATGGAAAGGCAGCTGGACTCGATAACGTAGTAGCAGAACAAACAGACTTAGATGAGAGAACGAAGGAGCTAACAAAACTGTTTAACAAGGTGAAGGAAGAAGGCGTAGCACCAAAAAGTTGGAATAGAGGATTGATAGTAAAGTTACCCAAGAAGGGTGACCTACGGGAATGTACGAATTGGAGAGGCATTACACTGTTACCAGTCATCAGTAAGATCTTTGGAAGAGTGTTGATAAGTAGAATCAAAAGAGGTGTTGACAACATCTTGAGGAAGGAACAAGCAGGTTTTCGAGAGAACAGAAGTACCATTGATCAGATCTTTGCTCTCAGGAATATACTTGAACAAGTCAATGAATGGAACGCAACTCTGTACACCCATTTCATAGACTTTGAGAAAGTGTTCGATTCTGTACATAGAGAAAGTCTGTGGAACATCATGTCAATGTACGGAATCCCAGAAGAGCTTATCGATTTGGTGAAGACGATGTACAACAACTTTGAGTGTGCAGTCCTAGATGAGGGTGAAACAACAGAATGGTTTCAAGTGCAGTCAGGAGTAAAACAATGTTGCGTCATGTCCGGTTTCTTATTTCTACTTGCAATTGACTGGGTCATGAGCAGGACTACGGAAGGTAGAAGAACTGGTATACGATGGAAGTTCACCTCGATCTTAGAAGACCTAGACTTTGCAGACGACATCGCTTTGTTGTCGTCCAGGTATGTCGACGTAAGAGATAAGACCAGCAGACTAGCCGATGAAGCTGCAAGAGTTGGTCTTAAGATCAATGCAAAGAAGTCAAAAGTCATGCGAGTAAATGCCAAAAACGACCAACGAATAGAGCTTAATGGTGAACAGGTAGAAGAGGTGGAAGAGTTTGTGTACTTAGGCGCACTGCTGGACAAAGAAGGCCAAACGACCAAGGACATACAGCATAGGCTGAGTAAAGCTAGACAGGCTTTTTATAGGATGCGAAGAATATGGGACAACAGTGAGATTGGCAGAAAGACGAAGATACAATTGTTTAAAACAATTGTTAGGTCAGTTTTGATGTATGGCTGTGAAGCTTGGAAACTTACGAAAACAGAAGTAAAGAAGCTGGACGGTTTCCAATACCAGTGCATGAAGAGGATTTTAAGAATAAGGTGGCCTCAGACCATCTCTCACCAACAAATCCAGGAGAACACAGGAATGAACAGAACGAGCGATGAAATCAGACGTAGAAGATGGAATTGGATTGGACATATAATGAGGAAAGACAAAGAGGAACATTGCGTGACAGCTCTGGAATGGAGGCCAGAAGGGAAAAGAAGGCCGGGTCGACCCAAAACAACATGGAGGAGAATGGTTAAAAATGAAAGGAAAACAGTTGGGTGGCAGTCATGGGCGAATGTTAGAACCCTCGCAGCAAACTGTAGTGGGTGGAAGGAGAATGTCAAAGCCTTATGTGCCTTATGGCATAAAGAGATATAGGAGGAAGGAATGATAATGGTTTGTTTGTTGTTTACTTATACAATTATCTCACAAAGGAGGGGCATGGGCACCTAAGGACCCCATGGCTATGCCCCTAGGCACAAAGATGGTGTGTTCCCACGATCTTTGCTTTTTGCCTTTTTTTCCACTGAAGAAAATTTTCCTTAGTTGAAGGAAATGTTTATTTCAAATCTCACTTCAAAACAGCTGTTGTTTTTTACTTAATTTTTACATGGGACATCAATCACTTCACATCCATCACCATCCATCAGTATGTTGCAGTTCACATCTAATGAGTCATGACTGGTACTGTGTTTCCCTTCTCTCTTTTTCTTTTTGGTTCTTTTTGCCTCACATGGAAAGCTTACTCTCTGTGTTTGTTGCCCTGCTCGGCTCATATAACGAACCTAAAGCATTACCCACTGGGCGCAAAAACAAAAAGATTGGATAACATAAGACAAGTGCCCAATATAGATTGAACATTTCAATATTCTCACTGGGGCCTGCACTAACAAACACCCTATTTTCCCAGTCCATACGGCAAGTCATGCCACTGACTATGTACATGTATATATAGCTTCCCAGTTGATTCAAAGGAATTTAACTTACGTCAAGGTGGTAAATAATGTGAATCATTTTGAATCTTCGCCAAAATGTTGATTATTGATTCACAGTTAACACTTCATCACTTTTTTGTTGACTGTGTTAATTCGCGAACAACCAGGGATCTTCATCATTCCTTTGTCCTTTACCCCGATGGGGGAAATTTGCAGAGAACAACAAGGGATAGCAGAACTTGAAATGCTGTGTCCTAACAGTACATATTATACAGGTTTAAACTTGTGCAAACCTTGTGGCTTTAGAAGATCAAAAACCCCCACGTCATATGGACTTCTCTATGGACTACCACACTGTGAAATTGCTAAATTGCAGAGAATGCTGTGGCTCGGCTGCTAACTTCGAGTCGCAAATATGATCATATTACACCTGTTTTTAATGAAAACACTACTTAAAACCTTAATTTAATGGCATCTGTCACGAATGCTGAAATGCGGTAAAAAGGTTCCAGAGCAAGTTTGATTGTCTTATTTTTGAAATGTTTTTTATCAAAGAACTGAAACCATCTCTAAACAAACAGTGCAATTCCATCTGCGCAAAATTATTTGTTTAGGTCGGTTTTAATTATTTTAATTGTTTTCAATTGTTTCCGTAGTATTTTTAGTCTTTTTAAACTTTTATCTTCATTAATATTTTGTCACTTATTTTTACATATTTACATATTTTACCGCATTTCAGCGTTCGTGACAGATGCCATTAAATTACACCTGTTTTACAAGAATTATACTGGCTGCCAGTAAGAATTCATTTGAACATTTTTCTTTTAACTTTTAAGGCTCTCAATGGCATGGTGCCAGCTTATATTAGTGATTTAATTAATCTTAGAAAGCACGCACGCTATTCACTGCGCTCTATAAATTCAGGCACGCTTCTATTGCACCCAGCAGGGAAAATGAAGAAGTCTTTTGGTGACAGGTCTTTTAGTATATCTGCACCTACACTTTGGAATGCGCTTCCAGCTTGCCTGCGGAATATTAGTTCTATTTTTATTTTTACGGTAAATCTCGTCTTAAAACATATCTTTTTAAATTAGCTTTTAGCCTTTAGATCTTGTTACACTTTGAAACATGGACGTGTTAAAATACCATGAAAATCACTTAAAAAGGCCATGAAAATCATTAAATGGCCCATGAGTCTTACAAAATGAAATTTCATTCCCTCATTTGGGCCCTTTACAGTCATACCAAGCAGAGCATACCCCACTAGGCAAGAAGTTGAATCATCTGAAAAAAAAATGTTCTAATTGGGTTTCAAACGTTGCACGATTCATCATCAAGCTTCAAAGTTGGCATGTCAGACATTTCACATGAGCGAACATGAATCTAAACTGGTGATAAAATTTTCCATCAACATCTGTAAACTATCCAGTTTCATGCGATTTGCAAACGCAGAACACTAGAAATTGAAGTGTAAGATCCACGCAAAAATCTTAACCTGCTAAAGTTTAAATTCACGGGACAGGTCAAAGGGATCAAGTTTTCTGGTTTCTTGGAGCCAAGAATAATTCAGTCACTTAAATTATGAGTAATAACAAATAGCTGTGGAACCAAATTTCTGGAGGCGTAAAATTTGTTTATCGACAGTTCACTTTCGTTATCACTCTTAGAAAACTTTGTCTGAAATTCCTTCAAACTTGAACATATTTTTTCAGGCTGTACGTATGCACGCTTATTAGATTAACAAATGGCAAGACAAATTTAATTTCTGTCCTTCTCTTTAAAGGGGCGGTATCACCAGTGGTCTTCTAAGATTTTGCATAAACTACATGTATGCTAGAATTATAAAGGTGCACTAACGGATCAACAAGATAACCTTTAAACCCCAAAAAGGCATAAATTGAATCTATAATATGTGCATCAACCACAATCAATGGTTTTTAGTGATTTTTCTCCAAGTAATTTCCTTTCTAACCGTCTGCAGCCACATCAGTTTTAAACAACCTTTGCAACCAGTGCAGTGCATTTTAGTAATGTAAGGCAACTATTAGTGGTTTTCCAACTAATACCAACACATTCATTGGATTTTAAAGTAGGCTCAATCTTGGTGAGACTGCCTCTTTAATTCAAATCGGGCGGCTGTGACCAAAAACCAAATTCTGATTCAAACATTGATCGGCGTTTCCATAAATAATAAGATGAATGCATTCTTGAAATTGCTAGGGATTTCAAATTTCGAATAATCAATTCATTAATGTACTCTAGGGGGATACGGTTCACTTGGCACGACTGTACATTTCTGTGAAAAAAGGTGAAGGTTCTTTCATGGCCCATGAATTCAAAGGGACCTGACTTTCACGGCTCATGAATTTGCAATTAACACATCATTCAGTGCTCATATACCACGAAAGTTTGATAAACGGCACGCATGCAGAGGCAATGATGTTTACATGTAACAACGATTCAAGAAATTGCAACTTTTTTGTATTTGAATTTTTTATTTGCTTAAATTTCAAAACAAACATCCAATACATTGCATAGGGCCAATTCGCACTAGCAGACAAATTTTGTAACAATCGGTAGATTTCATCATTTATGTGTCACTTGTCACAGAAAACAAGTGCGAATACGTTTTTTGAGACCAAGAACTTATCAAACAATTCAGGAAAACAAAGAAGCAGTTGTCTTATGATTGGTCCGCGTTGCACGTGCGATACATTTTGTCAAACAATCGCAAAAACAAGTGCGAACGACTTGTTGGACAAGTGCAAATTTTGTCAAAACGGACAAATCTTAAAAGGGGCCGATGTCCTGCCTCAAGGCAGGACAAGTCATGGCAAGTCGCGATAGGCAGCAAAACATGTTTGTGTGCTGAGGTGAGGTCGTGGAAGGATGGTAATACCGGGGTTGGAACAAAATGAATGCGGAGGGAACCAGTTTGTGCCGATAAATGGAGGGGAAAAGAAATAGTTTACTTGCCACATTTTCCTCGCAGGTCAGCACAAAAACATCACCACACATGCACTTCAAATGCAAATCGTTTTAAAATTTTTCACCACGTGGACCTGCCTGATTATTTGATATTTGCACAAGACGACCATGTTGAGAAATGTACCAGGATGCCAGAAGCACGTGCAGAGCTATTGTAATAATAATTACACCTTTTGTTTTCTTCAAAATGTCTCTGACTTGTCGCGACAATTTTGTTTTTGTCAAAAATGTTATGACATTTAAAACTTGTCCGCTAGTGCGAATCGGCCCATACATACAATGTGATGCAATAAGTACAAGTAATGACCTCTGTCATTTAGCAACAGAAAGGCATAGGAATTTTTTTTTTTTTCAGAAATTTCTGAAAAAAAGGGAGAAACAAAACCACACAAAAAAAGACCCAGAGCAATGTAGCATTGGTGAAGGCATTTTTGGTTGTGGAGAAGAATTGAAGATTTACAGCCACCAGAACTGATGCTTACACTGTACTTGAGTAGATTTCTTTTAAATTTTGAACTTTATCACTCACTTTGTGACTTCATTCGCACAGTTGTGAATCCTTTATTCTTTTCATTCACCAACAAAGTCGACTTTTTCTTGTCAGTTACAACATGCGGTGCTTCAGTATATAATAAATAAAATAATACATGGCTGCTTGTAGATATGGAATTTCTCTTCGAGCGCAGCGAACAGAAGTTCAAACATGTGAATTTTTGTGGAATTTCGAAAGGAATTTCGAAATAATGCCACCAAAGCATCCACTATAGATTGAAAATAAATCAGTGCAAGACATTTCAGCCCAACAATTTAGTAACTTGTTAGATACTTTAGGAAAACCGTTTGGTTAATAAAATGTTTTGAAATTGATACTGTCCGTTTTGAGAAGCGTTAAACCTTTTTACAAGCTGTTCAGAAAATCGGGGCTATCTGTTAAACCGTTTTCCTAAACCATTAAAAATTTTTCCTCACCCATTAAAAGCGTTTACCAAACCGTTTGAACATTTTGAAAAAGGGTTTGCTAACAGTTCTTTAACCTTTAGTTTTTAATGGGAAGTGTTTATGTATGTCCCCCTCCCCCCACCCAATGGGGGGAAAACAAAACCATAAATGGCAGTACCTTTGGAAACGCGCACGCACAGATGACAAATTCAACTACATGACTAATGTACTAGAGCAAGAACACTGTTGGAAACAACTTTTAAAGAGCTTAACCTAGGCACTATCCAATAAAAACTAACAACTAAAATAATTACCTTTAGCCGCCAAAATAGAATGCCCTTAGTTCATGCTAAAAAACTCAGCAATTGTACTTTTCTACATGAGTTCAAATTGCTCACTCTAATGAGGAATTTCTCTCGCGTGACCTACGCCATCCGTAGTATTGTTGGCTTAGTTTTGACCAGTTGGTAAGGCGATTGGCTGTTTCGGTAATCTTGGATTTAGAACATGTTCATGTATGGCTTCAGACAAAGTTCATGACTTTCTTTCTTGCATTAAAGCCGCGCACTTGGTTGCTGAATGTATTTATTCTGAATTCTGCCCCTGGCTGTGAGTAAAAAGCTAAATGAATCTGATACCAAGCATAATAGTTGCCATTTCATAAACAAAAAGATAGTTGCTGGCTTGTGTTTTAACTGCTTTGCTTCTTCATAGGCCGTGAGCACTGCATGACTTGTGATCGCTGTGAAACTAAGGGACACCAGTGTAAAAGGTATTATCCCACCTGTTTATTATAGCAATCCATAACTTTCTTGACACCCGTACGTGGAAATATAGCAGGAAAGTTGAAGTCTCTGACAATTGAATCTGTTACTTATTACTTATTTTATCTTATTTCTCTTTCATCTTTTCTCTTTAACATGTACAACCTAGTCATAGCAATTTAAATTTTTTAAGTACTCAGCTTGTTTAGTTTATTTCTATTCTGAGTAGTTTTTTGCCTACATGTATTTCGGTGATGGACAAAAGACTGACCCCCAGTCCATGGACTAGCCCGATGGACTACCCAAATGGACTACCAAAATGGACTACCTAAAATGGACTACCCCTAAAAAATCCTATTTCGCTACCCGGAAGCTCCCAGGGACCAATAATATTAAGAATATATTGTGTTACCCTTACAATTTAAAGAGCTAACCGTAAACAAGCTAACTAAAGTGCATAGCAGGCTAACCAGAGTGAATAGTAGGCTAACCGGAGTGCACAGTAGGCTAACTGGAGTGAAAAGTAGGCTAACCAGAGTGCATAGCAGGCTAACCGAGGTGAGTAGTAGCCACTAAAAGGAGTGCTATTTTGATACTTAAAATAGCTTAATCACCCTCGTTCCCAGTGCCTTTCAAGGTCGGTGTGATTCCTGTATTTAGGTGCTAAAGTGTCCGTGAGGATAACCATAAAGAAGGCCCATGCAATGTAAGTATAGAAATAGCAGTTCTTTCAATCCTACTCATTCAAAATAGGATTTCTTAGGGGTAGTCCATTTTAGGGTAGTCCATTTTGGTAGTCCATTTGGGTAGTCCATCGGGGTAGTCCATGGACTGGGGGTCAGTCTTTTGTCCATCACCATGTATTTCAGTTAATTTATTTTTTGCTATTATATTTTGTTTTTATTTTTGGCAAAAAAAATTGTTCTTTATGTTAATTAACTCCCATATTTTGTTACTACTTATGATGGAAGTTCTCTTCTAGCATTCTTACTTGTTCAAATGAGCTAATTATTAACTTGAACATTGTTAAAAGAAAAAGCACAAAATTTCTGACTGCAGATGCCCTATACTAACTGAACAAATGCTTGAGACCTAACTTCACATCTCATTTCAATTCATGTAGTTTAAACAAAGAAAATCATAACCATGACGGTGGTTCGGATATCTGACCTAATAAACCTTATTGTCAACTTTTGCAATTTTAGTTTTCCGTTTCAGCTGAGAAGTTTCAACTGAGAAGATCTCTCAAATAGTGTCATACACTGTATTTCCAAACAAACCTAAGTCTGTCAAAAATGCCCCCTGTGCCTTTTATTTTCAAGTGTATTCTCAGTGTTTAGAAACATGATAAGACGCTATCTCGTCTTTGATCACTTAATTCTGCTTCAAATGATGTTTTTCTCAGATCAGCTGCCTGTCATATTTGTGGAGGTTTGGGACACAAGAGAAAGGACTGCCCAAATAGCTCTGTCGCTTCTAGCAAAAAAAGGTACCATCATTGTACTTAATGATTAGACTTAAGACTGCGAGTTTGAGATTTCTAATAGTGAAAGTTGGCGAGTTGTGAATCCTAGAGCCTTCAACAGTTATTGTTTTGTAGACTGTGAGTTTGAAATTTCTATCAGCGATAGTTGGCGAGTTGTGAATCCTCGAGCCATCAACAGTTACTGTGTTGTAGCATAACCTGGTGACTTACCTATACCTGACAACATCAAAATTCTAAAATGTAAATGCAACCTGATTTGGGAAAATGTTTACTTAACAATTATCGTGTGAAATCGCGTGGAATATTGCCTGATATTTAGCCAACAAGGCCATAAGCCGAGTTGGCTAAAATTGAGCAGGATAATCGTTTTATTATTCAACAAATTGTCAATGAAACTGATTTTGCAGCAAGAAAAGCTGTGGTTGTTCAGCAGTTTGCAATTTTTCAGACGAATCTTGGCAAGGAACGTATTTCGCAGGATATCTGTTATGTACGGGTGACAGATAACAATGACTTTCTAACCATATATGGGCATTGTGCAAATTTGTTGAATAATAATAATGGATATCCGTTTAATGGTGTGAAAGTGTTTATATCCATTAAGTATCCATTTAAACAGCTTTGAGAGATGACAGGTGTTGACAGATGGCTGCAAACCTAACGCGACTCCCATAGTTTTTGGTGTTTTGGCGTGAGGTTTGCCTAATTCTTATGCTCTGAAAATTTGGTCTTCTGACCGATTTTCCTTTACACTTTTATCATAAGGGCATTAAATGCATGTATATAGAGTCATTTAAGAGAGAAACCAATTTTTTTTAGTGTTTCTCCAAGTGTTTTTAGTTTATTAGTGCAGAATGCACTTTGGTAATGGTTGTGTGGGGCTGTCATCTGCTAATTAACCGCTAAGGTGTAAGCTTTCATAATCAATTAAATAACTCTTCTTGTTTAGGGGGTAAGGGGTGGGGAGTACCTGAATGTCTGCACTAGGTAAAACGTGGAGTGTATCAATGTTACTTTCATATGAAGAACAAAGACTCTATATTTGTTTCAGAAGACTACTCTTTGCTTTCCATGTGGTAGGCATCATTCTTGCTGGAGCAGGAAACTTTGTGGTAAATGCATGCGAAGAAGATAAATCTATTACGTGCTTGGACTCGTGAACGTTGCATGCTTTTCCCTGCTTAACCATTCTTGTAGACTCTGTGACGCCAAGTTAAAACCGCAAATTAATTAACAATTCACTTCAATTGCCTAAACGCACAAGAAATACTCGTAAAATTGCAAACAAATTAACAACCCTGGCTTCTGGCGAAATAAACTTACAAAGTAAACACAATATTATTTGACATGTAGCAAAAGTGAAAGCTACAATGTCAGCGCATTCCATGATTGACGTAATCCCTGCGTTCGCAATTTATGCTAAAATATTGAAATCAATGTTTTTTACATTCCATCTTGATAAATACAGTTCGTTGCTATTGTTTTCAATATTGTGTTTTTTCCCTCACTCTTTTGCTCACTCGATGGAATGTAAAAAACATTTTTTTGATTTGATTTGCGAACGCTTTGTAACGCAACTTTTTCGTCGGTTCAAGCGCCTTCTTTAAGGAGAACTTTGGACGTGTTCCAGTAAATCAACGTTAATAAAACTTTGGAATTAAATTCTTTGCATTATCAAGCATGTGTTGTGAAAGTTTTAAAAAAATCGTTGGAGCCCTTTTGGAGATTTTCGAAAAAGCGCTAAAAGTAGAAAATTTACCAAAAATTACATTGGTAGTGACTGTATGAAAAAATCCAATTCTCGGGATTGCGCTAACGAAAATCAACAAAACTTTCACGGCGATGAAAGTAAGTTAAATACACGTTTTGGTGTTATTTCGAAGTAATTTCATCAAAGCAGTATCTGCGTCTCGGCCCGTTTATCATTATAATCCAAAAAGTATGGTTTGAAATATGTTTTCGATTTATTTGAAATCAAACATACAGAATTTTTTTATTCTTGCATATTTGATGTGCAGTACACCATAGTTTCAGATACTGGTGTTAGTTTTTCTACGTCAAATCTTACTCGCGTAGAATTCAAGTTTAACTGATATTTTGTTTTTCTGTTTGTCGTTGCCATGGAAATATCGATTTTCCTAGAAAATATATCATATCAAACTTCAATCCAATTCCAATATCTGGTGTAAATTTCACATTGATCTGAGTCCGGAAGTTTGCTAAACGGCCAAATGAAAATGTTTGGTATGGTCCAGAAAAAACTGTAGAGAGTCACCTTAAAGAAAACAATATCCGTAATTTTTTCCCTTTGTTAATGTTTCAACAGCTTTAGGTCAATAAACATCACAGGTTGCGTGAGTCAAAGTGCCAGTCATGCTTCATGCTTTTCCAAAAGGGACAATATACCAAGTATCCAGCTACATGTATTTCAAGAAAGGTTGTTGGAAAAAAGCATCCAAGTACACGCGACAAGACCGAAGGGTGGTCTGGGTATTCACTGGAATTTTGCATATTGGCCATGAGGAAATTTACAAGTTTGTATTTTTGCACATGGAAAATTTGTTTTTCCTCTCAGGGGCCTATATCTGTAGCTTTAATTTTACTGTCGCATGTCTTTGAGTGAGGAAATTCTTCTAAACTTCAGAGGGGCTAAATGTACCTTGTTTCTACATGTACATGCATGTCTTGTTATTTCTCATTAGTATTCAACGCCTGCAGACTAGCTCATACATCTACCCATACTACCTTTCTGGATTGGCTTGTACAGTTTTGTGCTTTTTTCCGACAAGCTGCTTTTTTTTCGATAGCTGTATCAAGTTTCATATATCCATATATCCATGTTAAGATTGATATACAGTATACATATCAAGGTTCACATATACATATTAAGGTTTTCATGAACATATCAAGATATTTATACATACATATCAAGACTTACAAACAGATCAAGCTTTATATGTAATAGATAAAATCAAAGATCTCTTCGAGATTCGACTATTTCGCATGGAGTATGCGTTATTGGGGAAATGCTAGTATCGAAAGCGATTTGCGATGCATTAACCCATTGACTCACAGTCTAGAAGGCTTTTATTAGCGCGCACCCAAACCCCCCCCCCGCCCCCCCCCCCCCAAAAAAAAAAAAATTCCTGGCTCTTTTACGGCATTTAACACAAACGTGCGAGTGGGAAAAATATACCATATGCGTACTAAATTCAGACAAATAATTCCTTTCTGAAGTAAATGTTTATTAAAACTAGACACGCTGAAAGGCCAATTCATGAATTGAATTGTTAATTATCAACCTTGATAAATTGATCCCAAACCAGACTTGAAGACGATGAAAAAATTTCTTCACCTCCGCGCGTCATTTTAACAACTCGCAAAAACACAAACTCTTTCTACAAAATATAACACTAGTTCAAAACACTCTGGTGAAAGGTAGGTTTTCATTCTGTACAACTGTTACTGACATTTATTTAACCACCAGTAGTATTATCTTGGTACAGTGATAATTGGGGATAATAATTTGCGAATCATGGTGCCGTGAGATAGCGGAAAACTACTGAATTCCTTCCACAAAATTAACACTCAGATTGCTTTTTATGCTATCCATCACTATAACTATTAACAAAAAAAATACTTGTTTGCATTTTCCGAAGTACTGTAGTAAATCTTTGCCTGTAAAAGGTCGTAAACTGAACACAATTATCAAATAAAGAACAACGCGATGGTAAGTCGGCCGCACGCTGCATATCAGATGTCAAAATGTGCTTTTCAAATCAGTACGCTTCTAGAAGCCTAAAATTCCAAACATAAACTGGGCAAATGAAAGAAACTTGAAGGAAGTTTTGTTTTAGATTAATTCTCATTTCAAGATGTAGCTACTAATGTATCAAAGCTTCAAAATTCTGCATATTTTTGAAGCCGTGAGATCCTGCATTATTCACGCTAAAGCGTAAGTTTAATTTTAGCCCGACGGCTTTTTGCAGTCAATTTTTCACTAAGTGGCCTTACCGATCCTTCTAAAAATTCCAATTAAGTTCGAAGCAATATTGTACATTACCATTTTCCTGTGTGAAGTCGTGAGAAGCTGCAGTGATCAAGTCCGTGAATTGTGGTCAAAACGAAAGATTGCGTGACAAGCTAAAAATACTTTCTTTCAATGAAGACGACAAACAATAGACTTATAACAATAGAAAATAACATTGGCCAATATCCTATGACAATGAAGATTCGCAGCAGCTTTTAAGCATGTAAAACTAAGCAATTCAATCGATGAATAGCACAGATCTTTGAAAAATACCTACCTTTAGTTTGCATAAGGCTAGACAGGCTTAATGACAAGCGACGCGTGAAAATAACACTTCAGGATCGAGAAGTGCTGACGCATTCCTATCCAATGACGTTTTTATCGCCCACAGCGAAAAGTATTCCCTTGACAAATTAAAACAGTCCCTTGAGAGTATACAAAAATGTGTGTCAGAGAGTGCCCCGATCATCCCAATTCTTACCATTTTCCTTGGTAACCAAGCAAAATAGTCGAAAAAACGTCATCTTGATTTGGAAATTAGTTTCACCTTAATGTCCATTTTCACGCAAATTAGTCTCATTTTCATTTGAATGGTTTCACACGTAGACTTGTTTTGAAACAGATCTAGAGGCAAACGGTAACTTGGAAGTGGCCTGTTAGACTATGAGACATGTGACCTTAAGTCAATTTTAACCAATCCCAGGTGCTAGGTATTTAGTCAATATTCATATTTAAAGTTTGCAACTTATTCGTTAACCGTGATTGGGCACAGATAATTTTCACCACCATGATGGATTTCAATTTTTGGCCGGGACTTCTATTTGATGATTTCATTTCATTTTTTAAAATGAAAAGAATGTTATTTAAAGATAACATTCAGTGCCTTAACAAAAACAATCAAAAGCACGTTGTGCTCCATGTCTCGTGTTACTTACCCTGTATATTGTAGTGTGATTCACAACACGATATACTTGCCGCTCTTTCAAAGATTTTAATTAGCCTGACGAAACGCTGCAATAGATTATGGAAAAAAAACATTCCATGTGTCCAGAAGAAAGATTGTTACTCCATACCAACTTAAGAAAAAATTAGACTCTTCACCCCAAATACATTATTCCTCTTTAGAACTTGATTTACTTTTTTAAAAAAATTGTCGTTTGATAATAGTTGCATTATAATTGTTGCGCGACTTTCACAACTTGATTAACTTCTGATCTCCGGTCAATCTTTGGACCAATCTTGTTCTCGATTCTATCTGTCCAGAAGAAGCACTATTATCCCCATACTCTTGCCATTTGCTGTTTAACCAGTTTAATATTTCATTTAGTTCTTCTCGTTCAGCACACCTATATAGCGCTAATCATAAAATCTGTTAATCACATTCTTGACATTTTTTGACGGTATTACAAAGTAAAACCAATCAAACACATTCGTATAAGAGCACGCATAATGTCCCAGCATTTAGAATTAACTCAATACATTGTCACCCGTGTTTGAAATAAATAACTGATAACTTTTCTTCGAATAAAAACACCTATAATGTACCACAAATTTACAATAAATACATATTCATTTTTTTAACTTTGTTCACTTGTCGCTTCGTAACCTTGCGTGAGATCTTACACGAAGTACTATCCTGCGCAAACGGTCGCACACCAAATTCTCGTGTTACCATGGTAACACGAGACAAAAACCGGACTCTCGCTACTGAGCTGAAAGCAGATACTGGGCTTGGTTGCTTAACGCAATTAAGAATGATTTCATCCAACCATTTTCTGGGCTGCGGAAGATCTTCTTGCATGCTGTTATGAATAAATCAGCCAAAAGGTGGATTAATCCATTGACTTCTGAGGTTTTTCCAAAAAACGTATTTTTTAGACGGTTTTTGACCTTTTAAGGTCTATTAGTTTTTGGACCATAAACCATCCTACCACTTAAGAGGCCCTGTCACTAAGACCATTCCACTTGATTTTTGACTCCAAAAAAGTTTCCCTTCATATTTCTGTCACAGGTAGTACTATCTATCCTTACTACTAAAATGCAGTTGCAATGATCAGAAAGTTTGTTTCTCTCCACTGTGGAGCATTTATCCATTACCAGTGTCAAGAAGTGATGAAGCGGTCATTTTTCACGAGTCCTAACACAGGATAGTAAACGTTCGTTAAAAATACTTCGCGCCGATAAACCCCCCAAAATTTGTACACATTCAGTCAATTTTTATCAGTTCTTACTGCTGACATGTCATTTGGTTGCCTTCTTGTTCAAAATCGGAGGAAAACTACAATATTTATAGAACACCTTCAATAATTTATGCAAACATCGCGAAAATATGGTCCAAAATCTTGCCTTATTTTTCACTTGTGGCAAATAGACCAGGCCTAAATTGCCATTCTAGTTTTATATTAAGACCTTTTCTGTCGAATTGTGAAATAAAATTTGCGGCACAAGGCAATATTGAGAAATAAGTTCGAACGAATTCTTGGCTATTTTCACGGATTAAGTATTGCGTGACACACTTCACATTCCAGTCCGATTCTTGTTGCCTGACAATTTGATGCTTTGTTGATCAATATTTTCCGCCAAACGACAAGGGAAAACGCATTGAAATTCTTCAAATGGCAGCTTGCTTTTCTTTGTTTCGGTTAGTTGACACCAAATACGGTGTTTCGTTTCCTCACCATAAAATAGTCATAAGGTCGCTTCGTGTCCTTCGTGATTTAATTTACCACTCACCTTGTTGACCTTGAAGTTCCTGATGACACTGTGAGAATTTACCACTGAAACTTCCCTGGTTATCGTACACAAGCAAAAGTATGGTACTCGGTGGCTACAATTAAAATGATCCAGTAAGTCTGTCTTGAAAGGAGAGTCGATGACGAAAAGAGACTTGAATACATCTTCCTGTATGTAATCATTCAAGACTCGGGTTGCGTTACCGCCAGTGGGAGTGGGGGAGGGGGTGGGGGACTGCAGTTACACCATAAATTGTCCCGCTACGGTTCTAAGATCTTGCCGCTATTGTAGGATAGAGGACATCATAACGATCGGAGAGCGGACAACAAAATTCGGGCTGCACGATTTTCAGGTTTCTGAAGCTTTGATCACTTGCCCCAAACAACATTGCAAAAGTCAAAGCGGGGCTGGACTAGGCTATTATATTCTTAAATCATGAAGTGCAAGATTTTGTATTCGTTTAATTTAAGGATCAAACCAGGATTACAATGCAAAAAGGATCCTTTTCTAAAGGATTGAGAACCTTACTTAACCGTATGCCGTGGCATACATACATAGCCCACAAAACGAGAGTACCTCTGGGCGTTACCGCTGCAGTGATAACGCAATTCACTATGCCTACCTAGTAGGCTAACTTACAAGTTTCGAAGAGATAAACGAAATAATCCTGTGCAGTTGTGATAGCGCTTGAGCTCGAAATCTAGACTAACTCTTGGTATTTATTTTTTGATATGTATAGTAGATTGACTACCTGTAGACGAAATTTTAGAAAAATCTTTATTATATGGCCGTGTCTCACAAGGACTGGGAACTACCAAATTCGCGAATTTGATTGGCTAGAATCGATATTGACCGCGGTCTAGATTTCCCATCTAGACCGGCATCTAGACCGGTTGCACTTACGTTGAGAAGTTTACAAACAAAAATGCAAAAATGTTGACTTGTTTCTGTAAAAGTAATAAATGGAAGAAGCAAAAGCTTGACGTGAAAGAAGTTAAAGGGGTTTTGTCACGGATTTTAACAGATTTTTTAAAAGCCAAAATTTATATTTGTGTCAAGGGAAACTAAAAGATAATAGTTCATTTTTATTAACAATTACTATATTAGAGTGTGGGAGGCGCGGTGGCCTAATGGTTAGTGCGCTGGACTCCGGATTGGGCGGTCCGGGTTCGAGCCCTGGCCAGGGCACTACGTTGTCTTGGGCAAGATACTTTACTCTCATAGTGCCTCTCTCCACCCAGGTGTATAAATGGGTACCGGCGAATTTACTGCTGGGGTAACCCTGCGATGGACTAGCGTCCCATCCAGGGGGGAGTAGCAATACTCCTAGTCGCTTCACGCTACGGAAACCGGGATAAGCTCCCGCCTGATGGGCCCCTAGGCTCGTATACAGACTTTACCTTAACTATATTAGAGTACTGAAGCTGTTAACAAGCGTCTTTTGCTGCAGATGGCTACAATGGAAATGGATTACAACTTAAAAAAGTTTAGCTTAACTTTTCAAGTTGTTTCCGCACGTCTACACAAAATTGTTATTTATAGCCGTTGTTAGATTCCTATCCACATGTTAAGGTTATATCTTCCTTTACATGTTCAAAGATAGTGTTTTTTTATGGGTTGAGTTGCCTACCACTAATTTCAGAACAGTTAAGGCCAAAAATCTGCGAAACCCTCGTGACAGAGCTCCTATAACAAGAACGAGCAAATTTTCGTTCAGTTCACAGGCACAAAATCAAAACACCAGCTAGAAGCGAATTTGCGAGGTTATTGCAAGGTCAGAAGTTTAAAGCACTTAACACAATTAAAAGCGACTAAAACACCGGTAAGAATATTCTATCAGTCAATTAAAGAGGCTAGAGAACTTAAAAACACACCTGCCGATGATATCAACCTTCTCTTGTTCTAATTTTTCCGTGATCGGCGTTCACTAGCAAAATGTCAGCGAGTACGGCGAACCGAAGCGAATGTTTAAGGTGAAAAGTTTTCTACTTTGGTCGTATAATGAACATCTTATTAACCCAGAGCTTAGTCAATCTGTATGCGAGAATCTTGACCTCAGTCATGAGTACACTGTGTTCGGTCTGTACTCACGACCTCGGTCAAGATTCTCCCATACAGACCTCCTGCTCGGTTAATAACAGCTAAGTAATAACGTGCGCACTACTTGCGGAATAGTACCGCACAAACGATAAGTTAGCCGCTTTCTTAAATAGAGGTTGGCCGCTTAATAGAGGTACAATATAAATTGGATAGGGATGGCAGTTAACATGATTTTATTGACCATGAATAGCAAGATGCTTTGAAAATTAACGTGAACATATGTGACCTCTCACGCGAAAACGTGCCTAACGGCTAGCCGTTAGCCGTTCGTCAGCTGTTCGAACGGAATGGGTTGCCGTTCGAACGGGTCGAGCTATCCGTTCAGAAAAAATTGTCAGCCGTTCGAACCGTTCGAGCTATCCGTTCAAAAAAAATTGCCAGCCGTTCGAACGGCTCGAGCTATCCGTTCAAAAAAAATTGCCAGCCGTTCGAACGGGTCGGGCTATCCGTTCAGAAAAAATTGTCAGCCGTTCGGACGGCTCGGGCTATCCGTTCAGAAAAAATATTCAGCCGTTCGAACGGATTGAGCTATCCGTTCGGAAAAAAAGGGCAACCGTTCGGGCTAGCGCTATCCGTTCAACCGCTCGCGTCGAACAACTTTGTCAAATAAAGAAGTATTCGCCATTACGTAGCGTTACGAATGAAAATGTGTTGTTTACAGACACCTCAGGAATATTATAATCACGGTTCTTTTTCTGCTCCTAAGCTATCTTTCGATTATCGATAAACGTTTATTTACCGGGATGAAAACTTCATAAGTTGTAATACGGCTGTCAACAACAAGCGTGACAGCGATTATAATATTCGCGGCAAAGTTGAAATACATGTATGTAGTCATGAAAACAAACACATAAAAAGTTTGTTTCTTACATGTAAGTTTGTGAACGCTCACTACGATCGAATTAAAGTTTTACGGAAGATCAGGGAATCAATGACATTTGCAGGAAATGTGTTATCTTTCGGGAAACGTTCACCGTTGATTATGCAAATGTCGGCTTCTTCCCATGAGTTGTTTACTTTGTTGTTCGGGTAGAAGTTTTGTTTCTTTTGCAGATAAGAATAATTCATTATATCCCACTGTAACGTTTTTCGGTCAGTTCGAAATTTGATGCTCAGATCGCTTGGTCGGCGATCAGTGTTAATATTTGCGGCTTACATGTAAATATTGAAAAGTTTAGAAATGAAGCACGTGCATTATGTCCCGCCGTCCCTGACATGTGTATGCGGGGAAACAACTCGACGATCAAAACATTGATTTGGCTTCTTATATATCCGATCTGTGTGGCAAAGTTGAAAGAAATAATAAATATCCAGACATTTGTCGTGTATTAATACCTTTCAAGTATACATATACGTCAATTTTAAACAACAGAAGTGTGACCTTCGCGCGTCGAGTTGTCTCACGTTGTCACGATTGTTATTTTACTTTTTATTTACGCTTCTGCTGTTTTGCCCTTCGATGTTTATTTTCTTTTAAAAAACAGGAATGCACCAAGCAAATTCGAAAGATTTTGACTTCATAAACAGCCGGTGATGTTACATTTTCGGCGGCGACTGCAAATGTAAATAGAGCGGGAACAGAGCGCCGTTGCCTTGTATGAACTGGTTCATGTAGGAGCCGTTCGAAAATTTCCTTTAGCCGTTCATCCGTTCGACCCTATACGTTCGAAAATTTTCTTCAGCCGTTCGACCTTATCCGTTCAAAAATTTTCTTCATCCGTTCAGCCGTTCGACCTCATCCGTTCAAAAATTTTCTACATCCGTTCAGCCGTTCGACCTCATCCGTTCGAAAATTTTCTTCAGCCGTTCGACCTCATCCGTTCGAAAATTTTCTGCATCCGTTCAGCCGTTCGCTTTATCCGTTTCGAACGGCTTGCCTTCCCGTTTCTCATCCGTTCGCTTGCCGTGCGTTCAGCCGTTCGAACGGATACCGTTAGGCACGTTTTCGCGTGAGAGGTCACATATATGAAGATAAATCCAAAATTCATTGCAAAAAAACATCAAGTGCATTTCCAGACCATGCATAATTCTAGCTCTAAGAGGGTGCTAATGGGGTTAACAGTTAGCTGACAATTGGCCAAAAAAATAGTAGTTAAGTGATATTTGACCAAAAAATTAGTAGTTAATTGATAAATGAAAAGTTAACAGTTAAGTGACATTCTAGTTATTATACTGAATACGATTGTTGTTGTAGTAGTATTGTCGGGACTAATCAAATACCACTTTGGGTGCACCTAAATTTTTCACCTCTTCACGAGACTAGTAGTCAGGGACCAAAGCCAAACCATGCTCACATAGCTCGCACGGTTTGGCTTTAATCCCTGACTATAGTCTCGTAAAGAGGTAAAAAATTTAGGTTTACCAAAGATAGTATTTGATTAGTCCCGACAATACTACTTGGGAAAAGAAAGGGAGCGAAAGGGAGTGAAACCCGAGGCGGGGACAAGCAATTAGAGAATTGACACCGTGCAGTACAAAACACAGAGATGGGAAGAGGAAGAAGCGGTCTAATGGAACAAAGCATGAAAAAAACAAAATTCCAAAAAAACAGAACGAGAACTGATTTTGAAATATATCGCGCAGCCAACCAAAACAAACAAAATCGTCCACCACTTGCAATAGATCACATTGTAGCGCAAATGAAAAAAATGAGCCCACAAGATGTAATGAATCTTCTTTTACCAAGCAATTAGAGAAACACACCAACAAGTGTATAAACATGGCAGACACATTGGAATTAATAAAAGCACTTCCACTAGAACTTCGAGAAAAAATCAGTACAGAGTATATTATAATAAAACTCTGGCAGCGAAAAATGCTTGGCTGGGACGAGGTTCGAAAAGAAATCCGCAAAGGATATATTAAAATGAAGCTCAGACAGCGAAAAGCTCTAGGCTGGGACGAAGTTCATGCTGCAATCTATGAAGCTCCATTTTGTGACCACAATGAACAAATTGTAAGGGTCTTGTTCTGTTATAAATGTGACAGAAGCAGATGTTCGCGAAATGGTCTCTGTAATCTGTGCATTAGAAATGGATTCAGACACTATCTCGGCTATCCTATTTATAATGAAGATGATTATGATGAGTGTTTCAAGAAATATTTTCCCTCGAAATGGAGTGGAGTCTTTGCGTGATATTTCTGAGAAGAAGAGCGGAAACCAATATTTATATTACACAAGCCCAATATTGAGTGAAGTTAACTTACCAAGCGAGACAGTTTATTTTTTTTCCGCCTCTCTCATAGCCTCCACTACTTGATGAGCTATCTGTCTGACCTCGTTTTGCCAAACAGGTGTAGAAATTTCGTTTATAACATACATAAGTGCATGGAATAGTGAAATCATTTTGCGTGTCTTCCCGTGTAATTATATTCAAGAAAGTTCTTGAACTTTGTGTATTTACATAATCTTACTAATGTTTAAATAGAAAACTGACAGGTCTTAATTTGTTTTGTTTTTTAAAAATAAGCAGACCATCACGAAAGAACAATAGATTTAATTGTTTTGAAATTTTTTGGGGCTAAACCACAGAATTTTAGCACTGAAGAATGTAAAAACAAAAGATTTGCGTGGGAGGTAAAACCACAGAATAAGAATTGATTGACAGCGCACGTGCAGGCACTTAATGGCCACAACCACACAGAATGCAAATTCGGGCTGTTTACATATATTACCAAGCCAAGCACGCACTTGTAACGCATTCATCTATTTTTTAGTTAGAGAAAAAATACACCTTCACCTTTCTCAAGAAAACATATTTTATTGAATTCTTTTGATGAGAAACTGTAAGCATTAGTTGATATTCCGATTCGTTTTATTTTATAAGGTAATTCTATTATGATGTTTCTTGATGTGACATTTCTTGCATTATTAGTTTTATCAAGATAGGCGCCATTGACTAAACCATATCTTACATTGTTTCCATTTTTCATAATCCACATGAAAAGGTTTTTATTTTGATATTGACTCAACACACTCAACATATCGTTATTATTGTTTTGATTGTTAATGATGAGTTTTTGGTTATTAATGCTGTATCTCGGATCACTATAAGTAAATTTTTTGTTATGAGTAATACCACCGAAACCGACTAGATTTTTTGTTGCATCTGTGAATGTTGTGTCGTGTTTGAAGCTGATGAATATTGTATATTTATTTGTACTAATTACTTTGCTTAATGAAATCACAGATCCATTTAAAACAGTACCTAACTGTTTATCAAATAATGATAAATCGAAATCATCTTTCATATATTCAGTTACAATAAAACCCTTATCGTTTTGACATTTCACATATTTTACTTCAGCACCAAATGAATCTTCGACAATGAAACTATTTGCATCGGTTATATCAAAAAAAGTTTCAAATATTTCTTGATAATAGCTTTTTTTTATGCTTGTGTCGTCATAATTTTTTATCGAAAAGCCATTTAGATCTAAATCTTTTTGTAACCTGATTGTATCGTTGTCTATTGTGTAGCCTCGATCATAATTTTTTATTTCAAAATAGTTCATATCTAAATTTGTTTGTAGAGTAAAATCACCATCGGAATCGAGAAAGAAAACATCATCGTAAATAATTCCGTCTATATCTGATTGATACCCCTTTACACCGTAAATAATTAAAGCGGCCTTTTCAATAGGAGCTGAACCATTATAACCCGGATTTAAAATGTCAAAATAGATTGTGTCGTCATTCTTATCTTTTAATTTGTAAGTATTAAAAATGATCCTTATATACGGAGGGTTATGGGTGGCAAAGCGCTTGGTGTGGTAGGTAATAGTACTGGAGGCCAACTTGTTTAAAGGGTTAAGAAACCAGTTTTGGTTGTTTTTGTTTTTAGGGTAAAAGAACTCAACACATATAGTGTACTCTCCTTCCTTTAGAGGTGTTTTATTTAACTTTAAGCGAGAGTTGAAAGAATTGTCATTCACTTTTATAATGTTAAAAGTGTAAGCCTTTTTATTGACACTGTGAAGGTTGGATGTAAAGTCTTCAACGGTAACAGAAGAAATATTGTTTACAGCTGAAACACCAACCCTTTGGGTTAAAAAACCTAAGTCATTCTTTTTATGGGCGTGCCCAGTTGTAATTGCAGAGGACCCCACATATTTTTTCATTGAAGTAAGATTTACAGCATCTTGATCGCCGACAGGATTTGCGAGCTGTTTGATTGCATGGTCGTTCATGACAATGTCACCAGTAACGCTAGCTGATGACATATCCCCACTATCACCCTTTTCCCCTTTTTCACCTTTATCCCCCATAGCTCCTTTTGTGCCCGCAGGTCCAGTTGCTCCAGTAGGCCCCGTGGGTCCTGTAGCTCCGGTTGGTCCTGTAGGTCCCGTTGCTCCCGCAGGGCCAGCAGGTCCGGTCGGTCCTTGTGAGCCCGTATCACCCTTTAATCCTTTTTCCCCAGCATCGCCTTTATCTCCTTTAGGTCCTTGTGGGCCAGTATTGCCCCTTTCGCCTTTTTCACCTTTAGGGCCCGCGGGTCCAGTTGCGCCAGTCGGACCAGCAGGGCCGGCAGGGCCGGTTTTCCCTCGGATTGAAGTGGACTCTTCGTGTGTTTGAGTCGCGCCCGTAGCACCGTTAAGATATCCCATTCTTCTATATATCTTCATCAAAATTTTTGAGTGTGGTTTTTTTTGGTTTGTCGTAGTATAAAAAAGAATATTTAGCATCGGTAGTCCTTTCAAGCAGCTCTCTGTCAATTCCTAATTCATCAGCAATACGGTTATTTTCTCTGGGAAGAAAGTTGAAAATGCAAAAGTGGGTGCAATTATTTCGGATGTTTTTGGGGGTCTTGAAGTAGCTTTGAGAAAGATAAATGACGCTGCAATTGCGCTGCCGCCCATTCATAAAATAATCGATAATGTCGTTTTGGTTTTTTTCACAAACCATATCATCGAAGATTACAATTTTTTGGTTGTCAGTGGGCAGCATCTCAAGAGGAATAACATCGTTAGTGCCCTCAATAACATTATACCCAGCCGCAGGATTGACTCTTTTATCGAAATCATCAATCATATATTGGTACTTGTCTTGATGCAGGTTTTTTGTGCAAAGGTAAATTTTGTCGTAGACCAACAGCCTGTAAAGCATATGCATGAGAATATTTGTTTTACCAGAGTTGCTCGGCCCGCAAATAAGCATCCGAAAGGTATTTGCTGGCATACAAGGGTGGCCTTGCTTGTAATTACTTTTTGTGGTCAAACTGGGGTCGTAATTTGGAATTTTCATTTTTTTTCTGTTATATATACGGCAAAAATATGTCCATGAAGAAGTGGCGAAAACTTGTCAGCGAAAAGGCTGAAGTTGAGCAGCAGAACGACAGCATTCTCGCGGCAATAAAAAATAACAAAATAGATAAAGAGTTTGGTCAGCTATCAGGTGAGGATTTGTTCAAACCTATCACATCGCGGCTTGACAAACTCCAAGTAGGGACGGCACCAAAAGAAGAGAAAGAAGAGGTTCCAGACTATGGTATGGATGAGTTTGATTTAAATAACCCCTTCGATGAAGATTTTAAACCGGATGAGGAAACTCCACTACCAACACCAACACCATCACCATCACCAACACCAACACCAACACCATCACCAACACCAACACCAACATCATCACCACCACCATCTCCTACATCAACACCACCACCATCTCCTTCATCAACACCGTTACCACCTTTGGCTGAAGAGGAAGAAATGGAATTAACGGCAAGCCCAGAGGAAAAACCAAGTAAATGGGGGCCACCACAAGAACCGGGTATCAAGGGATCAGAGTCGGTTGACCTGCAGACACTGAGCAGCATGTTAACAAAAAATAAAGACAATCCTGACTATGTTGTAAAAAGCCCAAAATCAAAATTCCGCGGCTACACATTGGCAGACATAAGAAGGGCAAGAGATGAAATTCTTGACAGGAGAAAAGGGAATAAACAGCCCAGTGGGGTTTTACCCAAGGGTGTGGAGGATGCTGAAAGAGAAATGGAAGGAAGCGGAAGTGTTGATCCAAACGCTTTGGTTGAAAGGCTATACATAAGCTTGGCGTCTATACAGGCGGGCAACACTTCACTGAAGCTGAAAAAACAGGTCAAGCAGATGTTAGGGTTGCTGGTAAGGCTAAAGGAAATAACACAAAAAGAAGCCCACAAAATTTTGAGTGATATTATATAAGCAACATGTCAACCCATTTTCATTTCAACCTGTTGCTTGACTCGCAGCTGGCCAAACAAAAAAACACCAACAGCAAGTCACATGACTTTACAATTAACTTTGACCCGCCAATCGCTTTAGAACCCTTCAAAAAGTACAAGGCGGTGTTAAATGAGCTGGTATCCATGTCATATTCGTGGTACAACATCGCAAAACGATACAACAACAACGAATTCAAATGGCGGAAAAAAACAGAGAACTGGAAAACCGTGACAATTCCGGACGGAATGTATAATTACAAAGACCTCAACACCACCATTCAGTCACTAATCGGAAGAGTGGATCCCACGAAAGAGGACTCCAAGTTTATTGTCCAGCTGTATTTTCACAGCACAACGTATCGGGCGGTCATTTTGTTGCAGGACGGCTACGAGCTTGATCTAAGTGGAGGTGAATTTGCTGCGTTGCTGGGTTTTGACAAGAAAACAATAGATGGAGCGAACAATAGGAGCGACCGCGTACCAAATATAACAAGAGGCATCGACTGGATCTACATCCATTGTGACCTCATTACAAGGGCCGTGGACAACATCGGGGGTGACGTTATGTTCTCTTTTTCAACCGCTGAACTCTCAGTCAGCTACCCCTTTTCAAAAGAGCCTCGCCGTCTCCTGTGGCACCCGGTGAACAAAAATAGAATCAATGCGATAAATATCAAAATCACGGACGGGCGCAACAACATTATAGATCTGAATGACCAAGACGTGGCTTTAAGTATCATCATCGAAGAAGAAAAAGAAAAATAATTTACACATAAGTATAATAATGAATCATCCGAGCGAGTGGGCGAGATATTATGACGCGCCGAAGGGAACCTATAGATACAAACACAAAGGTACGGGGGTTGTTAGAGACACCCTGATGAATATAGGAAAGCGGTTCAAAAAGAAGGTCACCTGTCAGACGTTAAAGAAGGCTGTAAATGAAGCCTCGAAGCAAATGCTGAAAAAAGCCGCAGAAAAAGCAGAAGAAAAAGCGGCTGACAAGATACAAGCCGTTTTGCGGCGGGGTATCAGCAACTCAGTTGCTACCCGCACCCCTACGGTAAAACCTAAGGGTAAAAAGACCCCGCAGCGGGGAAGTACACTTAGTACCGAGTCGCGGCAAAAACTGAAGAAGATGCTAAGTGGGGTATCAGCAACTCAGTTGAGCGGGGATTCGCGGAAAAAGTTGAACCAGATTTTAAACGCGGGTCGGGCTGCAAAGTTGAAAGTAAATCAATATTTGGCGGAAAATTAAAATAATTTTTTTAAAAGATATATAACCGAAGATGTTCAGAAGCCACAGGCATTTGGAAAAAACAGAGTATGTTCGTATCGGGTTAGACAAACCGATCACTATCCCGGGTAACAATCAGCACCAGGTAAAAACAAACTATAAATTCACACTCACCGACCGAGACAACTGGTTTGACTGGTATAACGCCTACTTCCGGGCTGATTTCACTTTCGAGGCAACCGCGGATGGCGCAGCAGTTGCGGGGGACGTCCGGTCAGCACCCATTAACGGCTCATTTTCACTGATAAACAAACTTGTGGTAAAATCATCAGGCAAAAACATTTACAACGTAGACAACATTCACAAGTTAATATTCATCAAAAACTTGTTGGATTTTTCTGATGACTTTGCGAGGAGCGCGGCAAAAAATCAGTTTTGGTATTTGGACACAACGAATAGCAATGTAACGGCCGCCGCTGCCACTAACCAAGGAATCAGACAAAGGGGCTTGCTTGCCCACGCCGGCCTCACGGTTGAAACCCTCATACCGCTTAACAGGTACTCATTCTTCGAAGAGCTGAGTGACAAGCTTCTCCCCCCCATGCAGCTGGAGTTCGAAATTGAGCTACAACCGGATGCAGAGCTGATTTGGCAAAACGATGGCACAGATCGTAGGGTAGTGGTGAGAAACCTTGAGCTGTGGGTTCCAATGCTGCGTTTCACCAGCGAAGGACAGAAGCTCGCAAACGAAAACTTTTTGAAACCTCAGAAATGGACGTACCTGAATGAAATGATCCAGCCCAGCCCCAGCCGGCGTGACGCTTTCGGTTCTTGGCAGATAAATCCTGGTCTAAAAGACGCAAAACATGTTTTCATTTTCATTCAACAGTCAAGGAAGAAGAACGCCTTGACTCAAAACCCCTACTTCTTCGACACCTTTGACATTGACGGAGACAATTCAGCCAAGCTAGCGACCTGCCGGCTGCAGTACGGCTCTTCACAGTACTATCCGGAGCTGGACTACGAAGAAAACTTCAAACTGCGCATTCTTAATGACTTAATGAACTACCGGTACCGCAAAAACGACTACAACACCGGTGTTCAGCTTCAGCCCAACAACTTCGAGACGCTGTACCCAATAGTCTATTTTGACTTACGCGAAAACAAGGATAACATGACCAACGACCCGAAGCAGATGGTTTTCCACTACAGGCTCAACGAGGCGGCCAACGCGCAAGACTACACCATTTATGCAGGAATTTTGTACGAGTCCGAACTTGTTCTCAGGCAGGTGGGCAATGAGCTGGTTATGGTGTAAAATAATTTTTGTATGAAATATAAGAGATGACGACTTACTATCCGCACAAGATTTCACTTTCAGACGGGCAGAAGGTAAGCCTCGCGCGGGCCTTTGGGCCAGGAGAAGCAGTTACGCTCAGATTTAAAAACGAGGCCATAACCAGCGGCAGCGACACTTTGCACTTGACCGCCAGGCAGATCAAAAAAATACAGCGCGCTATCAAAAACAAAACGGGCGTGGACATTGACATGAGCAAGACACAAATCAGACATGTGCGCAAGATGGCGAGTGGGGCCGGCATGCGGGTAAAACCCCCAACAGGAGGAAAGGGAATGCGCATCAACCCTCCACCATATATGCGTCCTCCACCATTTATTGGTTCTTGGGGTGACCAAAAAAAAGCCCGCCTTCGTTGATGTCCCCTTAACTGATTATGACTTGCAGCGATGGTGCCAATACTTGAAAATCCCCATTAAAGGTATATTTGCGAGAGATGAAATTGAAATCATGGGTAAAAACCACTCCCCTTGTATAATCAACATGGATGATCTTGGAGGGCCAGGCACCCACTGGGTATGCTGCTGGGGCGGGCGCGAATACTTTGACTCTTTCGGTTTACCCCCGCCCGCGGAATGGGAAATTGAGTTGATTCTCGAGGGTAGCAAAACCTTTCTACGAAATGACAACCAGCTTCAGTGGGAATCTAGTGTACGCTGCGGCTACTACTGTTTGCTTTTCCTGAATGAGCGTAACAAAGGACGGTCGTTTCGAGATATTTTGAGCATGTTTTCTTAAAATACACACGCCAACGAGGCTGTGGTGAAGGATTATTTTACACATAATGTATAAGTGGGGTAAACCCCACACCCCAGTGAATTTTTGCTAGTTATATAGGATGGATGTTTACTGTGTGAAAGAAAAGCGCTTCACACCCAATGTGGTGGGAAGTGAAACATTTGCAACCGCAAGAAATGGTAAAAGGTTGCTTAAAGTAAAATGTGCCAGCTGCGGCATTACCAAGACAAGATTTGTCAGTGCTCAAGAAGGAGGTAATATTTTGGATCCAATATTTAAGTGGAGCAGAAGTGGTTTACCCAAAAAGAAGAGAGAAGAACTTGCACGCGCTGAAAAAAGAATGTTCGGAGGTGGGGTTTTTGATACAGTTGGAAATACAGCAGCTGAAGCTTTCTTTGAGTACGGAGTTCCTTATTTAGCCAAACAGGGTGTTAAACAAGGAAGATACTTTGCAAGCGAGTTTCTGAGACAACCAGAGTATCAGAAGAAGTTAGCCAATAAAGCCAAACCAATCGCGAGAAAAGCTGTTAATTACACAATTGATGCTTTGTCTGGGGATTTGTTGACTAAAGCCTCAAACAGATTAAGACCAAAAGATATGATGAAAGGCGGGTGTCACACAGCGGCCTGAGAATTTTCTTTAATTATATAAGATGGAGGTATACTGCGTGAAGGAAAAGCGTTTCACACCCAACGTACCGGGAAGCGAAAAAAACACTACCACAAAAAATGGTAGAAGAATGTTAAAAGTAAAATGCGCAAGTTGTGGCATTACCAAGACACGGTTTATTAGTGGGGGTACCCAACGTGGTGGTAATTATGATATGAGAATTTATGCGGGTAATCGAGTAGATGACCCAACAAACCCTCTTTACCAACGTGGTGGGGCTTTTGATTTGCATAAAGCCATCGGCAAGCTGCCTAAGCCAAAAAAGGGGTGGACACTTCCGGGCCACAACTATACAGGGCCGTACAATCCTCTTGAAAAACAGCTTTCTTACGACCCCAAGACGGGGAAGATCTTGAAGATATACCAGCAACCCACAGGCGCCACGGACGCAGTTTCAATGCAGCATGACGTTGATTATGCCGTCTGTGCAGGCAAGAAAACTGAGAAAGGCTGCAAACATGATGCAGACAAAAAAATGGTGAAGGCGCTTGACGCTATTCCCAAAAACAAACGGCAATGGGGTCACGCCGCGGTGCGCAACGCAATCAGCTCGAAGCAAAAGGTGGGTTTGGGTGTCGGTGAAACGATCAATAAAAAGATCGGCGAAAAAATTCCGGGCTTTCAACAGTCTCAAGATGTGGCTGCTGCAATCATGGCTATCACAGGTGGTGATAAGGATTTGTTTAAAAAGTATTGGAGTGGTGACATCGCAAAAGGTGCCTTTAACATGAAAACCGGTCTGTTCAGCAAAAAGTTTTGGACACACCCTAAAAATACAACTGGGCCATGTAATCGGGTTGTATATAAAAATGGAAAATGGCATAACCAATATTGCGATTAGATTACACATTTTTTAAACACACATATATAGGAAATGGATTCTGCAACAAAATTCAGGCGGGCTGAAATAGAATTGATAAAGAAAAATCTTGAAAAACAGTTGGTGCACTACTACGAAACCTCAGCCAAATTCAAACGGTGGCACACACGTTGCCAAACGGTATGTGCATTTACAGGCGGAGTCGCTACCATTCTTACCGGCTCAGGGCTGGCCGCTTCTCTTTCTGCGGTTGGCGTTGCTGTTGGCGGTCCTTTAATCGCAACTGCCACCTTGTTTTCATTGGTGTCAACCTCCTGCATGGTCACCATCAAATTTTTCCTGCGGAAAGCGAAAAAACACGAAAAAATACAGACCCTGGCTGAAGCTACGCTGAGCACGATCAATTCTCTCATATCAACCGCTCTTGAAGATGGTGTAATCTCTGACGGTGAGTACCAAGATATTGTGAAAAAGTACAACACCTTTACAACTGCAAAGACAAAACTGCGTTTTTCAAACCACACTGACAGTGGGGTAAAGGTTAACAAAACATCTAAGACAACTGCTGTTTAGAGGTGGGGTATCAGCAACTGAGTTGCCACCAGCCACCATTCGTTGAAACTTTTATCCGCTTTATTTCTGGTTTGTTGCATCTTTGGCAAACTTTTCGTGAGCTTTTTCAGTATTGCATTTTTCGCCGGCCAATCTCTTGTTGAGACCTTTTGAAAATAGTTGTATAAAAAACAAACGTAGTTACACGACCTGAGATTAAACTGCTTGAACTGGCAAATGACATTACCCAAAAAGGTCACCCCTATTTCGTCACCGACCTGTTCTAAAGAAATGCCGACTTTTTTTAGTACTGAAATTAAATACCATAATTTTGGTTTGGGAGGGTGGCTCATCTCTTCGTGGGGTAAAACCCACACCCCTTCGAGGTCGTAACGGTCGTCAAGTTCTTTTTCCGGCTTGATTTCTTTTATTTTTTTTATTAACTCTTCCTCCTCTTCTAGCAACTTTTCGTTAAGCGTGGAGAGAAACTCAGTTGCAAATACCCCACCGTAAGGGTCACCCAAACTCATTTTTCCCGCCATGTATATATGTCCGCGCATAATTATTTAAATGGACAGAAAATTGGAGCGGTGTTATTACAGCCCACAAGGTTACTGGAAAGGTATCTCTGCAATTAAAAAATTGTCGGTTGCTGCAAAGGTACCTGAAGTTGTTGCCAAAGAATGGTTGTTCAAACAAGCGCTCTGGCAGATCTACCTCCCCGCCCCGCGCTACATTCCTCGTCCAAAATTCGATGTGCCTACACCCAACAAAGTGCATCAGGCAGATCTTCTTTTTCTGCCGCACGACAAAGTGGGCCGTAGCACTTACAAATACGCGCTTACCGTTGTTGATGTTGCCAGCAGATTCAAAGAAGCTCAGCCTTTAACCTCTAAAAACTCTGATGAGGTTGCCAAAGCTTTTAAGACAATTTACACACGTGGACCTCTGAAGTGGCCACAGATTCTGCAGGTTGATCCTGGGCGTGAATTTATGGGCGCTGTTACAAAAGAAATGGAGAATCACAAAACTTCTATCAGACGCGGCCACCCTGAAATACATAGAGACCAAGCCATTGTTGAACGTTTCAATCGTACCTTGGCTGAGCGCTTGTTTGGGTATCAGTACGCAGTTGAAATGCGTTCGCCTGAGGGGCCGCGGTCCACAGAGTGGGTGAAAAGGCTTCCCTCTGTTGTTTCTGCTCTGAACAACCAAGTCACTCGATTGATTGGTATGAAGCCTGCTGCTGCTATCAAAGAAAAGGCTGTGGTATCCCAACCAGCAACCAAATATTTGCGACCTGTTGGAAAAAATGAAAAAAAGCTCCCCTCCATAGTTTTGGTTCGATATTTGTACGAACCTGGCGAGCTTGAAGGTGGGACGAAAAGAGCCACTGATCCAATCTGGTCTTTGAAAGTTTTCAACCTTGAACGTTCTTTTACCAAACCTGATCAGCCCGTTCTCTACTATTTGCGCGACGGGCCCAAACGTGGATTTGTACGTGAAGAACTGCTTGTTGTACCTCCAGATACCACTCTTCCACCAGCTAACTTGAACTAAATGTGATATTCGTTTGGTTCGGTGTGTATCCCGTCAGGTAGCACCCATCGTTTGTCATAGTATGCACTCAACCCCAGCTTCTCCTGTTCGTAAGTTACTATTTTTCCATCCCGCATCCGAAACCCTCTGTTTGTTGCCATATCCTTGTTTCCTTCCAACGCCGTCTTGAAACGCTGCCAGTTTATATTGTTTTGCTTCTTCGACATTCCCTTTGTGCTGAACTTCTTTTTTTCTCCTCGATCGTCTATATAGTAGCATTTGGAGCAGAGCGCAATCATCCGGTCCCCCTCACACTCCATCTTAAACAGACCAGGTGTTCTACCACTCCACTTGTCCCAAGCCAACCAATTCTTTTTTTGTTTTTCGAATTCTGCTTTCATCTCTGGACGTACTATGTCTTCGAGTTTCTTGCCGGAGATTGCCAAGTAGTTGCTGTCTGTGTCCATTTGTATCAGCTCAAAATCTTTTCTGTCAAAGTACCTGTCAAGGAAGTCGTAATAGAATTCCAACATCCTCAGCTTTGCCAGCTGATATACCGCTATTCCGATCTGAAACGGTCTTCTTATTGTGATCCGTGGCTTCCGACTTTCCAACTCATACGCCTCTCCAATCTCGTCAAGATCTGAAAAGTATGCACTTCGCAGGGCTCTGTCGACTACCTTCTCATCTTTTGTGTAAATGACATTTGTTTGGCGCTCCAAGGCTTCTATTAGCTTCCCATACCCGCTGTTTCCCAACAGTTTGAATATATCAGCCAGCAGTGCTTTGCTTTTTTCTAAATCTCCTGTCCGGCGAGCCTCCGTGACTTGTTCCACGAACCAGGGAAAGATCTTTGCCGGTTGGTAGTCAATTGTTCGATAAACCCTTTTGATAACTGCCCCGTGATTCACATACCAGAGTAGTAGAGGGGCGTACACAAGTATCCTCTTTGCTGACAACGTTCCCATGAGTTTCTTATCTTCTCCGCGTTTTCTTCCTGTATCACGCAAGTATTTAAGCATATGCTCGGGGACAGCTTTGGCTGGCACCACTTTGTTGTGAAAGAACGGACACATTTCCTCGAACTTTTGGTGTAAGTGATTTGGAATCTCTATATCTATTTCTGCATATCCGAACCAGCTTCCTTCTTTGAGTCTGTGCGTTAGTACTGGAGCCCCATCTGTTTGGTACTCGCCTGTGTAGTGTACAACTCTTTCTTTTCCACAAGGCATTTCCCTTAGCATGGTTGATAGATACAGGGCGTTGGCATCGTAGCCAAGGATGTTTTTGCAAAGCTGGGGTTCCGCTATTTGATGCGGCCTTATTCTTGTTTTTCCTACTTCGTGGTATCTTGTGAAAACGAGGCTCAGCCCTCCAACAACTGCTGCTTTTAACATTTCGTATGCTTCTTGGCTTGGGGCGTATAAATCCGCGCCGCGCTCAATAGCTCCCCTTAGCAGGTAGTGTAAGCTCACACCTGGGATGCTGACCGCGTCTTTCATTATATCGATTCCCTTCTCAGTGTAGAAGTTTTTCATTTTTTCGAGAGCCTCAAGTCCGGGTGCCACATCGAGATTATTGTAGTAACGCACCCAGTCTTCGAAGGTTTTCATTCCCTTTTCTCGAAACGTCTCTTTGCAGGCTTTCCATTCTGACAGTTTCAGTGTGAATTCATTTTTCAACTTTGAGTACCAATGCGGGTAATCGGGCAATCCTGGGTAATCCAGCTTTTCTGGTCTGTCAAACCACTCGTATGGGAACCATGATTTCGTTGTCTTGCAGTCGTATGCCTTTACCCATTTCTCGTAGCTGGTTCCTGGGCCCAAGTAGTTGATTATATCAAGGAACCGGAAGCCTGAAGTGAGTAAGAACATGATTTTGTTTCCATGCTTTGCCACTCTTACTTTGTTGGTCGTGTCCGCAAGGCGCTCTGCGAAGTAGTTTTTGATCAGATTCAGATCGTAAGTCCCAGAGTTGAATCCCAGAACTGGGACCTGATCACACCATTCTTCTATTTTTTTCCTCTGATCTTTTGGTAGCAGGTTTACGTCTGCTGGCATAAATTCATCTCTTACTTTTGTTCTTATGTTTTTTCCGCGTCTCTCCAGCTCTTCCATAAACTTGCGGATCAGCTCTTTGGGGTCTCTTTCGCAGATGTGGGTTGGCTCTCTTTTAAGCGTGTCACCGATGCTCACCGAGATTGGTACGTGTGCGTTCTCGATTGTTAGGTTGTCTGTCGGTTCCTTTCGCTTATTTTTGTCTCCGTACGCCTCAAAATCGTACAAAATAGCGTGCGGGGAACTTTTTGTTTTTGCTTCCGGTAGTTGTTCAATATATTTGTCTCCAACTTCGCACGCCCAACACTCTATTACTTTGTATCCTTCCTTTCTGAGGTAAGCTGTGCGCCTCATTGTCGCTTGGAAGAGATCTTCTCTTGTTCTGTCGCCACGTTCAATTATTTTATCCCGATCAGGGTAACATTTTGGACAGCCGTGCCAGTAGCAGCCGTGATACTGAAGAACTAACTTTCTCTTATGGTTGTAACCATCAACCGGTCTTTTCCCTATCCATCGCTCTCCTCCGTGGCCTGACATTGCGTGGTGAATGGTCATATTCCAATGCTTTGCTACGTACTCTAGCCACTGAATTGATTCATTCGATGCGTTATATTTTGGGTAAAACGCTTTCTGGTAAGCTGACTGTGGCGCTTCCACCTTTTCTCCTGGACAATCTATTACAGTTTTTCCTTGCGCACACCTATCTGCGTGACGTTGAAGATGGGTTGCTTGTGTGAATCTTGCGTTGCAATGGACGCATTCATAAAGATTTGCCAACTTTGCAATGTCTTCTATTAAAAATGCGTGCTCTCCAAAAATTCCTATTGTCATGATGTTTTTTAACTTTGTCGCCGGATTTCTTGTGAAATGCCAAACCACTACTTTATCATCTACACGCTCTGGTACATAAACCCTTATTCCCAGCCAATCTGAGAAAGCAGTACCCTTATTCAGATGCATTTCTACCTTTTCCAATTCATCCAGCGAGGTTTTTGGACAGTCCGTCGGCGTATCCCTGAACTTGAAGAAATTCTTGGCTAGACGTCGGGCTGCTTCTGTACTTCGATCTGGTCTAGCTCCTCTGTGCACAGCGATACAACGCCATAAACACAAGTTATCTCTATAGGTATGCAGTGCCACCATTGCTTGTCCTCTCGCTGCGTGTGCGCGATTGCGCAGCCAGTCTGGTAATGGGCCTGTCCCTATCAGAGGTTGACGGTCAAGCACAACTTTAACATCAACAGCATAGTAGTGGTCGAAGACCCATTTTGTGTTTGGTCTTTCAATTCTTTCTACTTCCAGACGTTCAGACTCCCTTTCCCTCAGCCATTTTTCCGCGTCTTCTAGTTTGTTTATCCATCGGGAGCCTTTTTCAGTTTGGTAGAAGGTAAGAAAGGTTCCGTCTTCAATGTTGCGCAAATTAAATGCAAAAACGTACCTTATGTAAAATGATGTTCTTACGTCCTTTCTTATTTTTTCCATGAATTTTGATGTTTGGTCTCTTTCCAGATTCTTTTTGAAGCGCCACCGAATATAACGCCTACCTTTTATCTTCTCTACACCCTCTGTTGTTTCGTCCTTGTACTTATCCTCAACCTCATTCTGGTAGTCTGCCACATTTCTTATGTTTTGCGGGTGGAGGGGGTCAAACTCCCTCAGAAGTTTAAACTGTCCAATTATTTTTTGTCTTCTGTTCCTTTTTCTTGGTGGCGGTATTGGTTTGTAAGGTTTTGGTTGCAAAGGTGGTTTTAATCGCTTCTTTGTTTCTTCTGGGATTGGTTCTTCCAACGCATTCCTTATTATCTTTTTAACGGCAGGCACGTTTTCTCCAAGTAATTGCGATAAATAGCGCAACACTTCCGGGTCTATTCTCGCAAGTTCTTGTTCAAGTGATTCGAGGTCGACATCTTCGAGAGATTCGAGGTCTATTTCGTCCATCGTATATTAGTAGAAAAAATATTTTTTAATAATTAATTGAAAAACTTTTATACTGCACGGTGTCAATTCTCTAATTGCTTGTCCCCGCCTCGGGTTTCACTCCCTTTCGCTCCCTTTCTTTTCCCAAGTAGTATTGTCGGGACTAATCAAATACTATCTTTGGTAAACCTAAATTTTTTACCTCTTTACGAGACTATAGTCAGGGATTAAAGCCAAACCGTGCGAGCTATGTGAGCATGGTTTGGCTTTGGTCCCTGACTACTAGTCTCGTGAAGAGGTAAAAAATTTAGGTGCACCCAAAGTGGTATTTGATTAGTCCCGACAATACTACTGTTGTTAATAAAAGCAACAAAGTTTTTTTCTAGCAGCAAACCAATTTCCTGACATTCACCTGTCCCGCTTTCCCAACTTTCCTAAGTCAAAGGCGTGAGATTACCATCTCCATATTTTCAAAGATATTCCGACAGTTTCCGGAGATTTCCAAAGATGTTCAGATGACTTCCGAGCATTGCCGAAGAGCACTGAAGATGTTCTGACGACTTTCAAACATTGCCGATGTGTGAAATTGACTCAAATGCTCATAACGATGCTCATTTTCTGGGTTATTTTTCGCCAAAATTGAATTTAATGTACATTTAATGGGTTTGAAAGGGACTATGTCACCTGTGACGCATGCGCGCGACGGAGCAAGATCTCTTGAACGTGTTAGGCAAACTATTTTAATTTCGTCGGGAGAACCGTTTCCGGTTTTCATAGAGTTATATCTCAGCAATCTTTGTGAAGTTTTTTTGTAATAGTAGTTAGCAAGACATGCATGACCAGGTCGGGAAGAGCAGTACGTACATTTGTGCGTCTGGATTTTATGAGGTCGGTATTAGCTGGGTTATACGACTTCAAAATTAAATCTTATCAACTGCACTTAATTTCACACCTTCGGCTAGATAATAATGCTATTTTCTTTACTGTCTCCCTTATAACTCACACTATTGGTGGAGGTTTTGCGAATTCATGTAATTTATACCTCGATTCTAGGAAGATCCAACCCTCAAAACCGATTGACGTGCTGACGTGAAGGAAATTCGGGCTATGATGCAATAATTTTCACTTTAAGAAAATGAAAATTAATAGCTAACTTAAATTAGTAGTTAACTGACAATTGGCCAAAAAAAAGTAGTTAACTGGCAATTGGCCGAAAAATTAGTAGTTAACTGACAATTGGGTACCCCCATTAGCACCCTCCTCTAACACAGAGGGCACGTAGTTGAAGTGTACAGTATTTCTTAGGCCTGCAGTTCTTGTTTGCTTGTTGTTATCAGTTATCACCTTATACCATCTGTCACCATTTCGCTTGGGAAGATAATTTGCTGGTCGCTTAATGGAGGTAAAAAACCATATAAATAATACGCTTGCGACAGCGAAAAGGTGGCCGCGGCCGCTTAATAGAGGTGGCCGTTGAATAGGGGTATCAAATACAGCAGTTTACTGACAAATAAATCGGGACTTTGGAAAGTGGCCGCTTAATGGAGGGTGGCTGCTTAATAGGTGGCCGCTTAAAAGAGGTCGGACTGTATTTACAATCTCGCTCGAGGGAGTTAGAAACGAAGTGGAACTCAAGCGCATTCAGAATTGCACAGTATTATTTCGTGTATCTCTTCGAAACTTGTAAGTTAGCCTACTAGGTAGGCATGGTGATTTGCGTTATCACTGCAGCGGTAATGCCCAGAGGTACTCTCGTTTTTGTGGGCTATGTACAGGTATGTACCACGGCATACGGTTAAGTAAGGTTCTCAATCCTTTAGAAAAGGATCCTTTTTGCTCCTTCTGGCATTGTAATCCTGGTTTGATCCTTAAATTAAACGAATACAAAATCTTGCACTTCATGATTTAAGAATATAATAGCCTAGTCCAGCCCCGCTTTGACTTTTGCAATGTTGTTTGGGGCAAGTGATCAAAGCTTCAGAAACCTGAAAATCGTGCAGCCCGAATTTTGTTGTCCGCTCTCCGATCGTTATGATGTCCTCTATCCTACAATAGCGGCAAGATCTTAGAACCGTAGCGGGACAATTTATGGTGTAACCGCAGTCCCCCACTCCCACCACTCCCACGGGCGGTAACGCAACCCGAGTCTTGAATGATTACATACAGAAAGATGTATTCAAATCTCTTTTCGTCATCGACTCTCCTTTCAAGACAGACTTACTGGATCATTTTAATTGTAGCCACCGAGTACCATACTTTTGCTTGTGTTCGATAACCAGGAAAGTTTCAGTGGTAAATTCTCACAGTGTGATCAGGAACTACAAGGTCAACAAGGTGAGTGGTAAATTAAATCACGAAGGAAACGAAACACCGTATTTGGTGTCAACTAACCGAAACAAAGAAAAGCAAGCTGCCATTTGTAGAATTTCAATGCATTTTCTCTTGTCGTTTGGGGGAAATATTGATCAACAAAGCATCAAATTGTCAGGCAACAAGAATCGGACTGGAATGTGAAGTGTGTCACGCAATACTTAATCCGTGAAAATAGCCAAGAATTCGTTCGAACTAATTTCTCAATATTTTACAATTCGACAGAAAAGGTCTTAATCTAAAACTAGAATGGCAATTTAGGCCTGGTCTATTTGCCACAAGTGAAAAATAAGGCAAGATTTCGGACCATATTTTCGCGATGTTTGCATAAATTATTGAAGGTGTTCTATAAATATTGTAGTTTTCCTCCGATTTTGAACAAGAAGGCAACCAAATGACATGTCAGCAGTAAGAACTGATAAAAATTGACTGAATGTGTACAAATTTTGGGGGTTTTATCGGCGCGAAGTATTTTTAACGAACGTTTAATATCCTGTGTTAGAACTCGTGAAAAATGGCCGTTTCATCACTTCTTGACACTGGTAATGGATAAATGCTCCACAGTGGAGAGCAAAAAAAATTTCTGATCATTTTAACTGCATTTTAGTAGTAAGGATAGATAGTACTACCTGTGACAGAAATATGAAGGAAAACTATTTTGGAGTCCAAAATCGAGTTGAACGGTCTTAGTGAGACGCCCTCTTAAGGCTTTTTTTTTTTTCGCTTTTCCTTTTTTTCTTCTTCCTTTCTTTTTGCTGCAGTTTTTGGCCTTCTACCAGGCTTCTTTCCAGTAGAAGAATTTCGGAGAAAGCATAAATGAAGCAAGAACTACTTACCATGGACAAGCAAAGGATACATAGGGGAAATTTTCCTCTGAGTTTTCACTAAAATTTTGAAGCATTTTGGTGCATAAATTTCAAACTCCATCAATCTTATCATGCTGGTTTAGGTATCGTTGGAAAGGTCTTGTTCTGCTTCACAATTTGAGCATAGATTTCGCCTTTCTTGGTTAAAGATAATGACGTCAAAAGCGGGACAAATGCCTGGATCCTTTACAGCCGGTTTAGGCCGGTTCAGGTGTCAATGGGTTAAAGAGTATGGGAAACGGAATGCCGGACTGGGAAAATTCCTTTGGAACAGAGATAACGGTGGCACAAAATTCCACTTAATCTTAAGTTGCTTAATGTTATGGGACCCTGGTGAGTGTCACACAATAAGTCACACAGTCAACTATTTTAATGTGAAAAAAAGTTTTAATTTTCCATTTTCTCCATTTTTGCACAAGGAAGTAGTTTAACTGTAGCTGCAGAGTTGTAGCTGAGCTTTGTCAAGATTCTTGTTGAGAGAACTCAATTTAAGAAGGCTTTTGCTTGAAAAGTGAGATTACTAGCAACATAAACGTGATTGGTCAATACGTACACCAATCACCATTTATTGACATGAGCTATAAAGCATAACATTTTTTTATAATCCAGTCCTACCCTGTAATCTCTTCTATACAGACAGAAGAAACCACATATGGTGATGATGACTATAAATTATAATACAGTTTACAACATCATTCAAATACTCTATTGGATATTGATAATGGTCAACATCATCACATTTTTCTTAACAGTAGCTGTGTTAAGTTTTATGTACCTAAAAGTGGTCTGGAAAAATATCAAACTTTAGAGGGACAAATGTCCCATGGAATCAGTTCAATACTCATTAAGTCATTCTTCTAAAAGAACTGTGATTCCAGTAACATTGAATATCATGGTACTTTGAACTATGGCTTCGTCTTGACCAGTTGTTTAATGTCAAATAGTTTCTTTTCTCTATAGAATTGTCCTTTCTATTGTCTTAGGGTAAACTGGACCACCAAGTGATTGGGTAGGATAACTGAGGATGACTTCCATACTTGGGATGTACCAGTAATATTTCTGTGCTGACTGCGATGTGCATTCTGTTCTTGTTGTACTTGATATTCACTTGCTGTCGATTGCATGACATTGTATACTTTATCCATTACCGAGAAAGTGACAATCTGGTACAATTCTCCCAATCTGCAAGTTTAAACAATCGCATAAGAACATTTTTAACTTTTGCTATTTTGACAAGAAATAATATTAAATTATATACCGGTATAAGATCATGATAGAAATCAAAAGTGAAGTTTTTGCATCACACTCTCTGTAGTTCCAACAGCCAGTAGAGTATTAGTTATTATTATTAATAACAATGAAAAAAAAAACAGCCAAGAGATTATGAATCAAAAGTATCTGAGACAAATAATCACCTTCATTTAAACTATGCGATAATTTAAATAATCCAAAGCACATTTTGACTTTAAGGCTCAGTATAAATCCTAAGTTAAAGACAAGACTTACCGTGGTGGTGGTCCAGGCCTCATGCTTCTTCACACTGTGCACAGTACTAACTGCTGTGCAATTCAAGTTTTTGTTGCATAAAATTAAGAAAGGCATGCAAAATGTATTTTATAGGCTTCAGAAAACACTTGATCTTCAGAGCTTGTTTACATTACAAATGAAAGAGGATTTTAACTGCATCATGATCTGAATAGTAAACCCCATTCACAGTATTATCGAGGCTTTTAAATTTATGGGATCTGAGGTAAACATGATTAAGAAGACTTCCTGATAAAAATGTTGGTTTGTCCACAATTTGCTGGTAACGCAAAGTACTCTCCAATATATTCTTTAAATTGTGTGATTCTTTTTTATCAAAGTAATTGATATTAAAATCTCCAAGTATTACATCAATTGTGTACCAATTTGTGATATGATTTAGATTGTTTACGAAATCATGTACATTAGAAGCTTATTTTCTTCACAATTTCCTCGTCTAGTATAAAATGTTGTGAACATCGAAGCATTTAGGCTGGAACATCTATCATCACAGTCTTGCCTGTTTAATATAAAAGGATATAGGCGATCTTGAATATAATTGTCAGAATCAGGTGGTGTAAGTTGAGTCTGTGTTAAAAGCAACATATCACAGTTGAAAATTTTAGTGTCACATTATTTCATGTCAATACTGTGCTTTCGAAGTGATCTGATATTTAACAGGACAATAGGTATGATAGGGTCGTCTTCCTGTACTGGATAATTGGCATTCTCTTCTAGCAGTGACGTATTTCGTAGTCTTGTACTCTTCAACTTCTCTTGGATCCGCTTTGAAATACTTGTGTACCAATTTTCCAAGAACGTAAAGACCTTGAAGAGAAGTGGCACGGCTCAAGTCAACATAAATTTGCCCGTAATTAAACGACCTTTGTTTAAATAATTCAAAACTTATTACAATTTTGTTTAAAGTTAATCCTTGAACTTCATGAACAGTACATGCCCGTGCCAAAGCTAATGGAAACTGCAATCTTTGTATTTCTGGTGATGAACGCTTCCCAGGATTCAACTTTATTTTAGCTACGATTGGTTTAATTGGCAGAACTCTGTTTTCTATGGCAAAGCTATCAGCAGATTTATCAATAACCAAATTACCTGCATCTTCATCATCAAACTTATATACACAGTATACACAGTACTGGCATTCTGAGTCATTTCATTCACCAATATTTGAGCCACAGTAACCTAACTGGCCATTTATGAGTCTGTCACAAATATCAATATTGTTTGTTAACATGACACGAGCCCCTTCATTAATAGATACCTACAAATCTAGACCACCCATGTAAGAACGTCCTTTTGAAAAACCTCTTTCAATTTCATGCCTTGATACATTCTTTGGATATTGGTCCACTGCCTGAAGAACATATAAAGGCATCAAAATTTCTTGACGTCTTTGACTGTTGTAGTCCATTACAGGTTTATTGTCATACATGTAGCTCATATTGAATAGTGCGTATGTCAGCTTCTGTGTGCTGTGCAACCCTCAGTCTGTTTAACAGCTCAATAAAAGGTTGATCATCCTTTGCCTCATGATTTCAACCAATTTTATCATCTTGAACTTGTGCCATGGATGTGACAAATTGTACACGTCATTAGCATATCTACAGAAAATAGGTTTTTGTTGGATAGGTGGTAGCTGATATAAATCATCCACAGCAATAATGCGTATACCAGCAAATATCTTTGGGCTCGAAGTTCCAAAAATTTCCTTTAGTCTTTGATGGATATGCAATGGTCTATTATTTGAAACCATCAATATTTCGTCTATAATCAGCAGCTTCAGTTCACTTAAACTGAGCCTTAACAGCGTTTTCTTTTGATCTGGTAACGGAGGTAAATTAATTCCAGCGTGTTTTGGAATAGCTAAAGCTGTATTAACAGTCGTGCCAATAATGTTAAAGTGCACCTAACCCCAAATACTTTTTTTAGCCCCCAAAAAACTCCTTGTGCTCCTGATTACAACAGTGAAAAAATTATCATCATACGACTTGTCTTCGATTTTTTGTGAATTTTCAAATTCGCACCGCTTTGGTTCACCGCCGAGTCCCAAGGGAAACTGGGCCCTAGTAAGGTTGTGACGTCGGCTGGGGAATCCAATACTCCGAGTCTGAGTTGTCTGATGACATCTTTTGAAGGCCTTAAATTATTTCGGTGGCTGATTTTCGAACTAAGAAGTTTTGAAGCGAGAAATTTCACGAACTGCAGATTTGTCGCACCATCGGCACGAAAGCTGAAATTTGATTCCCCCGCTGACGTCACAACAACATTGGGTTCCAGATCTCCTCACGCGCGGTCGTGAACCAGAAAATCCAAACTTCAAACCTCCATAAATTCGCGGGGAGTTAATGGATTCGCATAATTTTTTTTTAATCTTCATCAAATTATGCATTCTTTTTGAAAATAAGTAGAAAAAATTAGGGGTTAGGTGCACTTTAACAGCTGCAACACCTGTAAGTGCCATTAGCAGACCTGTTGGTAAAGATGGTTTCACATGTACAGCACTGTGCTTAAACATATTCACTGCAGTATGATAGATTGTTCTGATTAAGTGGCTCTTACCACCACCACCACCACCTGTAACAAAGATATGTATTGGCTCAACAGCTTCCTTAGTGAGGCAATTTACACTTTTAATCGAGTTTCGACACCAAGACAGCACGACATCGTACATAACACGCTGTTTAATACATTAAAAGATCTTACAGCATCACATAGTTCCTCATCTCTAATAGCAGATGGCTGGTTATAAGTTGCTATGCCGGCAGATCTTTGGCTTGTTTCAGGTGGCAGTGATACCACTTCCTCAGGTTTTAAGGTGCAGCTCAAAATCCGAATCCGCAGAAATAGATAAAGCCCAATTATACTCGTCTTTGGAAACTTTACACATAGCCAACACATCTTTTGCACTTGTGCTTGAATCATAATCAGGTTTTACTTGGATCTAACTTTTCATTAATTTTCTCTTTTACACGGCATAATATTTCATTATGCCTTTTCAAGACTACTACTTTTTGTTCATCATGGTAGTAGCTTGGACGCAACTGCTTGGTCAGTGAAAAATTGCCCAAAGTTAAATGTACATGGAATGTTCCTATATTTTTTGCAACTTCTAGAATGGGTATGTTTTGGTACATGTTTACCAAGTCATGAAATTCGCAGTCATTTTCCCTATTTGGAAGACTTCCTTGTACATGTTCATCAATGTACCTTATCTAATCTTCTTCGCTGCCATCTTTCAACTCAGGACAATCTGAAGTCCATATCAATGAGTGCAAATGTGGAGAACCTTGTATTTGAAATTCCATCCTAAGCACATAGTACACAATCTTTCTGATGGGTTTTGCATTGCTTAGTAAAACATCTTTTAAAAATATTTCTACTTTATGTTGGAAGTGCTGTTACGCTGCAAAATGCAATAATCGCAGCAAAATGTAATACTAACGCAAATTGTAATAATAACCGCCGCAAAATGTAATGATAACGCAAAATGTAATAAAATTGACGCAAAATGTAACAAGAATGGTAACGCAAAATGTAATAAACGTTCTAACGCAATATGTAATATCTCTTAAAGTATCCTAAGACGAAGCCAAAGTGGGTTTTTAGTAAACTTGTAATCAATCGTATTTGGAAAAACAACAATGATAACCTAACAGATTAACCCTATTCAGACCGGGTTTTTTTGGATCTTTTCAGACAGGCAGTTGGGGGGGGGGGGATATATAGTACAGGATATATAGTATGTCCAAAAATCTATCTTTTTATATACGTCACGTGAGATGATGACGTCATGTGACAGTTACATCATGATGTCAAAACAGCCGCGATCTTGGAAACGTTTTCCCAAAATTACTGAAACTTACTCAAAACTTGTAAAACTGTGCAGAAAAAACTAAAAGAGGTTTTCACTAATGGAAACACGAAAAATTACAAATTTGGAAAAACATGTCTGTCAAAATGACGTTACCATGGTAACATCAAGTTCCAGACACAACAATCTATCCTACCAATTTAATCCCAGATAAATTTTAGATAAACTCGCAAAGTTTGGCAGCGTTTGGTTGTATCTTGAAAAAGTTATAAACGTTTAAAGTCAGCGCGGGCACTTTATGCGGGCACTTAATAGCAATAGCATTCTGACTATGTATGGGCAGCGCGCACATCGATATGTATCGATATTGAGTAGAATTTTTATTCCATTTAAAAAAAAAATCGCAACCTGGCTTTTGCATGATATTATTCGCAGGTTTAACACTGTTTTTACCCTAGTAATATAGCAGAAAAATATATTTTACCAGTTATTACATATTGCGTTATTACACTTTGCGTTAGAAGGTTCATTACATTTTGCGTTAAAAAGTTATTACATTTTGCATTAACAACTTTATCACATTTTGCGGAAATTGAACTACAACTGAGAGAACAAGCCAGGCAATTAGCCATGATGAAAGTGTTTTCACACAAAGATCAAAAATCAGCTGACATCGTCAGAAGACAGCTAAGAGACTTGAGCATTACAGTCAAACGCGCTGAACCGTGGCCACCCGAATAAGTTTTTGACATCTGTTTGACAAGTTTTTGATTAGTTTGATGGCTTCCGGTTGCACAACGGTTTATACGAACGATCTGTGAAACATTCAGTTTCAACTGGTTTTACAAACCCAGAAAAAATTTCCTGTGCGAAAAGTTAAGTTTGACCAAATTTTTGTCGGCATAAAATTTATTTATCGCCAGTTGAACTTGGCATAATCGCTCGTGCGAAGCGTTGTTTGAAACCCTTTCAAACTGTGACGTTTGAAGACGAATCATGCAACGGTTGATACCCTTCCATTTTTCAAGGCATCTGATTGGCAGTTTAAAGCAACCGGAAGCCGTAAAACTCATCAAAGTAATCAAAAACTTGTCAAAAAGATGTCAAAAACTTTGTTAGTGGCTACGGTTGAATGCGTTTGACTGTAAAATTGGAAAAACCCTTCAACCGGTCCTCATTAGTAGAAAAATTGAGAATGATGTTAAGATCCAAGAGAAAAAGCCGCCATTAATCAACCAACAAAGCGTTGTTTATCAATTCAAATGTGGCTTGTGCAATGCAAGCTATGTCGGCTTCACACGCCGACACTTATATCAACGCATGGCTGAGCATCAGAGCTCAACTATCGGAAATCATCTAAAAATGGAACACAATATCAAGCCTAGGAATCTTTAGAACAGGTTTACCATCCTAAGGAAATGCAAGACGAAACTTGACTGCCTGATATACGAAATGCTGTATATCAGAGATCTCAAACCAAATCTTAACAACCAATCAGACTCGATCCGAGCAAAACTATTTTGCAATTAACACGTTTCTTTGACTTTTCACTTGTAACACCTTTCCAGCATAATTTGTACATCGCATATTTATATACCGCATGAACTAACTAATTTATTTAACTTGACAATGACATCTTGAAGATGTCGAAACGTTGTTTGCTAATTTCGCTTGTTTTTGTATTGAAAATATACCCACAAGCTTTACTTATCCAATGATTAATTGGACAAAGAAAGGATACTCAGGATTGCTAGTAAATCTCCCGCTATAATGAAGTAAATGAGAATTAAAGTATCTGACCGGTGTTAATTTCTTATTTCTATCCATTTTGTACCCAAATCTACCCTTAGGAAACAGAACTGGAAAGGCTAATTTCTCACAATGTCTGCCAGTCATCATTGACACGGGATGTTTATTTTCTCCAGGAGTAACACTAAATATTTCATTTACTGCAGATCTCGCCCTTCCCTCGTCATCAGATGTTATAGGGTAATCTGGTATAATGGACTGTAAACATGTTTCACAAGTCGCTGCTCTGTGTTCATTAAGTGGGTCCTCCCTCTCACAATCGTCATCATCATCATTATCTAACTTTTCATTCTGAGAACAGTTTTTCTTTGTCTTTTTCAGCTTGTTCGTTAACACCCACTTCGCTCTCTCAATCATCATCATGGCCGTCGCAATCACGAACTAAAACTCCATTCTGAGAACAGCTTGCCATGTCCGATCTATTTTCTTGTTTGTGAACACAGACTCGATAATTCTCTATCAACGTTTTCGAGATTAATGGCTACATTTTCATATAATTCATTATTCTGTTGAAGCCACTGGAGAGCATGCAGCACTACCTCTGGACGCACCACCTGAAAGTTAGCATGACCCCTGAATTGCAATTTCCTCTTTAATTTTAACATAATAATTCCAGAACTATCAGGTGGCCTTGGTAAAATGGCATTTCTTACAATGTACATTTCTTTCACAGTGGTTGGCGGGTCTTAAATTATGTTTGTCCTTGAGATGTTTTCCGATTACGGAATGTTTATGTTCCTCAACACGTTGGCGGAGATGGCAACGTGTGTAACCAATATAATTCACATTTAAATTCGTAAGCAACACTCTGTTGGCTACCTATAGGAGGCTTCATTTCCGTTTCTCTTAAGTCATCAATGATCTTCTTGCTTGTAACGATTGGCTGCAATTCATGGATGGTTTGGTCGCGAAGTTGTTTTTCAACCACGTCGGCGGATAATGATCCGTATGGGGCTGTGAGATGGTTTGTGAATTAGGTCGGGGGGGCTATGGACACAGTTGATAGCCGAGTCGGTGAGCTCTCCCGGATATTTTAATTTCAAGAATATCCCCTTCAAGTTCTCACATTCTTGCGAAAAGAACTTTGGCGTAGATGACAAACGTTTTACACTTTCTTGCATATTAACACCTTTTGTCACAAACATGTTTATTAACTAAAAATGGGAGGTAGGAATTGTAACTGGCGGTGAGAGATGTTGTTGTCGAAACATGTCGTCGTGACTAAATAGCCACATCCTTTTCCTAAATTTGGGGGACTGTGAACGCACTTGCTTGCAGCTAAGAGCACAATTTTTTCCAACCGTCTTTTTGCCTGTCATTTAAGATAAAATGTTTTGCATGAAGTTTAAATGCAAATAGGAACTTTATGACTTCTGACTTTGTGGAAAGATTGGTATCACGAATATTCTGCAGGAAACTGTGTAGTGGCGTAAACTCCATTTGGTAGTCCATGGAATCCGTGTTTTGTTAACATCCAATAATTGAAGGCAATTAACGCACTCTGCACATCTTTGATTAATCAAATAAAATTATATTAAGGCAGGGCAGCTATAGTGAGAATTATAGTATCTATTAGTTAGTATGTTTAGACTATTTTGTGTTATTCTCCTTCAATAAACTCTCTCTCGCTCACTCTATAATGGTTTTGTGTTTTTGTTTTCAGAAGGATGCACAAGCACTGAGACGGAACCAGCAAGGACAAAAATTTCCCTTGTCGCTTCGCGACTCAAGCAAATTAATTAATCCTTAATTGCCCTTGGAACCATGCAGTGACATATACTTATTTATCCCGCAAGTATCTTGGTCGAATTTTCGTCTTGTCGGTAGGAAAGGAAAAAACACTCTTTAGAATAAAAACTGTTATTATGTTATTTGGGAGCTGTTCCATACTAAGTTTATCCTCAGTAGGGAGCAGCGTAGCTTGACGATCTAAATAACGTCTACCAGAGAAACTAGTGTTTAGTAGTCTTTTATTTCTTACAAAATTAAACAAAAGGCTGTAACATCCATTTCAAACGAATTAAGACGGAATCCACCAGAAAGTCGAGTAATATTTATTTAAGTTGGACAAAAATCGAGTACCAGAATAATTTAAATCCTATTGCGTTATTTTCTACCCTAAATAAAAGGTAAAGATGTAAGTAATTATCACTGATAACACCAACAACAATTTCTTATCAGAGTCTTAGAAAATGAATTTCAAAGTTCACAAGCTATAGGCAAATTCTCACGTGCAGCCATTTTGTAAAATCGTCTTTAAGCGATTCAGTGAAATTTCAAAATTTGTTTTCGGTGTTTGGTGTTGTTAGAAAAGATTTCTTTTGATAAAATATTTGAAGCAGTAACACAAAAGTTTGCAATAAGGTGTAAATAATTTTGGTACAACAATTTCTTATCAGAGCCTGAGAAAATGAAATTTAATGTTCACAAGCTATAGGCAAAAGCTCGCGTCTTTTAAATAAATAAATAAATAAATAAATAATAAATGGGAATTTCCAGTGGCACTTCCACAGAGTGGCTCTTCGTCCACTGTTCCCGATCGAATTGGAATTCAGCAGTGTTGATTTTTGCGGAGGGAGGAAAACCGGAGAACCCGGAGAAAAACCCTCGGAGCAAGGATGAGAACCAACAACAAACTCAACCCACATATGACGCCGGGTCCGGGAATCGAACCCGGGCCACATTGGTGGCAGGCGAGTGCTCTCCCCACTGCGCCATCCCCGCTCCCCTAAATCAATCGAACTAAAACCAAGGAGGAAACGGTGAAATAAAATTGTAAAACTCTATGCTAAATTGGCCACATTTTAAGCGGTTTAGTGGAATTCAACGGAACTTCGAGATTAGTTTTCGATGTTTGGTGTTGTTAGAAAAGATTTCTTTTGATAAGATATTTGAAGCAGTAACACAAAAGCTTGCAATAAGGTGTACATAATTTTGTCCAACAACTACTCGAAGTCCTGGCGGATTCCGTCTTAATAATTCATCAAATTTAAAACCATAAAGCTGACGTGGTTTAGAAATCTGATCTAATTAGCATAGATTTTTACAATTTTATTTCACCGTTTCCTCCTTGGTTTTAGTTCGATTGAGAAGATAGATACATACATGTGTATTCACGTAATGTATTGTTTGTTAGAGCAATTTTCACTTGAGTGTCGAAAGGGATTTGTATTTCAACACTCAGTGATTGGTTTAAGGTGGTTTTATACTCAAAAATGTATTTTTCTCGTAAAACAACTTTGTGGGGCACAGCCTGTCATCGAAAATGGGCTTTTTCACATCAAGTGCCACAATAGTTAATAAATAACCACCACCCTAAGTTTTAAAGGAGAGGGATAATCACACACAGCACTTTAAAAAAAAGAGGTTCGAGAAGCATGCAATTAAGTTTATTCTGTCCATAAGTAAGTTGCCAAGGAGACAAACCTCTAAAAAGCGTGCTTTGAGTAAATATAGTAGCCAGACATGATCGTATAAAATGTTGCTATGGCCGTTGCTATGAAAATTTAGCTACTAGTATGCAGATTTCTTAATTTAGGCACACTTCAATGCAGATATATATAGAGGGAGAGCCTTGGCTCCTATGTGAAGCATAGCTCATCCACAGTTTTCTTCCACTGTTCTCTGTCTTTGGCTTGGTGTTCAATTTGGGTCCATTGTAGACCTATTTGCCGCAGTTCTTGTTCGGCTGATGTTCTCCAGTTGTTTTTTGGCCTTCCACCATTTCTTTTTCCTTGAGGGTTCCAGAAGAGTGTCTGTTTAGTTGCGCTATTGTGTGGCTTCCTTAGCGTGTGTCCGATCCATTTTCACTTTTTTCTTCTGATTTGAATCATCATCCTGTCTTCCCAAGCCTTTGCCCATAGATCTTCGTTAGTGATGGTGTTTGGCCATCTTCCACCAAGGATGTAGCAGAGGCAGCGACTGACGAAGGCTTGAGTCTTATCTGTGATGTTCTTCGTTACTCTCCAAGTTTCAGCTTTATACATCAGGACTGTTTTAACATTAGTGTTAAAGATCCTTAGCTTGGTGATATTTCCTTTGCTCTCCACACAGGTCTGAGTAGAAGGAAGGCTGTTCTGGCTTTGTCAATCCTCACCAACACCTCCCTTTCGTTCACCAACACGTCCCTGCGCATGCCTTTGGTTGTGGGAAAGTACGGCGAGGTCATCTTCAAAATCCAGATCGTAGAGTTGGGAAAGGAGGGTCCATTGTAGTCCTGTCCTGGAGCCTTCTGTTGTGGTCTTTGAAGTCACTGCCCCTCTTTAAAAAATTTTCTACCAGATGACAAATGAAACTGCGATTCTGTAAACCTTTTTATAATAATATTCAAAACATTTCTCTTCAAGCAAGTCTGTGGTTAACTTAACATAAATTTGATTTCAATTCTAGTGATTTTATATTTTCACTGTCTTAAGTACCTCATCCACTTATTTCGCGAGTTTTTCGAGTTTTTACGGACATCAATAGCAAAAGACGTATATCGAGTAAAAAAACTGTAAATGATTAATCTTTTTTATTAAATATGGTCGCATTCACGAGGAGTGAGATTTTTCTTCTGGGTTTGATTCGTGTAGTTATAATGGCGGCTTGTCTTGATTCAACTTGCGTGCGCCAAAACTTTGTGAGCAAGATTTCAGGCGATTTGATGTTGTAGGAACATAAATAGACTGTCCTATGATAGCAGGGATCGCCTGGGTTTATTGTCCTCCAAAATCCTGCAGAATCAAATGAGTTTTAAAGAAGAATTTCAGAGCGATTTTTCTTGGTTGCCTAAAATGGTTAGTGCGCTGGACTCCGGATCGAGCGGTCCGGGTTCGAGCCCTGGGTGGGTCACTGCCTTTTTTGTTAAGCAAGACACTTTTCTATCACAGTGCCTCTCTCCATCCAGTTGTGTGAATGGATACCGACGAATACCGAATACCGAAGGTAAAGTAAAACATAAACTTGCCATAGTTAAGCACTTTCAAACACGTGCATCGTTTGGGAGCGCTGGTTTCTTGTCCAAAATTTCTGCAAACGACTATTAGTTTCCAACTTTTGATAAAAATTCGACGATAATTTTCAAAAGAAAAAGAGAATGACGGTTCTTTCATTAGCTCAACTTCGTCAGATTCGTAAAAGATTCCAGAAGTGGTTCTATGGCTGTTTAAGCCAGTCAAAGGGACAGCGGGTTTGTTTTGTTTTGCCATCCTCTCAAAACGTCTGTCCGTCTAATTTCTCTGGAAGCTCTCATGCGCGGTTTTCGCACGATACTTTCGTCCTTGAGGATAGCTGGCAGTGTTTGTTTTCTTTTGGAGAGCTGTTGTCTTGTTGTGTCGGAAGATGGAGGCTTAACTGTATCAGGAAAAACTTTTTCAAAAACTTTTGCAAAAACTTTTTCAGCCCAAATTTATCCGATTTGATCATCCCAGCGTGTAAAAGAGACTGCGCTAGAACAGTTGAACTGGTTTGTCTTCCAAAACGCTAAAAGTTATATTTTAGCACTAGTACACTTATCGATCGATCGATCACCGATTTTGACCAATTTTCATTTGATTTTGACTTTCCTGCAGCTAACGTGGTGAAAGTAGTAAGTTTTGAAAGTGACTGGTGATTTCGGCCACAAGCGTCAACGAGCAGGTTTACTAAGTATGTATATTTTCACATTTGAATTGTCATCTTCTGTCGCCCCTTCCCGGCCGCTGATCAATGTTGTCCGAAATTTAAGACTATATTCAAACCTTTAAGCCACAACTTTGAAATGGGGAGGGGGTTTAGAATAAAAAGGCATTTGCTTATTCTTCGAGCGAAGGAATGTTTTTAAACAAAGAGTGTGTTTTAACCCTTTAGAGCGGTTGCTTTGACTTTATGACAAGAACGAAACTTGAAGTGATTAATCTTTTCAATGCGACCTTTTCAAAGGGCAGTATTTCATTTTTGTTAGTTTGCCCGTTTTAAAACGGCACAATAGAAAAGTGAGTCTTTTGCACTTTTGGTTTTGACATAATAATATTGGGCTTAAAATTGTTCGAGAAAGGGCGAGCGTTCATAAATGTATAAGTAAGATCCTGGATAATTCAATGAACAGAGCGTTATATCTTCTGATCTCCTTGTGGTGCTGCTTAGCCGAAAACAGGTTACACCCATAAGCGTTTATCGGTGGGATCAAAGATCTCAATATAGCACTGGAAGTTAGAATCGGTGGCAAAGAAACCAGGAAAGCACAATTCGGAGAGTCCAGACCATGCAATCCGAAACACATTTTTCAGCCATATATACAAGCACAGCACCTGTGTCCTTGCACACTTTGCGCAGCGTTTCACGAAATGTTAAAAATCGTCAAGAGGCTATATGACTACGTCTTTTTCAATACCTATTCGACAAGAGTTTTTCTCTTTTTCTCAGTGTTCCTTTGCAGAATACTTCAAAACTAACTTGTTTCTTTGCATTTAAGAGTTTAATACCGATGCATTATTGGAGCCAAATCTATACAAGGTTTACACGATTTACATCTCTAAACAAAATAGATTATGATAATCTTTTACAGAAAGTGTTGTAAACCGATGTAAACCGTCATTTACATGTAAACCCTGGTAGTTTCTCTCTATTTGCCGTAGACAGCTTTGACAGAGAGTGTTTTAAACCGCTGTGAACCGTGGTAGTTTTTCTCTATTTGCCGTTGTCAGCTTATAAGGTATCTATGTTAATGCTGAATAACAAGCTGAAGACTATTGTTAGCTTTGGCTAGCTATGGAAAAAATCAACACCAAAAATCAATCGTGTAGAGTAAGCCGAAAACTAATTAACAATTATTCACCGAAGTGGAGGTGAATAGCGGTGGATATTTACCGAGCCGCGAAGCGGCGAGGTAAATATCCGCCGCTTTTCACCGACACTGAGGTGAATAATTGTTTTAGTATATGCCAAACCAGTTGAATAGCCGGCCTAAAATTAAAAGTTTTACCGTGAAAGAAAGCCATTCAAAGGACTGAACACTGCGCACATGAAAAGACGACAGCGCGGGAAAAGTCACATGACAACACTACACAGGCGATCGACCGAAATAAATTTGCAACTGTGTTTCGTTTGTTGAATGGATTTGGACGATTTCAAGCGGAATTCTTTACTTTATTTTCACTACTGAAGAACACAAGTCCTTAATTTACTCGTGAATACAACCTGTGCCGGTCACTATAGCCTGGGAAACGTCCGTGAAGTCATGAAACGTGCTGCAAAAACTGTTCGTTGAATTATGTTGACAAGATGCTGCGAACGACCGCGAACGTCAAGAATACGTGGACTGGATTTGACCGAAGTTTAATACGGCTGCTAAGCTAGTTGACTGGAGGAGAGTCAGGGGAAGAGGAGTGAAAAACCACAGCAAATTCACAATTGAAGTTGATCTTCGGTGCAAACCTAAATATTTTAGTCTCCCGCGTGACTTTATATGGCCGAGCCGAAAACAACTTGCCAAAATCGTTTATAGCACGACCAAAACAACTGCAAGGATTTACTGGCTTTAAAACGGAGATACAGGTAAGAAATGTACTTAATTTTCTTATTTGGACGGTGTATATTTGGAAAAAATTCAGACTTAAACGTTTTAATTTTGCGTACGTGTACGCGGCGAAGGTAAACAAAATATTTTGTACCACATTTTATCAATCGTTTTGTTGAAGGAAACGCTTAAAACATTTAAATAAACATCGCTACGTATCGCTAAACCTAGTATTGTTCTGACCTGGTACAGTTGACAACACATTAAAGTACAGTGGCTTCTTTTATGGATCAAAACCCGCTTTTTTAACCGAAGTTACTCGTAGAAGTCATCTTACTTTGCTCGGAGGTGAATAGTACTTGCTATTCACCTCCGAGCTAGCCAATCAGCGCGCGCGAAAAGCACTATTCACTGGTTTGGTATATACTAAAGGAAATTATTTTGAATAACGACGGTGCGTGAAGAAAGAGGCTGTAGGCAGCATTAAAAGTATACTTTTTTCTTTTATAAGAATGTTGTTTTTCCGACCCAGGCTCAATAGTCTTATTTTCCTGCCGATTTTAGGCTGAAAATATTTTTGTGAATATTCTTAGATTATAGCTTATAGCTTGTTCGGTGCCTAGATATGTATACCATCTGAAAACCATACAGCTGTATTACATGTACCGTTGATCGAACTGTATGGTGGCCCATCAGTGCCATAATATTTTATGCTGTATTTTAACATTTTTTCTCTTTTTTTAATAATTTTTTCTTTTTTTTTTTCTATTTTTCAATATTTGGTTTATTTTTTATTGTTTTTTTTTAATTTTTTTTTTATTATTATTATTTTTTTATAGCATTAACAAAAAAAAAACCAGCCATGGCCTAGCAGTGCCATAGCAAAAAAAAAAAAAAAAAAAAAAAAAAACAGCCATGGCCCAGCAGTGCCATAGCGAAAAAAAAAAAACAGCCATGGCCTAGGAGTGCCATAGCCCATGATGCATTGAGAAGGAGTAGTCACCAGGCTCTTGGCCTCAAACAACATGGCGGCGTGGATAAGAAACGATACGTGGAAATGTGATGAAGAGCTTAAGCGGGATTTAGAAGGATACGTGAAGCAGGCACTGAAGAGGGATGAGGTTTTGGACTTTGTTTCCAAAAAATATCCAATGTATGCTTGGAGTTTGCATACTCTTTGTTGTCGTTTGCATTACTTTGATATAACGCAGTGGCTATTCGTACGGCAGGGCCTCTATGCCACGTCTGCCGGTGCAAACAATGCGTCATTAAATTTGCACAGAATTACCTAAAAGTTTAGTTTGAAAAGGCTTAAAACACGGTTAATCTACGTTTACCTTTGAGGTAAAAACACCCTTTGGGGCTCGCTTTGGTTGCCCGATACCTCCTCGTTCCTAAAGGCCACTGGGATCGACATGTTCCATCATAGCGTAGACCAGACCAGGTTTCTTGGAACTTTCTAACCGTGAATTTCTCTTATCTTTTTAGTCATTGCACGATAACCAAACAAATTTCCCGGACCATTCATTTCTTTGCGCACAGATTCTTCCAAATCATCAAGCTCTATTTCATAGTCGATGTACTTTCAGTACTTTATGTCAAAATAATGCAAACGGCAACAAAGAGTACGCAAACTCCAAGCATACATTAGATATTTTTTGGAAACAAAGTCCAAAACCTCATCCCTCTTCAGTGCCTGCTTCACGTATCCTTCTAAATCCCGCTTAAGCTCTTCATCACATTTCCACGTATCGTTTCTTATCCACGCCGCCATGTTGTTTGAGGCCAAGAGCCTGGTGACTACTCCTTCTCAATGCATCATGGGCTATGGCACTCCTAGGCCATGGCTGGTTTTTTTTTTTTTTTTTTTTTTTTTTTTTTTTTTTTTTTTTTTTGCTATGGCACTGCTAGGCCATGGCTGGTTTTTTTTTTTTTTTTTGTTAATGCTATAAAAAAAATAATAATAATAAAAAAAATAAAAAAAACAAACAATAAAAAGAGTAAAAAATAAACCAAATATTAAAAAATATAAAAAAAAAGAAAAAAAAAAGAAAAAATTATTAAAAAAAGAGAAAAAATGTTAAAATACAGCATAAAATATTATGGTACAGATGGGCCACCATAGAACTGTCATTAGTATCGAACATTTGGCTAGTGTAGGTTTTAATCGTTTCACTGGCTAGTTTTGCCGTTTAGGGAAAGGAATAAACATATAATTGTATTTTATTTACAGACTTTCAACACACAAAATTGTATTATTGCACACAAAATCTCGGGTTTATTCTGAAAATATTCTTAAAATTTCGCAAATTTCAGCCTCGAAATTCTTATAAGATTTATTCTTTTAAAAAAGGTGTGTAGTAAAAAAAAAATCGGCAAGAAAGGAAGAGAAAAAAAATCGGATTTCTGGGGAAGAATTATCCGGCCCCCAAGCCCGATGGAGGATAATTCCTTCAGCTGTGAGCAGCAGGCTCGAGTCAATACGCGGGGAGAGGTTATTCGGCCCCCAAGCCGTTGAGAATAGCCCCTATACTGGAAGACTCGAACCCGCGACTCTGAGATGATTAAATTATATCAGCCGCGCCGCAGCGATACCATTTAGCCACCTCGAAATCCCTTGGGCGGATAACAGAAAAATTGGCTTAAATAACTTGGTTATAACTAACTCCTGCCGGACGTTGAGTGAGATCGAGTGCGCACTCAGTTAATGACCAGTCTATTGTTATAGTTTAGCACTTGTTGATTGATTGCACTTGTTGATTGATCTATCACCGATTTTGACTTGATAATGACATTCCTGCAGCTAACGTGGAAAATAAGTGATGATGCATTTTTTTATTTCCTTAAGCTTGGTAGACGCACGAGAAGAAACATCCGCTTCGCTCCTCTTAATAATCTTCTTCGGAAATTGAGTTCGGCAATCGAACGAAATCGAACACCAGACTTTCAGTGAGTTCGATTTCCGAACAAATCGAATTTAATCGAAAAAATCGAACTCAATTGAACTCAATCCATCTGATTGTGTTCGATTGGGTTCGAAAACCGAACTCAATCGAACACAATTAAATGGATTGCGTTTGATTGGCTCTGGTAAATCTACACAAAGCAAGCCCAAAGCAAGCCCATCAAAACAGGTTTTTCTTGCGCGTTTTTACAATTTATTCTTATAACAGAAACCCCATTTATAAACTGTCCACGGCATTTAAGAGAACAGAACTGAACAGAACAGAACACGTTGAAGGTGACCTAATCCATGCTCGTTTGCAATTCGGAATGCACGGCCTGTCTCGCCTATTTTCTTTAAAACCTTAAAAGCTTCACCATTCTTGACGTCAAAGCGGCATTTCTGGTAGCCTCTTACTACACATTTAAAGCTTACAATCCACAGCGCATCTGAAGCCATTTCTGCGGAATTTCTTCGTTTACGAAAAACACGTGCGCTACACTCCGGGTTGAAGTAACTCGAGCTTCCAAGATCTGGTTATGGATTTTCAACGCCTGTTTTATACAAATCACGTGTCCACTTTCTTTCTCGACTTTGTCTTCCGTTCTTTATTCACAGGGCTAAGCTTCACTGTTGCTTTGCTGTCACTGTCAAGTGTTGGAATTTCTAAAATGTCGTTGATAGCTTCTTCCAAGTTAACTTCCTCTGTATGCTTGGACTGCTTGGGCTGCCTTGTAGAATTACTTTTTCTTAAACTTACTCCAACATCAGAAAGATTTTCCACTGAAGTACTAGAGTCAGCCGTTGGAATGTCCAAAATCTCGTCGATAATTTGGTCCAAGTTACTCTCCTCTGTTTCCTTGGGCTGTCTTGTGGGACGCTTCATCCTCAAAGGAGTACTAACACCAGGACTCGACATGATTGATCCGATTGAAGACACTTTTTCAGTATCTTGTAGATTATCGTCGCACTTTTTTCCTATCACGACGTTCTTTGCAGGCCTTTGTTTCCGAAAAGAACCCTTTGGCGACCGCGGCACAGCCCAAGAGCTTGAATCGATTTGCATACTCGAATCGACGTCTTCGAGGGTTAACATATCTTTTGATTTCTTTGTGAAATTTTTGTTGGTGCGCTGAGCTGCTCAAGCACTCGAGAGGATTTGTCCGTTTGATACACACTATATAGAGCCATCTTCCGTTACGTGTCTTGGTTTTGGACTAAAATCCTGCTTTGGGTGTGGCACTGCACAAGAATTAGAAGCTGCTGATAAAGAACCTTGGGTCTTGCTTATATTCGTAGCTAACGTTGGTTTTGGATGACGAGTCTTTCGTCGTGGTAATCAGCTACCAATAGGTGGAACTGATTCAGCAGGATGTAAGTCTACTTTTAAGATATCATCGATATCCTTTGACAATGCTCTCTCTTCCGTGTCCTCTTTCGTCCTCGTCGAATGTGTTCTCTGATGTTTTGCTGTGCTCGATTTCGACGCGAAATCTCTCTGCAGTCGCAACTCTTGGCTAGTTGAAGTTTTTGACGCCTTTGAATCAGTTCCTTCAGCCACTTTTTCTACCATTGGTATATACTTCGATTTCCGCGTAGGGGTTGTCTTCCTGAGATGTAGAGCCGCCCCAGGACTCGAGGATAACGGTTCATTTGAGGCACCCTGGACATTTTCATCATTTAAAGTCCTTTCGTTAGTAGTTAACAATTCGCCATCTGCTTGCTTTGGTGTCGGAAAAGATTGCTTTTTGAGGCGCCGTGCTGCTCCAGATCTCAACAGAGCTGGTCCATTCGAGGAGACGTCGACAAGATCGTCATTTAGAATATATTCGATATCCTGTACTAATTTATCATCTGCGTGATTTGAAGAAGCTACTGATGCAGGATCAAAGGTCCTGTCCAAATCCATTGCTGAGGTAAGCTTTGGGTTGCTGGTCTTTGGTCTTGGTATTTCGTCAGGACTGGAAGAATATGCATCATCATTTGAATCAGCAGTAAAGACGTCATCATTTAAAATATACTGGATATCCTTCGCCAATTGATCATCTGCCCGCTTACAGTGTTTCCGCGTGAATCCCTTCTTTTCAGGAGGAGGAAGTGCGCTAAGACCCGATGAGAATTTTCCGTTTGAAACATCTTCAACAGTATCGTCTTTAAGAATGCACTGGATGTCCATTTCCAACTTTTCGTCCGTCTTGTTCGTTTCCTGAAACAAAACTATTTTCTTTGACGGAACTTTGCCAGATGCGATTTGACTGTTGGATTCAGCTGCAGGGATATCATGTTTGAAGACAAAGTCCACATCATTTGTTAGTTTCTTGTCGTTTACGCGCATGTTCCCTCTTTTGGAAGATCTCTTGGGACTTTGCACATTGTTGGTGGGTGAAACTGCACCAGAGGAGATTTGTCTATCTGATTCAGCTGTAGTGATATCGTCATTCAAAATGAAGTTGATATCCTTTTCCAGTTTCTTGACATCTACGTTCTTTTGTTCTTTAGTGGAAAGTTTCTTGCCGGGCGCGCTTGGCCTTTTTCGTGGGTGGCACTGGAGCAAAGGAGATTTGTTCATTTGGTTCATTGATACCGACATCGTCATTTAAAATATAATCGATATCCTCTGCTAGTTTCTGATCGTCCATAACGTCTTTTTTACTTGTAGGATATTTCCTGGGACACTGTGGTTTGATCAAGGACGAAACTGTAGCAGAGGAGGTTTGTTGATTTGAATCAGTTGAAAGGACATCTTGTTTAAAGGTGCCGTCGATATCATCTGCGAGTTCTTTGTCATCCATGCCCTTTTGTTCTTGTTTCATGAAATCTTTCTTTGTATTCCGTGTCTTCTTTGTAGGTGAATCCGTACCAGAGCGGATTTTTCCATTTGATTCAGCTGAAGTATCATCGTTTAAAATGTAGTCAATATCCTCTGCTAGTTCTTCGTCATCTATGTTCGTTTGTGCTTTTGTGGAATATTTCTTGGAACGCTGCGCCTTTTTCGTGGGTGAGACTGTAACATCGCAGACTTGGTCATTAGATTCAGTTGTACCGATATCATCACTCAAAATATAATCGATGTCTTCCACTAGTTCCCTGCTGCTGCAGGTTGACCCTGGGCGCGAATTCATGGGCGCTGTTACAAAAGAAATAGAAAATCACAAAACGTACATTCGTCGCGGGCGAGTTGACATTCACCTTGACCAGGCCATTGTTGAACGTTTCAACCGCACCCTGGCTGAGCGCTTGTTCGGGCACCAGTACGCCGTTGAAATGCGCCTGCCCGAGGGCCAGCGGTCCACGGCGTGGGTAACAAGGCTTCTGGAAGTTGTGGCCGCTCTGAACAACGAGGTAACAAGCCTTACCGGCCAGAAACCCGCCGTTGCCATCAAAGAAAAAAATGTTTCTGCAAAGCCATCGACACCTTATTCGAGGCCTGTTGGGCAAAGGGAAAAAAAGCTCCCCTCTCTCGTGCATGTTAGGTATTTGTACCAACCTGGCGAGCTTGAGGGTGGCATCAAAAGAGCCACGATCCAATCTGGTCTTTGAAAGTTTACAACACTGAACGATCTTTTACCAAGCCAAATCAGCCCGTTCTCTACTATTTGCACGACGGGCCCAAGCGCGGCTTCGTGCGTGAAGAACTGCTGGTTGTGCCTCCAAACACACAATTACCCCCCGAGCAACTATAACATTTCTTTCATTTCAGCATCTCTGTTAAAGCTTCTTCTGTTAAAGCTGCTATTTCTTTTATTTCAGTATTTGTGAATAAAGGCCTTGTGTACCCGTAAGCATTTGTATTGATCCCATCATCTGCTATCCAGCACTTTGAATCAAATGGGGAAAGCGAAATTTTGTTGACATGCATGCCGTAAATCTCATGCCCCTCGCTTCGAAGAATGTTCATTCCATGCCACAACTGCTGCTTACCAAAAAGCGTTTCCTTGTACTGTTCATGCATTATTTGTTTCTTGATAACGCTCTTTTTTACACTCTTTGCTTTTTTGATATTTTTTTCGTCTGCCTTCAAGATAGAGTACATTTTCGGCCTCAGACAAACACACTCTGCTATGGGGGTTCCGGCACATTCGTCTTTCATTTTGCCTAAGATCTTTTTGTTCGCGTTTGAGTGGAGTGGATGCTCCTTCGGGAAGTCACTCGTATCATATTGATTTTCGTTTGATTTGATGTCTTTGTAGACGTCATCCGTTTTGATTTCAAGCATAAGGCTATCTGTGTCTGTGTACAAGAGCTCGCACCTTTGGCCGTATTGCTTTTTCAGATGGTTGTAGAAAAAGTCGTACATCAGGATCTTGCTGTTGTCAAGAATAGTCATCCCCGTGTAGACCGGCTTGTTGAGCAGCAGCCGGCTTTTGCGCATGTCGATTCCGACCAGGTCATTTGAAAATATAACATGCCTTGAGTACAAAGGGCTTGCAACCAATTTCCTTATTTTGTCTGTTTCATTGCTGCGCACTATTTTTATGTTAACACGGTTACGCAGGTTTTCCATGGTTTTGCCGAAAACTGAGTTATTTATTACCTTGTAAAAGTCCTTTTCAAAGTCGTTCTTTGCTTTTTCCTGATTTCTGTATTCATCCGGATGTACGGCTCCATCCAGCATTCTTGTTCGAACTCCAACACCCTGTGCACGCGCTTCAGTTTCATGCCCTGCTTCAGATAAAACTGCAAGTTTCTGTAATGCACGACATAGTTGTTTTTGTTCTCAAGTGTCAGCAGCACCTTCTCGCTATCCGGGGGTTTCAGCTCCAGCATTTCATCAACCTCTTTTGGTAGTCCGACATACATTCCTTTTTCACGACCTTTTCCTCAGGCGCGAGGGGGTAGCTGTTGTGTTCTTCATGCAGTTCTGCTGGATATTCAAGATCAACTTCAAGAATCCATCCATTCCTTGCGTTTTCTCTTTTCTTAAGGATGTCTTCCTCCGTTGGCATAATACGTTTCCATTTAAAATCCCTTTTTGGGAGTGGCTTGCTCAGTGCCCAGCCATAGAGGTTGTTCGCGTCAAGATACACGATGTAACGGTTTGGTTTGCTGGGGTCATAGTCCCGTACCAGCGGGTTGTTTGCCTTCGCGTATCTGTTGCTCACCGTCGAGATTCCACCCCGAATTCCCCGTTCCACGAAGAGATGCATTTCAAGGTCTGTGAATAACTCAAGCTCGACCCCCGTCTTTTTCAAGAGCACGTCCCATGAGAGGCCTGGCGACGTGTAATAATGCGCCGGATCTAACCTGTACTGCTCTTGGCACAGGTTTCGGATGTTCTCAAAAACATCTGCCAGCAGGGCGACATCCGTTTTCACGTAAAGATCGTGATACTCGCCCAACGTTTTCCATTCGAAAGTCTCCCAGACAGTCTGCGCGTGCGCGTACTCATCGTCTGTTATGTGCTCGTCGTTCAGCTTGCTGTAAAACTTCTCTTTGTCCGGAAGCCTTGTTTCGCTAAATCTCCCCCATGAGTCCATGAACTCGTAAGGGTAGATCCCCTTTTTGTAAAGCAGGTCGCTGCCTTTTGAATGGTTGATGTTATTTTTAATGACTCCTTTGGCGTTGCGCTTACAAGTGAATCAAGACTTCCTTGCAAAAAGTTCAAGCTGTCAATGAAACGCAGACCTCCCGCTGAAAATGTAATATATTTCTCCATGTTGTTGGCGACGCATTTCACCTATTTCTGCAGCTGTGACATCGCTTGCATTAAATGGTGTGCGTCGTAGCCCCTCAGGTTGTGGAATACATTTGGTATTTGGTCAGTCTTGGGTTTTATTCGCATTTTCAGATTACATGCGTTGTGCGCGGCTCCGCGGTACCTACCCGTTATGTGGCAATGGTCTTTTACTGCGTCTCTGAAGTTTTTCTGAAGTAAAGGTTTTTCACAGAACTTACAATTTTCCTGTGAATTTGCTTCCAACTGGTCTTTTTTGTCTGTTAGTATTTTTAGAGTTGAATCCCCCATTGTTGTTCTTTCTGTGCCATGTAAAAACATTTTTTGTGCCATTGACCATGATAACTGCATTTTTCACTGCCTTCTTCACTGGCTTTTTCAATGTTAAAAACAGGTAAAGAGTCTAAGAATTCGTCTTTTATCAAACTTTTGTTACAAATATGGCAATCAGTTGCATTTTTGAATTTTTCCCAGTCTTCGGCCGTCATCACAATCGGCTTTGGTGCGGCCAAACTCTCTCTTATTTTCACCTCTTCTTGCAGAATGTCACTTAAAAACGTTTTCACCGCGTTTTCACCCCTGTAAACTTTGGACCCTAAAACTTCACCGTCGCTTCTCACAACCATGTAAGAATACCCGCATGCCTCATGCCATTCGGTCTTGTGTGTGTAGCTTTTTTGCTTGCTCTCTGGCACACGCTCACAGCCAGGAATCTTTTTGACTAAAGCCTCAAAGTCCGCATACAGCTATTTCAATTAACGTTGTCGGATTGAAGCTCAAAGCTTAAAGACAAGACCGAAAGGTAGTATGGGCGAAGAAAGAGTGTTCCACGCGTGCTGAATACTAATGAGATACAGCGATATAGCAAACGAGACGTTTCTCGTTTCCTTTCTCTTCAGACATCTGTAGAAAAGATCCTTTTTCGCCTCATTTCATTTAAAAAGAATAATCCAAACCACATAACTGCGAAAGAAAAGATACAAGAAAGGTTTCACGGAAAGAAAAACAAATATTCCACGTGCAAAAATAGAAACTTGCAGATTTCCTCAATGGTGATATGCAAATTGCCGTAAATACCCATGGCACCATTCGGTCTTGACTCGCAGGTTTGATCCGACAACGTTAATTGAAATAGCTGTATATCACATAGGGCATCTTTATCTGTTTGTGATGATTTTGGAAAGAAAGAGTGTTTTTCCCCTCTTCTGGCATCTTAATCCTTGTCGGCCTGCCGTTCACACCATTGCAATATTTTTTGTGGTTCTCGAGCAAGTCCGCTCTTGTGAAACGAGTTAAGAACATCATGCAATAGAAAGTTTTACTATTTATTGACTTATCAAACAGCAAAGCGCTTTCTCTTTTTACGTAACAATAGTGCTGAATTTCCCCTGACTCAATTAACATCAGCTTTATCCTGGGTACATTCGGTTCTTTTCTGCTTATCCTGTGCACAATCACACAATTGTTTTCCCAGCCAAATACATTTATTGCCAGTTTTTTGTTTTGAGCTTCAAGGTTGTCTATCTGTTTTACCGGTGTTGGGAAATCGATGCCCCCATAATTAATACCATCGTTAACCGGATATTTGCTTGGTCTTTGCGGGTCCTTTCCATCTTGTGGAGGAAATAAAGCGGCTCTGAGTGCCCACTTCAAACATTCGTTGTCTCTGTTTTTCACGTTGATTATTGCCTTCTTTTTTGCCAGATTGGCTGGAAGTGGTAAATAAGTTCCTCCGCGCAGTGGCTGATAGCGTGCGACATTCACGTACGCAGTCTCTATCCTTTCAACTTCCCATCCTGATCCCTTCACAGACCAGTTTTCTATTTCTCCCTTTATTCTTTCAATGAATTCATCATATTTTTGTTCTATCAGTTCTTTATCATGCCTGTTGAAAACATGCGGTTCTTCTTCTTTAAAATAATGCTTGATGTGTTGTGTTTCACCGTTTATTTCTATGGAAAACTTTACTTGTAGCCCAAAACTTACTTTTACGCTGTTTAACTTAAGGATTTCTTGTTCAACCAAATCAGTGAACTTTGCTTTATTTTATCTTGCAAACATTAAAAGATCTTTATTGTTTGGATTTGTTTTGGATACATCCATTATCCAAACACGAAGCCATTCCTGGAAATTATTTTGGCTTATATTAAACACTTCTTATAAAACAACCAGTTCAGGTTCTAATGGTTGAGGAAAGTTTCTGTTTTGCTCCCTCGTTATTGGACCGTAAAACATTTGCAGAACATTGGACGAAAATCTCGCGGCTGCCATCTCGGCGTATATACTTGTGCAGATAATTCTTCAACTGGAAAATAATTCTGGCGCACTTTTGTATATAGACAGTGCAGACATTTCTTCAACAGGGAATATTTTTGTGGCACATCCGCTCGCTCGATAGGCTTGGGGTCACGCGCTTTGTTTACTTCCATGTTTGCGTTATTTTCTCACACACATATAAACTACTGGGTTCTGGCGCATCGAGTAGAACAAAAGCTTCATGATATCTAACAAAGCTTTTTCTTAAGAAACGAGGCGAGCATGGGAGACGAGTTTCTTGAGAAAACAGGTTTGTTAGATATCATGAAGCTTTTGCTCTACTCAATGCGCCAAAACTAGTAGTTTATATGTGTGTTCTGGAGATATTGTTATATCTTCCTGTTTCAATCAGGAGTTTGTGATTACTTATTGTGAGTTTCACAAGCGTTTTTCGATTAGGATTTTTTCTAGTCAAGTCTAAATAGGGCAAAGGTGTATAACTGGAAAAAGAAGGCGGGGGATGGGGAGGGGGTCAAGTAGATTTCTGCACGCATAGTCAATAAGTCAATAAAGGAAGTGGGTAAGGGGGTGGGGGAGGGTCAGCAAAAAATGTGCTGGCTTGCAGGCTACGTTATAGCAGCCATGCAGATGGACATGAAAAAAGTGTTTTCCTCCGCTTGGAAATTATCATGCAAATTCTGCGAAAAAGGTTTGTCTTATCCACCAACATGGCCGCCTTGTCACGTGGTTGCAAACCATCAATTAGCAGGCGCAGTTTTGAAATTGAGGTTTGCACAACCTCGTTTGCACAACCTCCTTCCAGTCTCTCTCAGAGGAGAGGACCCTGGGAACGAGGTTGGAGGTTTGCTCAATCTTTATTTTGTCTTTCTAAAGAGGCCTACCCGTCATGTAATATGAAATGAAATGTACCCGCTATAAATTCCAAAAACAAAACACACGTTCTACCCACAAAACTCTGGACAATTTTATTTATAATTTGCCGCAAAAATAAGCTATGTAGTATTAATATTAAAAATCTATTGCCATTTCTTCTCTTTTCGTCTTTCTATTTAAATACCTTAAAACAACAGAAATACTGTTTAAAAAGATAAAGGTTTTAGTGTTTTAAAAAAGTGGTGCTGAGAAAATTATCAACTAAAAGTTGAAGGTAAATTAACCGCTGAAGTGAATTTGATTTCAAACGTGAGCACCTCGTCGAAATAGATTTGCTGTTTAGATGCTATGTCAAGTTTTGTGACGAGAAAAAATTACCCTCAAATCAAAAGAAACTTCCAAATAATAGTTTGCTCGGTTGAAAAACACCAAAGAAGTAATAATAAACCAAACACGAACGAGGGTGGTTAAGATTGGGAAAGATTTAGACGGATTACGAACGAAGAACTTGAAACGTTATGTAGGGCTATTATGCGTTACACAGAAATGCTTTCACACAGAAGGAAACCTCAAAATAATAGCTCACTAAGTTAGAAAAACATCAAAGAAGAAATAATAAACCAAAGAGGAACAAGGATGGTTAAGATTGGGAAAGATTGAGACGGATTACGAAGGAAGAACTTGAAAAGTGATATAGGGTTATTATGCGTTACACAGAAATGCTTTCACACAGAAGGAAACCTCAAAACAATAGTTTCCTAAGCTGAAAAAACATCAAAGAAGAAATAATAAACCAAAAAGGGACAAGGATGGTTAAGATTGGGAAAGAAAAGTGATAAGGGGTTATTATGGATTTTTCGGACGTTTTCCCAAATTTTTTCTCAACTTTTTACCCAAATTCTCCCTGCCTTGTTTTCTCAAAAAAATGTTCCCACTTTTTCTGGATTTTACTTTTTCCCCGTTTTTCTGCGCCTGTTTTCCTTGATTTTTTTTTTTACTTTTTTCTGTTTTTCCTATTTTAGTCGGGAAAAAAATTGGAGATAAAAGTTGAAAAAAAAAAAACAAGAGAAAAGGCGAGAAAAAGTCAGGAAAAATAAAAGGGTTTTTTTCTCTTCTTTCTTTCGTAATTTTTTTCCAACTCTTTTCTGGAATAGGAAATCGGAAAAGAGTTTCACGAAAAAAAAGTCGGCAAAAAATTGGAGAGAAAAGGCGAGAAATAGTAAGGAAAAAATAACCTCCAGAAAAAAAAAGGAAAAAAATTTCATGCAAAAACCGGGGAGAGAGTAAAAAATGTCGGGTTCAGAATTTAATTAAAATTTCCGGAAAAAAGGCGGGAAAAAAAGAGGAGAAAAAAGACGAGAAAGAGTGGAGAAAAAACTTTTTCTCACCTTTTTGTGACATTTTTCTCGATTATTTTCGATTATTGTTCTATTTTTGTCGAATTCCCTCTCAACTATTTTCCGACAGTTTCACGAATATCTTCTGACGTTTTTATCGATTTTTCTGACAATTTGACCAAATTCTCCCTGACTTTTTTTCTCCAATTTTTTTTGCGACTTTTTTTTGGAATTTACTTTTTCTCAGTTTTTTCACACCTATTTTTCTGGAGTATTTGTTACTTTTTTCTGACTTTCCTGTTTTCCTCCCACCATCCCCGGTCGGGCTGCCTTAGGACGCCACTCCCGCTCTCCGAGAGTCTGTAGACGCGGGCGGGCGGGCGGGCGTACGCACCAAATTTTCTCGGCCTCATGGGTTTACCAAAAATTCTCACCCATGGTGCTCCGCTAGCGCTTCGCGCACAGGAGCTCTGCTATAAACTTAGGCTAACGAAGTTAAACTTAGGCAAACGACGATAAACGTAGGTAAAAGATGTTGGACGTAGCCAAACGAGGATAAACTTAGGCAAACGAAGTTAAGGGTAGACAAACGATGTTAAACTTAGGCAAACGAAGTTAAACGCAGGCAAACGACGATAAAGGTAGGAAAAAGAACTTAAACATAGTCAAACGAGGATAAACGTAGACAAACGAAGTAAAACAAAGGCAAACGAAGTTAAGGGCCGTAGGGAAACGAAGTTAAACGTAGGCAAACGAGGACAAAGGTAGGCGAACGAAGTTAAACGTAGACAAACAAAGTTAAAGGTAGGCAATCAACGATAAACGTAGGTAAACGAAGTTAAAAATAGGCAAACGAGGACACACGTAGGCCAACGAAGTTAAGGTAAGTCAAACGATGTTAAACTTAGGACAAACGAAGTTAAACGCAGCCAAACGGCGACAAACGTAGGTAAACGAACTTAACCGTAGCCAAACGAGAATAAACGTGGGCAAACGAAGTTTAACGAAGGCAAACGAATTTAAACTTCGGCACATGAAGGTAAACGTAGGTAAACGAAGTTAAACGTTGGCAAACATTTTCCTTCGTTTAACTTCGTTTGCCTACGTTTAACTTTGTTTTCCTCCGTTTATCGTCGTTTGCTTACGTATAACTTCGTTTGCCTATGTTTTACTTCCTTTGCGTACGTTTTTTTACAACAAAGTTAACGTAGGCAAACAACGATAAACGTAGGCAAACGAAGTTAAACGTAGGCGAACGAAGTTAAAGGTAAGCAAACAATGTTAAACGCAGGCAAACGAAGTTAACTGGCAAACGACGATAAACGTAGGTAAACGAAACTAAACGTAGCCAAACGAGCATAAACGTAGGCAAACGAAGTTAAACGAAGGCAAACAAAGTTAATTGAAGGCAAACGAAGTTAAACTTCGGCAAATGAAGGTTAACGTAGGTAAGAGAAGTTAAACGTTGGCAAACGAAGTAAACGTAGGCAAAGGACGATAAACGTTTTTTTACAATAAAGTTAACGTAGGCAAACCACGATAAACGTAGGCAAAAGAAGTTAAACGTAACGAAACGAAGTTAAAGGTCGTAGGCAAACGAAGTTAAACGCCACAAAAAAGAAGTTAAACTTAGGCGAATGAAATTAAACGTACACAAACGAAGTTAAAGGTAGGCAAACGACAATAAACGTAGCCAAACGAAGTTGAACGTAGGTAAACGATGTTAAACGTGGAGACGCGAAGTTAAACGAAGCAATCAAAGGTGAATGTAGAGAATCGAAGATAAACAAAGTTAAACGTAGGCAAACGAGGATAAACGTAGGCAAACGAAGTTAAAGGTAGAAAAACATTGATAAACTCAGGCAAACGAAGTTAAACATAGGTAAACGACGATAAACGAAGTTAAACGAAGGCAAATGAAGTTAAAGGTAGACAAACGATGTTAAACTTAGGCAAACGAGGTTAAACGTAGGCAAACGACGATAAACGTAGGTAAACGAACTTAAACGTAGCAAAACGAGGATAAACGTAGGCAAACGAAGTTAAACAAAGGCAAGCGAAATTAAACTTCGGCAAATAAAGGTAAACGTAGGTAAGCGAAGTTAAACGTTTGCAAGCGAGGTAAAGGTAGGCAAAGGACGATAAACGTAGGAAAACGAAGATGAACGTAGCAAACGTTCTCCTTTGCTGAACTTCGTTTTCCCACGTTTATCTTCGTTTCTCTACGTTTAATTTCGTTTGCCTACGATTAACTTCGTTTACCTACCCTTAACTTCGTTTTCCACCGTTTAACAAATAACAACACATTAAATTTTGCCATAAAAATGATGATGGTAAGGAAGTGTGGATGATATTACATTACTTTAATGTTGTTCAATATGGAACACACAAATAGTTATTGAAAAGAAGGAGGGTTCCCGGTCCCCCGTGGCAAATTTAAAGATCTCGCCTCAGACCTTGCCACGTATTAGCTGCTCTAAAAGGCAGGGGTTTCATGAAGGCACCACCTTCACTCATTGTTGCCGGGCAAAGAGAAACGAAGTTGCCTTGTCCATCACTAAGGACTGATTACACTAACATTATTGCCACGATTCACAAATTGATATCTAGAATGGAGAGAGATTGACTTAATTATTCTTGACCTAAACTTTATTCCAAATAAGTTTGATGATTAGTTTTTATCTTCCTAGAATTAACAGCATTCCCTCGTGTATTTCTTGATGTGCTCGCAACACAGGAAGTCTGGACAATTTGTGTGTTAAGATTTACATTTTTGTAGCGAATATATGAGATTTATAGAACGGTTTGTAGAATTGAGTATAATACCAAAAATATGAACAGATACACGCTGAAGAAAAGCAGTTAATCATAGCAGATGGGCTTATGTCAATGTTGCGACGGTAACAGGGAGGACAGCTGAGGATGACACATTTTAATTTAAAAAAGAACATAATTTAATTCACAATCTAGCAATTATGTATTTTAAGTAAGGCTTATTTTTAGGCAACGAGGGGAAATGTGATTTATTTACCGAGGGTGCAACCCAAGGTGAATAAATCACATTTCCCTGAGGTGCCTAAAAATAACCGGCTTATTTTTTTCACATTGGCAAGGTATCAACTGTGGCGTAAAATGATAAGAATATCGCTTTTCTTTGTTTGTTTTAATATCGATACGCTGAAGAAAAACAAATATTTTTCCGGACTCACAGTAAACAATAGCAAAAAGGTTCCGAAAGTTTCACTGGGGTTTCCATATGGTAAAAATTTATAATAAACAGGTTTTTTCCGTTTTTGATGCGCGAACCAAAAAGCCAATATATGCGTTCAAAACAAGCTGCCGAAAGTATGCACTAGGGTTTTATTGTATTAAGCCATATACACATGGATTGATACTGACGTTCCAGGTATTTATCTGACTTATTTCATGACATTATTCATGAGAGATTATTATATGAAGCCCCTTTTCAGGACGACATATAGCACTATCAAAGGACTCTGAACGCAGTTAACGACTCCTAGGAACAAAACGAAGCAAAGCATCAATCGTTTGCTTAACCGCGTTCACCTCAACAGTTTGTTTAATATGCTTGCTCAGGATAGCCATGAACTGAACCGTAGTTATACGCCATTGCGTGGCATGCAAACTATAAATGAGGAAGATTTAAGGAATTGTGCTACATGTGAGGCTTACTCTGCAAGTGGATCGCTGGGAGAGTGATCCATGATTTTGTACTCGCTAATTTCCTCGCCTGTAAGCAGGCTCTCTGCAGGAAACCCTGATTGTTTATATTTCCAGAAACAGTGGTTAGTGACTAGTGATACATACATATCTCACGCATATGTATTTTACTAATTAATACCCTATGTGTGCTTCACTTCTGCCTGCTATTTAAAGTACCGGAAATAAACATAGGCACGCTAAGCGTGCAGGAGTTATTTTTTCAATTGATTGGGTTGCTTGGGGTAGAACTGGGTGTTAGTCCTGTTGGGATGGTTTATTTCATGGGTTGAGCTACTTGTGCATGGTGCATGTGCACGGTCCATCGCGCCGACTAAGAGCTACTTTTGGAAAAATAACTCAAAAACAATTTAAAAAGAAATTGTGCAAATGTTCTAAACATTAGGCCGCTTCCCTTGTAAATATGACTATGGTGTGTAACCGATCGATCGAACCATACGGTTGAAAACAAAAAATACGTCAGTAATTTCTTCTAAAATAAACAGAAAAAATATCTGGTAGTCACTTTTAAGGCTACCTTGATATTTAACTATCCATCCCCTTTCATTCCAATCCGAAAGAAAACCGCTAAGTACATCAGAACATGGATTGAAAATTGTTGACAACATTTACCCTGATTTACCGTAAACATGATCACAAAATCGCAAACACGCCCACTAAGAAAGCCAAATTGACCCAGAAATTGCAAAGGAATGGCCAGATGGAACAAGAACAAAGTATTCTCGGGTTTCTGAAATGGCTACATTATTTTCATCATCAATATAAAACAGAAACCTTTCTACAAGAAAGAACGAGTTTCTTTCGACAAACCACAGGCAGACCAAGCGATGGCCTTGAATTGTTAATGACATGTTAATGATATGCAACGGTCGTTCTCGGTTGGTTTCAAACGATCAATCGAATAAAATCCCCCATAAATCGATGAATTTTAGATCTTTTGTTCCTAAATTACAATAAACTGTTAGTCAGATAAATAAAGATCACTTACCCAATGTTGTTTGTCCGTTTTTGCGAGCTTTGGTGGGGTTTTTGGACGATTAATTCCTCACTTGCTAGTGACGCCCCCTACTAATACCAAAGAACGAGACAAGGCATGCAGCTTCCAACGCCGCCAAATCAACAAACGCGAGAAACAAACAACTCTAGTAACCAGTACATTTCGGCCAAACCACGTGACAATTTTGATTGGACTGGTACAAATATTAATTTTGCAACCGGAAGCAGAAACATGCCCTAACTTGTGAGCATAACATCCTCAGTGCCGATATTCCCACGGCCGTGCTAAAAATAGCTGTCGATGAAGTTGTGCGACACGCTTGACTGCACACCCAAAAAGCTAGTTTTCTTTTCAGCCGTTGTTTTTTTGCGTGACGTTGCCAAACAACGGCTGCAAAGGAGACTACCAAAAAGCTGGCTGTCTTTTTTATTTCTTTCAAGGGAATATCAAATACACTAAAAAGGTATTGCGTCAGCCATGGAATGCGCTGACGTTGAAGCTTTCACTTTCGCAACGTGAAAAACAAGATTATGTTCACTCTGCATGTTTATTTCGCCGGAAGCGACGGTCGTTAATTTGTTTGCAATTTTGCGACTATTTCTTGTCGGTTTAGCCAGTTGAAGTGAATCTTTTGGCTGTTTCATCGAAGCGAGTTCAGAGATCTGAAGAAAATAAATTAGGCCGACGTTAACACTTGCAAGCATTACGTCATTGGTACGGAAATAACCGCATTGCACTGCCGTACCACTAAACATCAACAATCGGAGGCGAAGCTTGAAATGCGAGATTCGCACAACGACTACTATATACTATACCTTCCTACGGCCCTCACTCGCGGCACAAATGATGATTTTCTCTTTCCGTGCCATCCAACTACGTTGTCACAACAGGGGAAATTTAATATTTGCAGAGCAGACAAAACGTGCCCTTGTAACATCATCACATTATGAGCTTTTCAAACGATCGTACAATAAATAACTCATGACCGCTCATGTGAAGTCCTACTATTTTTAAGCAGGAAACGTCGAACCTTCTCCGACCACATTCCAACCTCACGAAAATACCTATTATTTGGCAACTCTCGAACCCAAATAAACCCACATGCCTCAACCTATTACAACTACGTTATTCTTTGGTGGAAAAACCTTGAGAGATTTATGGTCGCTCGTGTTATTACTTAGACAAAGCTCCTACAATGCTATACTTTTAACCGAGAGAAAACAGTTTAAACACCGCGCGGTTAGAATCTCAAAGATTTCTCGTTTAATTTCTTTAACACTCGCCCTTACAAACAACCCACAGTGCGTCAGTTTGTTCTCATTTGGGGACCAAAACAAAACGTTGAGCAAACACACAACACTGGCATTAAAAATGGAAGTCACAAGATTTAATTTATTCTCAATATACATATTTATTCTACTCAAAAACATCATAAATTTTAAATAAAGTGGTCAACAAATACTATACCCATATTCTGTCGTCAACTGAACTATTGATTCCGTAAACCAAGAGAATCACCTTCACCACCATGAAATTTCCAAACACCTTTCAGTTTAAGAACCCACACACAATGTTCTCACCCAAAGCTACATAAAAATCAAGAACTGTAATAGAGACTTCAGACCAACACGGCCCAACAAGGTCGAATCTGTAGCAAAACAAAGATGGCCGTACCTTAAACCCAAAACAAATATTCGTAAAAACGATCCATATATACAAGCCGCAATTTGATTGGTCCTTGATAGAATCCCAAATCTGATTGGTGTGAAATACATACATGAATGATCCACCCAACCATCCACTTAATAGCCAAACACGTCTTCATGCCGACTAAGAGTTATTTTTTTAAAAAAATAACTCAATAAATGAATATTATCATAACAATAGATATCCCACAATCCTCTGCGCTTTATATATTACCGTGATTCCTTCCTTTGTGCACATTTCTCCTACGACATTACTCGTTGTGTATGCGAAGTTTTTCTGTTTAACTCTGTCACCGCGTCATGGCCCAACCGCCGCCTCCCGTGCAGCGTCCGTTGCAAGTCAGGGCGCAAGATTTTTTGGCTAACGTTGAAGCTGCCCCTGCGGTTCCTGTTCCTCAACATGGTCTGCAAGCTGTTCCTGCTGTCCCTGCACACGTGGCCGTACCGAATAATGAAGCAGTGGTTAATGCTAACAATGCAAACCAAAACCCGGCACCTCCTGCAGCTCCTGAACCTGCGCTCGATGCAAAACCGTGTTTCTTTCTTTCTCATTTTGCTTATGACATATGCCCCACACGAGTGGGCGTGGAATTTTTAATGTGTGATACCACTCGAGTGCGAGTGATACCAGTCGAGAGCGACTGAGGGAAAACCTTGTTACTCGAGCATGAGTGCAAGGCAGAATTGTGAGTGATGCCGCTCGAGTGCGAGCGTTGCCAGTCGAGAGCGACTGAGGGAAAACCTTGTTACTCGAGCACGAGTGCAAGGCAGAATTGTGAGTGATGCCGCTCGAGTGCGAGCGTTGCCAGTCGAGAGCGACTGAGGAAAAACCTTGTTACTCGAGCAGGAGCGCAAGGCAGAATTGTGAGTGATGCCGCTCGAGTGCGAGCGTTGCCAGTCGAGAGCGACTGAGGGAAGAGCTTGTTACTCGCACATAAGTGCAAAGCGGATAATTTTTTGCCACATCGGAACTGTGAGTGACGCGCTTGAGTGCGAGCGATGCCAGTCGAGAGCGACTGAGGGAAAGCTGGAAAAGCCTGTTACGCACGTAAGCGTTGTTGCAACGCAGATGCTCGTCAAGTATGTTTGGATTTATTTTCTTGCCACTCTTGAATGTGAGTGATGCGCTCGAGTGCGAGTGTTGGCAGTTGTGAGTCACTGAGGAAAAGCTCAGTAGAAAAGTTCTGTTATTTCGGCTTTTAGTGTAATGCGGACCCTAGCCGAGCATGTTTGAATATTTTCAAAATGCCACTCGGGTACGAGTGATGCTAGTCGGAACGTGTGCAAGCCAATACAAAATGCTTGTCAAATTGGTTTATGAATTCGTTCTACTCGTGAATTATGTCGCCCGGGCGCGTGTTGCCAACGTGTTTGCCAAGGTGTTGCCAAGTGCGTTTCAAATTTTTCTCGCTTTCCAGAATGTCGGCATGATGCCTCTTGAGTGCAAATGTTATTGGTCAAGGACGATCGAAGGAGGAATTTTTCCGGTCGCTCTCAAGTGCACATCAAACTAGTGCTGTTCAGGCTTATATGAATGATTTAGATAATATGCCACTTTAACGCGTGTGTGACCCTAAAATGCTATAGTCAGCGCGGCAAAAGTTTACTTTGTCTGCGAAGTTTTGTTTGGTCGAGTGCTTCTGTTCCAAGACAATTATCTGTCTTGCTGCTTGAAAGGTAAAACGCTGGTCAACTTTTTTCTTTTGCAAGAAGTATCTATTTAATAGTTGACGTTTTCGCTTTTATTGAGCGGGCCACGGCGAATTTTTTAAATGTTTTGTTGGTCTGCTTATACCTACAGCGTAAAACTACGTAGTTTGTTTATGAATATATTTTTCATTAAGTGTTGTCAACCCACGCTGAATTTGAATGATAATAAAGTGGTTCTTTGGCTTTAACTTTGTTAGCGTTTGTTCTCCTCTCGACTTTTTCCCCTCCTTGTGTTACCAGCTAAGTTGGAGTGTTGCTGGAAACAGGGGTACAACTCTCCTCCCGGTTTATCTGGGTCAAGCTGCCATTCCTCCTCCTCTGCTGGCCACTATTTCATTCTCCTTTTCGTCTCTTATGTACTTGGGCTTTATTTTTATCCTTTTCCGCTTTGTTTGTAAAACCAAACAAAACCGTTCTTTTCCCGTAGCGAGAACTGCAAATCTGATCCTACTCCTTGCGTAGACGTGTTCCAGTCTAGAGTTACTGAGTTGGTGACTGTGGATATGTGGCCACTAGAGTCTGAGGCGGAATTGGCAGTTCCCTGTTTTTTGACCGCCCTTTTCGTTTGGACAACCTTTCACAATTACCCAGATACCTTACGAAAGGATGTTAACGAAACAACGTTAGACGACAAGTCAGGCTATGATCACATTCTCTTTGACTTTCCTAGTCGTACGTTCTTTGGCATCAGGTGGAAAGGATGGTTTTTGTTTTGGGAGGAATATTTCTGCCTATGTTTATCTTTCCACCGGCCTCCTAGTATCGCATTTGTTAAGTTCAATAGGAGTGCCTTGCTCTTTGTATATCGATGATAAGCACAATGGTTAGTTGCAGTCCAAAACTTCCGACCATGCGGCGAGTACTTTAGCCACTCCTTCAGACGAGTCACGTTTTGCCGTTTCAAAAGCTGCGGTTTTCCTTGCTGCTTATACCCTCGCTTCTCTTGGGCACAAGGTTGGACTAAAGGAATGTGTTTTCACCCCTCAGAAAAGGATCGTGGACCTGCAGGATTTCATGGGACACGTTGGTTGGCACAGTCACTCTACTGTGACTTATTACATGCAGGTGGCGAAAGTTATGCCCGCCAATTTCCGCTTCTTTTACACTCACTGGTCAAGAAGTGAACATTGTAGATCCAGGTGTATTGTATCAAGATTGTAATAGCCTCAAAATTTTGTTCCAGCATTCTCGCATTAGATTTTGGAGAATGGGAGAATACACCTAATCTTGACCAGGTTATCCCTTATTCCCATCTGTATATCCTTTTAGCGAAGTCGAACGGAGGGATACCGGAACCCATTTTCACCCCTCCATATCTCATTGTCCTATATATTCATGTGTATTGTAGGTGCTTTGAATATACTACTATTGTGTTGGAATTTCCTTTTTGGAATTCAATGCCACCTTTGGGAAGGTGAATGACTGGCTCACTTCACATAACAAAGATGTCACTGAAGAGCAGAACCCCTTCAAATGACCTGGCAATGGGAATGTAAAATTATAAAATACTAGTTTATACAGGCTGTACATATAAGAGTGAAGATGTATTATATGCATGTATTACATACAATACATGCATATACATAATTCACCAAATTGTCATGATGTCATATATGGTCAAAAATTCATTGTCATTCATCATCTGCAAGTCAATATTGTTAACACTGAATGCAAAAGGTTTTTATCTCGGCTGTTGTTATCAAAGTCATTCCCCTTAAATTATAGAACTAAACATGAGTTTTCAAATTTGCCTATTGGTTGACTATCTTATCTGGTTGACCTTGTATGTAACATAATTCCTTAAACTTTAAAGCTTCAAAAAGCCTAATTATTTAAACCATTTACTTTATGCTGCATGAGAGCAAACGACGAGAGAAAGCAAAGCGTGAAATACAACATAAATGTATCGTAACAATGTCAAAGAGCACATAGTATAGCAAGTACATGTTTCATGATAAATGGGCACACTTTTAATCTACAGTGATGAAATTTTTTCCAAATTCACAATGTTGTCAAGGCTACAACTATCAACAGAGAAAACACCCAGCCCTACCTTACACTCTTAATAAACAAGACCAAAAACTTGCAAGAAGGTTTTTTCGACGTCATCTTCAACCTAGTGTAGATTTAAATGCAGAGGACCTCGCAGTTTTGAGTTAAGAACTTTATGACATCACATGGAAACCAAGAATATGATTTTTAGGAAGACCACTTCTGTTGTTAACGTGGCTTTTATATTTAAATAAAGATTGATGATGATGATGATGATGATGATGATGATGATGATGATGATGATGATGAAGATATGCTGGTCACTGTAGAGATTATGCATTGTCAGGACAGTAAAACAGGTTGAAATGAATCACCAGGCCAAAGGGAGCTGAACATCACATACATTTTGCGTATGGTTAGAGCTGCTTCTGGTGGATTGCACTCAAACCTACACAATTTTAACAGGTTCTCAAAATTTGTCAAGAAGCCACTTTTTGTACTAATTTGCCACAATTACATAGAAATAACACTTTCATCAGCTTGCCTTTGTCAAAATGGTGCAAATGGTTGCAGCATCTACTCTGCCTCCAAATTTTTCAAATGGCTCAAAAATTTTTGAAGCAGAAGTCAAAGTGCCTCCACACAACTGAAAATTTTGCAAATCATGAAGTAACACCGTTTACATTCACCTTCTATTTCAATAATGTAGCTGTACTAATACAAAACATTGGGTCAAATGTTAATTTCAAAAATATCATTTCTACCCAAATTTGTTCACCAGCTACATTACATAATGTATGGTTGTATTTAAGACACATTGCTAGTACTCAACAAATGAGATTGTGAATGATTGTTCACAAGCATTTTAGGTTTTTGTACTTGGCACCCGGCTTACTGTTTTCATTGTTGCACCGTGTTCTTAACAATTAATGTTTGTGCAAATTTGCTTTGGTTTGTAAGGATCTCAATTAAAGTCTGTTAAAGCATAATAGTTTGTTTACACAAATGTCATTTCAATTTGCACCATAGATGTATTATATCCATTAATTATATAGCCATGTCTCATAAAGACTGGGAACTACCAAATTTGTGAATTTGATTGGCTAAAATCGATATTGATCATGGGCTAGATTTTCCTATCTAGAGTGGCATCTAGAAAAAGCAAAAACGTTGACCTGTTTTTGCAAAAAAATAATAAACGAAAACACTAAAAAGCTTGACGCAAAAAAAGATAAAAAGAACCAGCACAACTCGCAAATGTTTGTTCAGTTAACAGGCACGAAATCACACATCACCTACAGGTGAATTTGCAAAGAAATTGCAAAGCCAGAACTTAAAAGCACTCTTGACCTTGGTCGTGCATTTGGTGTGTATTCACGACCTCGGTCAAGATTTTCCCATACAGACCTCCTGCTTGGTTAGTAAGAGCTAAGTATTGCATACAATTCATGCATATACTGTACTTCATTCACCAAATTGTCATGATGCCCATATACGGTCAAGAGTCATTGCCTGTTTTTATCCATTCATAAAAATATTTAAGATCTTTTAAATCTCAACCCAAAACTTTCCTTTTGGAAAAACGTATTTATCCTTAATGATTTTTATCTGTTATTGCACTTAAGCATTTTATATAAAGCTCATTTACCATTACCATCGCCAGTGCTATTACCATTACCATTACCATTGCCCTTACCATTACCTGTGACATTGCCATTACCATTGCCATTACCATTACCTGTGACATTGCCATTGCCACTGTCATTGCTATTACCATTACCATTGCCCTTACCATTACCTGTGACATTGTCATTGCCATTGTCATTAAAAGTTCATCCAAATAAGGACAACTTTATGGTGTTATTCACCAGACTTAGTTAGCTCAACTCGAAGCCAAAATTTCGGTTTCTTTCAAACCATCATCAAGCCAGTGACAAAAAATAGAAAGCCTGGAGGTTATTAACGTTACATGTTATTGCGATATTTGCATATCAACAGTTCATGGTTCCCCTTTAGGCCATAGATAATTAGGGGCTGCCTTCTTTTTTATGTGATAAGTTTCCTTAAATAAAAGTAAATTCCAGTCCCTGTCCATGTCAATTATGCTGGTATTGTCCCTCACTGTGTTGAGGTAAAATTGTTTGATGTCAATACAATGGCTCTTTGTGTTCAGACAGCACAGAAAATTGCATAGTGCTAAAAGATGTTGAAAATTGGTGCAAGTATTCAGATGATTAAATATTGTGCTTTCTTTCAACTCTATTCTTTCATCTTTATCTCATAAACTGGAACTTTCATAATTCCGTGAGGATATTGTCCAGTGTTGGTAAGATTTTAAATTCCAATTACATGTATGAATGACTGCAGTCATGGTAAACAAGTGGCTGAGATAATTATGTAGTGGACGATTGTGCTTAGTTTGCAAAGCTTAATACGAAATATAAAAGGGCATCCATAATTAAAACAATGTTTGAGACAAAAAAGAGAGAAAAATATAGTTGTTTTAATTTCAGTCCTGAAAGCAAATTGTACCATGGTCAAATAAGGGCATGACTCAATTAAATTCCATGCACAGTTCAAAGAAAGAATGAAGGATTTGTTGGCCTAAAACCAGTGACTCTTCCACAAAGAAGAGAATTTCACTTTCAGCATTACTACATTACCATGATTGCCAGACATGTTTTCTACTGAGGAATCCACCATCAGTCACAAGTCATCTATTCCTTAAAGGATTCGTTCTTTTTTATTGTTGTTGTATTTTTGAACTAGATACTAAAATACCATTAATAATGTAATATTGAGAACCTCAAAGGTAATGCCATGGAGGAAAAGGTTACAAATGCTATGCAGACATGACTTATGATTTATGAATTATAAAAAGAACCGTAATTAATGCAAGAACAGAAAAAATGAGTAAGATAATACTGAACAGCTCATATTAAGAACAAATATTATCACTATGTGACATCTTGAACGTATGTTGCATGTTCTCCTTGTCAGTTCTTTCAAGTTAAGATCACACCAACTGTCAACCACAGTGGAAAATATCTTGAAAACATAAGCCTTAACCTAACGTTGCTGATCACAGTTTTGACAGTCAAGTTTCTTGTCACCAACACCATACTACAAAGCTAATAAACTTGACTGATCATCATGATGGCCATTAACACTGAAAAAGTTGTTAAGGGCAACATGAAACTGAAAATTATAGAAATAGTGAGAACAAACAATAAGATTACTATATTCACATGGAAAAAGTATTGGATTATCAGACTGAAGCTGCACATAAACAATTTAGTCTGACTAATATTTCTGCAAGTCTTGTATAATTTACTATATACTTCATAATGTTTTATATATTTATAATCCTACTTGTGTTTTTTTTTAAAGAATATTGAAATATTCTTTTATTCTATCAAATTATATTTTTAATTTTATTCAAATATTTTAATTTATAAATATTTATCTTTTTAAATTCTTACTCCATGTTTCACTATAGTCTTCAATACCTATTTTGGTAAGTGTATGCGCATGGATGAAGCCACACATAGCCATGTTAACTAATGATGATTAAAATTTGTTATTTATTTTATATAAAAGAATTCTACTGTTGACACTAATTACACTTATACTTAACACTCCTGAAGAAAGCCAAGACCCCGAAACGTTGAGTAAAGGAAATCCTATTTGAAGTTGGATTTTCAACAATCTTTTTCAATAATTCCATGGTCATTGTCAATGACAGACAGAAAATAGAAAAACCCGAAGTAAATGGAAGCCACTGATGAGGCCTAGAAAAGGCAAAAACAGCTGCAATTGTCGCCACCGCATAGGTGATACGGGTTTTTCTTCAAATGTGTGTGGCCCTGACCAGGCTGTGGGATGTGTTTTGTTACTTCACGATTTGTTTTTTGGATAGTTAGAGGAAATACATGTAATAAATAGCTCCATAGATAGATGAATTGATAGATCAAAGGATTCATAGATAGGTAACAAGAGGATGAACATACACTTTCTGAATAAATTATAACTATAACAACATTTTTAATTCTGATTGGTTCTTAGCACGCCCTGTGTCTTGCCAAATTAGAGCACCCACAGCTGAAGTGTCCAACAACAAAGTGTCCAATATGAAGGTGTCCAATAACAAAGTTTATTTTCTACAAATGGGCACGCTCTTTATTTGATTCCTTATTGTGACTAAAATCTCCTTAATATTCCTAAAACCTTCAGTTGTAAAAATTGCTTATTGTCATAGTGATGATAACACTGCAGCACGCTTCGCTTTGTCTAAATTTTTGCTCAAATATTTTTATACTTATGATTAATTTAAAATGCATATAGGACTTTGTGTTAATGTCCAATCTCTCTGTAGTCATACTCGTGATTAAACAAATTGGACTCCTGCTACACTGGGTATGCAGATTTTGTTAATCACTTGTATGATTACAGACCAAATTGCACTTCACTCAGTCCTATTTCCATTATCTATCATTATCGAAAGTCCACTGGCTTGATTCTCTGTTATCTCTCTTGACGATGAGTTGGAGCAGGCTGTTGGTGTCAAGTTGTTGCAAGAAGCATACTCAAAATGGAATTGAGCAGAGAAATCCTTTGCAGTAAACAACATATTCCAAATAGCAGTGTTTTATACATGAGGAAAAGACCATGGTTTTTGTGATTTCAAATATTTTAGAAGGCATTTAGAAAGGGGACTAGTTGCAAAAATTGTTCACAAGCTTGGGGTAGACAAAAGCATACAGTTTTCACCAGCTTTGTTATAGTGGCTTGGAGACTTGCAAACTAGAACATTTAAACACACTTATGTTGATCAGTTGCCATATATCAATTACGGTGTGTGTTTCATGTCTGTTTATTATGCTTTTGATATTTTATTGACTGTCTGGAATCACAAGTATAATGCAAAGACCAATATGTTCGATAAATAGGATCCACACAAGAGCCAATCAACATGACGCCAATATTTCTGTTAGTCAGATAAGTATTCTAGCTGTCCAACACTTTCAAAGCCATTGAACATGACACTAACAACCATAGAAAGTGTGAGAACAAACGATAAGATTACTAGATTGAAACAGAAAAGTAGTGATTTTCAGACTAAAGCCGGCCATAAACAATTTAATCTAACCAAGTTTTTAGTAGTTCTTGTATTAATCTTGTAAACTGTTTGTATTTTCTTTCTTTATTCAATAAAATTTTGTTTTATTGTTATTTTTTATTAGTTTTATTCAATCATTCTTATGTTTATTTAATTACTTTTTTTTCAAATTTGTGCTTCATGCATCACTGTAGTTTTTCAGTCTTGTGTCAGTAACCACATGTGTCTGGATGGTGCCACAGGCAACCCTCTCAACCAATGATCATTGGGATTTTTTATTTAGTTTATATTAAAAAAATTGAACCACTGACACTCGTTAAATTTATACTTAACACTCCTGAAGACGGGCAAGACCCTGTTACGTTTAGTAAAGGTTAGGGAAGTCCTATTTGGAGCTGGATTCATTACAGTTTTAGTTTATAATTTGAAGTCTTCACAAACACTACAAGTTATCCTCTTATCTGGAGTTATACGAGGATACCATTGTTCAAATACCCAGACCTATTACAGAGGTACAAAGATTTAAGTACATTGAAAGAGAGACAAACAGATAGAGATAAATAGATAGAGAGAAATGTAAAGCCACCAAGGGTATGTTTACATTACTTTTGGGCCTGATCGCTATGTCATGCTGATGAGACCTAACAAGGCCATAACAGCTATAAACGGTGGCATAAACCCATGTGATAAGTTGTGCGCATCCGTTGGGTCCTGGCCAGACCATGAGATGAAAGGTTTTTTGTGACTTCTTTTCACATTTTATTTATGGACAGACAGAAAGGAAGAACTATAGATAGATAAAGAGCCATGTGTGTCATCCTGTTGCTTCAAGGACTGCAATTGCAGATAAAATTCTTCAAATTGAAGGTGTCCCGATTGTCAGGGCAAAAAGCTGTTGCATAAATGGACTTTTAGCAGTTGTCTTGTTAAAAATTGCTTATGGTGTATGTTTTCTTGTCCGTATTATCTTATAGATTTTTATTGATTGTCTGGGATCACCAATATCTTGAGAGCTCTTAAAGTGTGAGACAAATTAATTGTCACCAAGGATACAAATCGATATGTTGCATTTCATATAACAAAAAAGATATACCGTTCTAATATACCAGCATATATTGTGCTGCACAGGTCCATTTTCTACGAACAAAATCGTTTCAACAATCGGACAGAATTATCTTGTGGTGTCCACTAAAATGATTGTAGCTTGAATCTTTGAAATGTTTTTTATAGTTGCATGTGTTGACCCTTTGTGACAACATGTAATTTAAAAGCAAGTGACTTGTTTTCTTGTTGCCCTCGTACACACTCTTCCTCACAGGAGACCATTTCACTTTGGATGTTACATTCTTGCCATGATGAACCATTTTGCATCCTGTGGAACCCTGCATCAGACACAAGCCAGCATAGCAGATGAACAAAATTTTGCATAACCACAGTGGGAGCGGTTGTTGTCATCTGGTTACATCAAGCATATGCACTCTTATTGTATTGAGCCGAGAAAAGCCTCAGCAGTAAACATGTCCTGAATTTTTTTAATTTTTATTTTTAACATGGTTTACTTTCCTCAGCTCCCTTAGTGTAAATCCTTTATGGCATCTGTTTTCATCTGTTTGTTATGTTGCAAATCTTCTTATTGACTACCAGTGACTACAAGTATTCAAATACCTTTTTAAGGGCAAGACAAATTAATTGTCACTCAAGCTGCAATTTGATGTTTGCATTTCACATATGAAACAAGCTAACTGTGTCAGCTAATCTCAAGCTGCCATGGCTCTTTTTCTACAAATTGGTGCTGGTAAGCAAAATCTCTCGATTATCTCAAAGAATAACTTGATGGCATTCCCTGATGTGTCAATAATTTTAAAGTTTGCCAAGTTTGTTTTCTTATCACTTCTTTAAAGTTAAGAACACACCATCAGCTGTCAGCCAGGTAGCAACACTGTTGGAAAGATAAAACTTCACCTACAGTTGATGACCACAATAAACATCACCAAGTTAGGGCAGGCAAGTTGTAATTGTCAGGAGCCACAACACATTTTCAGCTGTCCTAACACTGATGAAGGTGCTTCCCTCTATCCAAGAACTGTTTGATTGTTTGACATGAAGAAAGTTATTGAAATGTTCATGTTTCTAAGAAAACAATAAAGGTAGAATTAACAAACATTAAAAAAACAATTAAAATCCAATGAAAGAGGAAGATGTGGATTTGGTTTATCCAACTAAGGAACTTTAAATAAAATATTTCCCTATTTACATTAGAAGTCAGTAGAATATACCAACTTTTTGGTGGAAAAGTGAGTAACAAAGTTTATTTGGTACCTTCTCTTTTTACCTAGGTATACAGAATGAACACTTATTTCTTTTATTTATATTTGCTACATTATTCACTTTACTTATAGACGAACATCCAGACCTTATTGGTCTACATGTACTTTAAAACAAGATTGGTATTCAATTCCATACAAAGTGGTAATGAACAATGAACGATATAAGACCAATACGGCATCCCATCACCTGCACATCTTCCAATATTATATAGGTGATTCAGTGCTCCAAATGCAGAATGCAAAACATCAGTGAGACTAAACAACATCTAAGCAATAGATTTGGTGAACATAGACGTGCAACCGAAAAAGCAATCAACCACTGTCACATTGGTCAACCCCCTGCCGTTTCAGATCATTTCATTCTTCAGGCCATTCGATTACAACATAAAACTCATTCCCCTAGAACTAATAAACTCTCACAGAGACACCATTCGCAAAGCCAAAGAAGCTGTCTTAATTATCATCAACAATACTCTTGAACCCCATGGAATGAACAAACGCCACAAAACTCAATCTGTTTTTATCTGTATATTTTTTACAATTATTTTAATTCTTTTTGCACTTCTTTTTCTATTGTACACGTATCTTCTTTTTAGTTTGTCTACCAATCAAATTTCAGCCTTTTGTTTGTATCGTTTCAAATATTGTAACCGCCTATTTCAATTTTTACTTAGCTTTTTCAGCCCCTGAAGAAGGTAAGTTTTGCCTAACCAAAATATTGGGCAATAAAATTTTTATTTAACCTTTTTAGCTGTCTGATCAGCCTTGCATCAAGTTTAACGTTTTATTTTATATTGCTGATCCTGATCTACACCAAGATCCGGTTTGTCTTCGCTGCTGTTTGTCCAAGTGATCCTTGCATAATTCCAGTAAATTAATGAATGATATTTTGCTCAGGAGAGCAGTTTACTTTTAGCATTACTTTCTTGCCGTGACGAACCACAATATTTTTTTAGTGGGGAACCCTGTATCAATCACAAGCCAGGGTATCAAATTTCTTTTGTTCAAGGAAGAAACAGACATGCAAGCTCAGAAATGTCCATAATAAAATTAGTTTTTAATATGATCTATTCAGTATAATATTACTTATCATTTCTTACATCATTGCACTTTTTCCAGTTTTGTTGTATTTGTCTCTTTTGCTAAGCATTTCTTATCTTTTCACTCTCCTTGGAGGTTCTCAGCATTGTATCATTCATAATAAGTTATTCTCTTAACAGACTTCCTCCTGAGGAATAATGTGAAAATTTTCCATTCCCAGAAGTGCAATGCCTTGACAAAATACATTAGAATTCAGCAAACCTATCCACTTGTCATCCTTTTTGTGCCATACACAAGCTCCAACTAACCCACACACCTACTAGCCGACAAACATCATCAGTCATAAGTCAGGTGACTATAAGCATCTTTTGCAGCAGTCAGAGTCAAGAAAATGACATTTTTCATTCCAGAACAGAACAGATTGGAAACAAATCAGTGTCCACTTTAAAGGAAAAACATAAAAGTGTAAGGAATCCATATCATTTACACTGGATTAAATTGACTTGATAATTTCCTCTAACAATGAGCTGTGCATATTTTTGTCTCATTTCCATGATTAAATTATAGGATAGTATAGGATAGAATGAGATAGGAAAGGTATAGAATAGTGGGATGGGATACGATACGATACGAAAGGATACGATGGATGGGATGGGATGGAATAAAATGGAGTAGGATAAGAAAGGATAGGCTAAGATGGGAAAGGATGGGATAGGATAGTATAGGATAGGATAGGACAGGACAGGATAGGGTAGGCTAGGCTAGGATGGGATAGGGTAGGATAGGATAGGATAGGAAAGGAAAGGAAAGGAATGGGGTAGGATAGGATAGGATAGGATAGTATACGATATGATAGTATATGATAGGATCCGATAGGATAGAATAAGATAGGATAAGATGGATGGCAGGATTCTCTGTGATCTCCCTTGATGATGAGTTGGAGCCAGCTGTTGGTGTCATCTTTTTGCACCAAGCATATGCATTGCAATTGTATTAAGGAGAGAAAAGCCTTTTGTGATTTCAAATATTTTAGACAGCATTTAGAAGATGAACTAGTAGCAGAAACCGTCACAAGCTTGGGGCAGTCAATAGCATACAGTTTTGACCAGATGTGTTAGAATGGCTGAATGATGGTTTAACTACATAGACTAAGAGACTACCAAACTACATTAAAGACACTGATGTTTACCAGTTGCCTTCTTTAATATTGTTTACAGTGTAGGTTTCATGTCTGCTTTCTTATGTTTCCGATATTTTGTTGACTGTATAGAGTCACAAATATTAAAAATTTGTTTCCTGTCACCTGGAGTACAAACCAATATGCTTCACTTTACAAGAAAAGCAATCTTTTTATTCACTATACCAAACAAATTGTGCTGTCTCGATAACTGACCATGAAGTAAATCTTTTTGATAAGAATTATTATATGGCATTCGCTGATGTGTCACTAAATTGACACTTTTAATTCTTATACTTTATATGTATTTGTTAACCACTTGGAACTACATACAGTGTATACTTGAAAACAAAATGACTCATGTTAAGTTCCATGCACAGTGACAAGGAAAAATCAAGGAGATCTTGCTGTATTAACCACTGACTCTTCCACAAAGAAGAGCATTTCACTTTAAGCATTACTATGTTGCAATGATTGCCTGCCATTTTCTCTACTGAGTCACAAGCCATCTAATCATTCAAAGACTTAATGATTGCTTTTGTTTGTCACATTTGTTTTTGACAAAGGGCCAATTCGCACTAGCGGACAAGTTTTAAATGTCATGACATTTTTGACAACAACAAAAATGTTGCGACAAGTCAGAGACATTTTGAAGAAAACAAAAGGTGTAATTATTATTACAATAGCTTTGCACGTGCTTCTGTCATCCTGGTACATTTCTCGGCACGGTCGTCTTGTGCAAACATCAAATAATCAGGCAGGTCCACGTGGTGAAAAATTTTAAAACGATTTGCATTTGAAGTGCGCGTGTTGTGATGTTTTTGTGCTCGTGCGGGGATAATGTCGCAAGTAAGCTATTTCTTTTCCCCTCCATTTATCGGTACAAACTGGTTCCCTCCGCATTCATTTGTTCCAACCCCGGTATTACCATCCTTCCACGACCTCACCTCGGCACACAAACATGTTTTGCTGCCTATCGCGGAAAAATTTCGTGTGTTGTTTTTTAGTACAATCCAGACCAAACACAATAGCCAATCAACAACGTATTGTTATCTGGCATTACGAGGGGCGTTGGAATGCGACTTGTCATGACTTGTCCTGCCTTGAGGCAGGACATCGGCCCCTTTGAAGATTCGTCCGTGTTGACAAAAATTTGCCCTTGTCCAACAAGTCGTTCGCACTTGTTTTTGCGATTGTTTGACAAAATGTATCGCGCGTGCAACCCGGACCAATCATAAGACAACTGCTTCTTTGTTTTCCTGCATTGTTGGACAAGTTCTAGGTTTCAAAAAACGTATTCGCACTTGTTTTCTGTAACAAGTGAAAAAACAAGTGATGAAATCTACCAATTGTTACAATTTTTTTCCGCTAGTGCGAATTGGCCCAAATACGATACCAAATTACTACTAATATAATATTTTAACTTTTATGTATGTTTATTTATTTACATTTTTTTCAAATTCTTGCTTTATGTATCACTATAGTTTTTAACTCGTATGTGAGTAAGAGCATGCGTCTCAAAGACACCACACTTAGCCCTCTCATCCAATGAGGATTAGGATTTTGTATTTAGCTCATATTCAAACAATTCTACCACTGACGCCGAAACGTTTAGTCAAGGTTAAGCAAGTGCTACTTGAAGTTGGATTCTTGACAATCATATTAACTCATTTCAAGTCTCCATGATAGCTATAAGTGATCCTCCTATTTGGACCTATAAAGGATAGCATTGTTTAAATGCCTAGAGCTGTTACAAAGATAAAAGGAGTTTGCTACATGGATAGACAGAGTGAGAAAAGTAAAGGTAGTAAAGGGCAGGTGTACAGGACATTTGGGTCTTCCTCATGCCTGACAGCTATGCCATGCTGATGGAGTCTAACAAGGCCAAAATAGCTGCCCATGGCTGCCACTGCTAAGGCGACAGACTGTGAACATGCATGAGGTCCTGGTCAGACCATGGGATGTTCTGGTGACTTCCCTTTCTATTGTGACTGTATCAGTCATTACATAACAAATTAAGGAATTTTGTTTTTTGTTGTTGAAGGAAAAAACCAACAAAATGAAAGCTAAAACATTGCAAATCTTTAATATCTTTAATAAGGCATGCTCTTCAGAAATTCAATACATTCCAATCAGATGCTATCATGTGCAGGGGATTTTGAGCCAATTTCGTGTCCTACTGTCAACAATTTTTTTGTAGGAGGTATTAATCACTTGTCTACTGACATAAAATTTTCTTCCAAGATCGGAATAGTTGCCCACAAACAAACCAGAAATATAGCCTCTACCACCTTGGACAATGGCAATTATAATTCCCCTTTCAATATATCCTAAGACAAGACTGGGATATAACATTCTTTCATCTTCCACCTTAATTTTTGGCAGGCAACGGGATAACAAAAATATCATTCTGGGATCAGTATTTTTGAAACCCCAGTTCGAGCTGTTACTGTCATCTTGTTACATGGAGCATATGCACTGTAATTGTATTCAGCAAAGGAAAGTCTCAGCAGTAAACAACATGTCTGGTGTCTGGGATGTTGGCTCATTTTTATCTCAGTTGACTTTCCTAAGTTCCCTTAGTGCAAATTGTTTATAGTATCAGTTTTTGTCTGCTTGTTATGCTGTAGTTCCTTTTATTGCCTGTCCTTGATCACAAGTATCTATTACTTTTTAAGGGCAAGACAAATCATTGTCACCCAGACTACAACCCGATGTTGATTTCATATGCAAAACAACCAATACTTTTTTTAACTATACCAGCAAATGTTGTGCTGCCATGGTCTTTTTCTACAAATAGGTGCCCATGAGCACAATCTCTTGAAAATCTCACAGAATAATTTTATGGCATTCCGTGACATGTCAATAATGTTAAAGTTTGTTTTCTTATCAATTCTTTCAAGTTAAGAACACACTGTCTGCCAGCCAGGTAGCCACACTGCTGGAAAGATAAAGCTTCACCTACAGTTATTGACCACAATAAACATCAGCAAGTTAGGGCAGTCAAATTTTCCTTCTCAAGAACCACAATACACACATTACCAACTTGACTGATCATTTTCAGCTGTCCTTTAGTACACCAATGAAGGTGCTTCCCTCCATCAAAAAACTGCTTCATTGTTTGACACAAAGAAAGTTATTGAAATGTTCCTATTTCTAGGAATACAATAAAGGTAAAATTATCAAACATAAAAAATAGAATCCAAGGAAAAAGGAAGTGGTGGATTTCGTTTATACAACTAAGGAAATTTAAATAAATTACAATACAAGACAAAAGGATATTACCACTTTCCAATGATAAGTTGAGTTTTTCATGGAAAACTAAGCTATACAGTTTATACAGTAGCTTCTCTTTTTACCTGGGTATTAGGATTGAACACTTATTTCTTTTACTTATATTTGCTACATTATTCACTTTACCTATATTTCCTTATTAAATTGTTTTTATTTTAGTTGCTTGCTTCTGTAAGCCAGTAGCTTTTAATGGCATTCACTGACATGTAATTAGATCAACACTTCTAATTGTTATGTCATAGATGAACATATTGGCCGCTTCAGATGACATGTACTTTAAAACAAGACAGATATTCAATTCCATACAAGGTGGCAATAAACAATATGAAGCATACAGCATGTTGCTCAAGGATGTCCAATAATGATTACCAAAGATGCACAAAGAAAACCTTGCTATGTGCCCAATCCTCTTGGCCACACACACCTATAATTATGCTTTGGGCAAATGGCTGGATGATCAGATCAATCAGTACAATGTAATTGAAACCTATCGGTTCCTTAATGAAATACTTGACCTGGTGATCAACAATGGTGATATACTGGTGTCATACGAAATAACTTTGCTGTTTACTTATGTGCCTTTGGAGGAGACCATCTCAATATTGGCTGACAAGGCATTCACTGATCATTGGTTCAATAAGACCCATGAACTGAACCTCTCCAGATCTCAGCTAGTTGACTTACTGAGAGCAGCAACCAAAAGGCAACTCTTTCAGTTTGATGGGAATCTTTATGAACAGACGGATAAGGCTGCAATGGGATCCCCTCTTCCACCCCTACTAGCAAACATATTCATGTGCTCCATCAAAGAAAAACACAATCAGGATGGCAAAGTGTCCTATTTCTATCGTTGATATGTACGTTATGCCAAACAAGGCTTCAGCTGACAGTTTTTTGGACACCCTCCATAACTGCCACTCCTCTGTAAAATTTAAAATGGATGTTGAGAATAATTCCTTTATACCTTTTGTTGGTGTTGAGCTAATAAACGTAGTGCCAAGAATTGAGACCAGAGTTTACACCAAGCCAACAAACACGGACTCTTCGTTCATTACCAAAACCATGTCGATAGTCGATACAAGTGCTGCCTAATTACCACCATGTTGTATCGAGCTTACTGGCTGTCGTCTGATTGGTCCTATTTTTCACAGGAATGTGATCGGTTAAAGAATGTGTTCTCAAAACTTAAATACCCTCAGCACTTATTCAACTCAGCGGTCAAGGGGTTCATTGATTATCTGACCAGCAGCACACTCCCTTGCTACAGGAGAAAACTAGCATGGCTCGAGTCATTCTTCCTTTAAAAGACTAAGACTAAGCAAACATTGTTAAACAGCCTCTTAATAACCTAAGCTTAGAGACCAAGACTGTAATCCAGCAGGTTTTTGCCAGCTGGAAATAAATAATAATAATCTTTAATGAGGAGACTTTTTCACTTTTTCAAAATATTATATTGTCAGAGTGTCGTATAGTCTGGCTAAGAGAATTAAAATCATTAACTGTGTGATAGGCGGTTCTCTGTTTTCCCCAATTTCTCTTGACGCAGGGGAGTCTGAGATTGACTTAATTTCTGGTGTTATAATTATGTTGATGTTGTTGTGTCACTAAAGTCAATTCATGATTTATAAGTCCATTTGTAGACATGCACACATCTTTGCTGGAAACGCCTTTTCTCTAATGGTATCATTTAAGAGTCGCTAATGCATGCAACGCAGATGAATACAGCGGTCAATCTAAAATTATTTTAGCCGCCTTATTTTGCAAAACTTGTAGGCTAGACATTTAAGTTACATTATGCTTGTCATCCCAAACTAGATCAGCGTACTTGAATAAGGGCATGATAAGACTTTTATATAGAAGGATGGGCGCCCTAAACGGTAATTAAATAAAATAACACGAAGACCTCAAATTGCAAGAAATCAAGCCCGTCAATGTTTAGTTTACAAATTTCAATGTGGCCTGAGCGATGCGGGCTATGATGTTTACATACAGGGCCACTTGCACCAATGTGTTGATGGAAATAAATAAAAATTGTCGTCTATTTACAAGCACTACATGGACGATCACAATGTTCAACTGCCCGCACCTCTAAAAACAAAATGGATGGCCTAATCAAAGAGATGCATTTCATCTGCAAGTTGCGACCATTCCTTAATGTGAAAACAGACTCTGTCCGTGCAAAAGTATTCACCTAGGATTTTTTGATTTATGCAAATTTAGAAACTTTTTAACCACATTGCATATTTGATTTGATTTTAGTCTTGAGAATTGCATCAAGATGATGCCGAAACGTCAACTGATTACATTTATTTTCGCATGTATATGCTTTACAAAATAATTTCTCTTCTTCATTTCCTTTACTAAATTATTTTTATTACAGCTTTGTTTTTTCATAAATTTATATGTCAAACTTACTGGATATTTTATATCTTTGTTGTTAGTGTTGTACATTTGTAAGTGGAGTTTTAAATCTAACCAACACTGGACAATATCCTCACCCAAATTTGAAAGTTTTGAGTCTATGAGTATCATGTTCTCTTTTGTGCTGTTCTGTTGGATTGTTGCATAGGTTTTATTCTCCTGTTTTTGCTCTCATAAGGAATAAAGTAAACAGTTTAAATACAAATGTAAGGAGTTATGCGTTATATAATACAATGTCTTCCTGCTCCTAAACAAATTTCATTACAAAATATACGTTGCCTCAAGGTAGTCAACCAAAGGGCAAAGTTTGATTTAAAATCTATGTTTAGTTCTACAGCTATATTTCAGCAAATGACCTTAATGACAAGCCAAAAAAGAAGACTTTTGCATCAATGTAAACAATATTTGCTAACATATGCATGTTGGATGTGTTAGTCAATATTTAACAAATCATGCAGTATATCGCTTGATACTTAAAATCAGCAAATATTCTGCAAGACTGATCAGGATAATTGTTTTATTAATGAACTAATTGCCAACGAAACAAATTTACAGCTAAAACTACCATGGTTTAGCAGTGCTTTGCAATACTCAGGCAAATTGTGGCAACCAGCTATATGGCAGCATATCTGCAATCTACAGATGATGAACAGCAGTGACTTTCTGACCATATATGGGCAACATGACAATTTTGTGAATAATTTACAATTATTCCACAAGCTCATGTTGGATATGGGATGGTAGATAGCCAACAAGGCAGGTAGCGCCAAGTTGGCTATAACCATCTCATATTCAACAAGCGCGAGTGGAATAATTATTTTATTGAAAACATGCAAATAATTGGCTGTTCTCGCTGACGCGTACACCTACCACATTTGTTCTCCACAGCGTTCTCTGCAAGCCACGGTTATCAGTGAAAATCGCCTTCTAGTAGTCCTTGGTGTGCCCACTTCTCTTCAGACAAATAACATGTTTTCAAGATAAAAAATCTAAAATGAAACAATCTTAAGGTCTTATAGGTTTTTTTTACCTGTCAATCGCTTCTCCAAGCTGAAAACAATGTGAATTTGGGTGAAAACGTGAAAAAAATGAACTACTTGTGAAATTAATATTTGACCCAATATTTTGTACGAATTCTGCTACATAATTGCAATTAAATTTAAAGGTACAGGATTCACAAGCTTTTCATATGAGTTGAGGCACCTTCACGCCTCCCTTCACAAATTTTGAAGCCATTATGGAAAGTTTGCAGTCAAAGGAGATGCTAAAAGCATTTTTATATTGTCACAATTTTGACAAAGATAAATGGATGACAAATATATTTTTTGTGCCTTTGTGTCAAAGTTTAAGAACCTTTTAAATGTAGTTTTGCATGGACTCTACCTGAAGCAGACCACAGTTTCTTCATTGGCTACACCTTTACATTGTCCTTGGCTACACCATCCTGTGCATTTGTTTCTCAAACTTTCTTGTGGATTGTGCCTGTGTTAAAATACTTCAAAGAACACTCTGCAGGTGTTGTCCATTTCTGCATTAATAACATACAACTAAACGCCATTACAAGATTAGAAAGCTATTTGAAAGGTATAGTTTCATAAAACTCTTTATTAAAAGGGTTGGGGGTAGGGTAGGGCAGGGTATTTTCTCTGTCTTCTCTGATGGCTTTCATAGTTATTCATCCTGATTGCTATTTTTTCATAATACTTCAAACGCAAGTGACAGCCCTGAAGATAAATTATTTCACCAGTTTCAAAGCCAAGACTTTTTCGTTTTTCACTGAATGAATTCTTCCCCTTAGAGTTTTTTACTGTAAAATGCTGTTTAGGGTGAGATGTAACAGGACATGAAAACAACAACTGAAAACTAACAAAAACCTGGAAAGCTCTAAACTGGACAGTTAATGCTTAGCAACTCTTGAATTTAACTGCATGGAACACCAAAGTAGAGAATTTAGAAAAGCAGCCACTTGAGTAACAAATGTCCAAGGTTTGAGTGACTCATGGTTAAGAACTTTTTCTTACCAATGACCATTCATTGCGCATCAGACACACGTTGTTTATATCACATACAATGCTCTTAGAGTGCTAAATTGAAAACAAAATGTGAGCACGTTCTGCTTTTATCTAGTTTTAAATCAAACGTAGAAGTGCAGATGTCACAACTGAATTCTGTGAAAAGTCATTACAATTGGTCATTGACTTCACCATAATATAATGAAATGACAGGAACTTCCAGTATACATACAATCATTGGTGAACTTAAAAACATTGTACCGAGATAACATGTTTTATTGAAGTTGGCCCCTGACCAGATATTGGTTTTCTATTGGATCACTAGCTCTAGTCCTTTATTTTTTTGTTCTAACAGGATTTTGCAAGGGAATTTCTGCAATTGGAGTCGACGATCAAGTTAGAGTATGGAATCTTTCTTGAGTAGTTGCCTAATAACTTCAATGACAGTACTATCAATGAGAGTATTTCTACAAATTATTAAGAACCAGCAAAAAATGTATATGTGGAGCTCCACTTTTAGGCTTGGCTAAATCTATATAGCTTTATTACCTATTTGGGTTGGTTACCAATAACAGAGATCAATAAATAGATTTATTTACCTTCACAATGTTAAATGTCCACTGTAGTTCCCCAAATTTAAAGACATTAATACGTGGCACTTCCTGGAAAATTGCCCCGGCCGGCCTTTATATAACTGCAAATCATTCATTCATGTACAAGTGAATGTGATTGAAAACTTAAAGCAAATACCAATAGCAATGTCCAGTGTAACACATGATTTGATGTGGGTTAACAAACTAGCAAAGATCGGATTCATGTAGTCTTCCTGCTAGATTGTTTCCTGTTTCAGGTGTTTAGATTTTAACTCTCAAAGAAGCCTTCAATGTCATGTGGAAGACATAACCTGAAATGTTTCAGCGTAGATCCATTTATCGGGTCACCCACACAACTTAACTGTGAACAATACATCCCACATGTAAATCTATTCATTGCTAGCTCCGTTCATTAGTATCTACCAACAACGTGAAACCAGTAAGCTCAAATATCTCAAAAGAGATGTATGGATTGATGCCATCATGATATAAATATGATATGTGCCACTTTTCACTTGGTAAAATCTCATCTTGTGAAGAAGGCACAATTGACTAAGGGTTAAATGCAACATGTTGGACAACAAACGCATGGCTCAAAATCAATCCCTACCCAGGGTTGTTGTGTTAACTTCTTAGACAAGACACCTTTTACATATTAAGAAAAGATTTTCTTGTAATTTAAAAGTGTGAACACTTTGCAGACAAGGAATACTCAATTTAGGCAAGTGCGGGTCAGTTGAGTAACCAAATGTTTAGTGGCTGGTTTCACAAATGATCACCGTTGAAATTCTTCGAACTAGTTCTGAAAGAAATGTAGACAGAGCAGTACGGAGAATTTTTATGTTGACATTAACACTTAAAGGCTCCAAGGTTGCAGCACTTCTCCATCAGTAAACACCCACTTTATAGTCAGTTTGTGGGGTGCTGTGACCTAATGGTTTGTGGATTTGACTCCTAATGGGTCAGTCTGGGGTTGAGCCCTCACCAGAGTCGTCGTGTTGTGTTCCTTGGCAAGACCCTTTACTCTAACAATCCCTTCTCCACCTAGGAGTATTGACGGTGCCTGTAAACTCTGTAAACACTCACTTGTGCGGGAGACAGTGCTCTGATGGTTACATGTAACATGTTGGAGTGCAGATTGTAAGATCCAAACAGATTGTCCAGCATTCTTGTGTTGAGTTGTTGGACGAGATGGGAGAAAAACTCTTCGTGATGTAAAAGTGTCACCACTTTACAGTCAAGGAAGAGTCAGTTTGTAGCCAGTGTGGGGAAACAGTGACCAAATGGTAAGTGGCTGCTCAGCTGGTCTGAAATTGGGCCCTGGCTAGAGTCATTGTGTCGAGTTCATGGGCAAGACACCACTCTCGCAGTGCATCCCTCCACCTTGGAGTGGAGATGGTACTAACCAATTGTTTGGGTGTCTTGACAAAAAACTAGGGGTAACCTGCAATAGACTAGCTTCCCATCGAGAGAGTGTCGCGATGCTCCTAGGCACTTCATACTACAGAAACTAGAGTAAAGCATCAGTGCTGTTCAGTCATCTGGCTTCTCGCTTTCCCAGGAATGAAACAGACGTCCCTGCTTTGCAGCCAGTGAAATGGTCACCAGAGTGTTCTCATTCCGAGCCACCAAGACTGGAAGAGGGATTTATCGCCTTGTGAAAAACAAACCTTTTACCATAAAAGTTTAACTCCTGCCACTGGATGTACTGACAAAACTTTCAAGTCAGGGAGGGGAAAGAACACTGGTTAACCTGCACTTCTTACAGACAGTTACACAGCAGATGGGTGGAAGTGTGGACTGGCAGGCTGTCACTAGGGCAATGATGGATTGTAGAATGCAGAGGGGGGATAAGGGAATAGTGCCTCTTAAGTCTGGTTGATTCAAGAACCTGCAACAAAGGACAATCCCCTGGTAGTAATGTAGTTAACACATGGTGTTGTGGCAGCCAAGATCAGGATTCAAATCTCTGAAGGGGCAGTTTCTGTTGTAGAAAAAATATCAGCAACCTTTGTAACAACAGTTATTTCTTTTGATATTTAGATGACGCATCTCGCATGGATGAAAGTCAGCTTTTGATTGCCTGTTGAAAATTGAGAAAAGATTGCATTCCATGCTCAGTAGAAATAATGTTACCTGTTCCAAGGCATAAACAGCAGCAGACAGGGTAAAGAGTGAGTCGTGGCAGGTGATCTTTTCTTCACTTCAGAGGCTTTTCCATCTCCCTGGCATTCAGTTCAGGATGTTTAAGTGGATCTCTTGCAGGAGCTACAGCGCAAGGATGTTCCGGATGTGATGAAACATAATCTTCCATGCATTCAGGAAAAGTATCAAGTGATGAACTAACACATCATTAAGAAGAAGTAGCTAACAACAGTCACATCAACCAGGAAAGACTGGCCAGCCATGTCTGCTGAAAGGTTTTATTATTATTATTATTATTATTATTATTATTATTATTATTATTATTATTATTATTATTATTAGTATTAGTATTATTATTATATTAATATTATTGTTATTATTAAACCTTTGAGCTTAAACACGGTTAATCTTCCGCAGTTGATATAATTGTTGTTAGCTACCTATTCCTAGACATGTCAGTTCATCACTCAACATTTCTCCTAAATATACGGAAGATGATGTGTCATTACAACTAGAACATCCTTGCACTGTAGTTCTTACAAGAAATACACTCAGATATCTTGAACTAAGTGCCAAAAGAATGGAAAAGCCTCTGAAATGACTAAAGGATCACCTACCATGACTTGCTTTCTACCCCATCTGCTGCCTGTTTATGACCTAAAACAAGCAGCATCATCTCAACCAAGCATGCAATACGTCATTTTCCCCAACTTTCAACAGCCACTCGGAAGCTGAGCTTCATCCAATTAATATGTGTCATCCGAACATCAGGTAGAAATAACTGTTGTTTTATTGCCTATCTTTTTCCTACAACAGAAAAGCCCATCCAGGGATTCAAATCCTGACCTTGACAACCACTGCAACATGTGCTAACCACATCACTGCCAAGGAATTGTCCTTCATTGTGGGTTCTTAAATCAACTTGACTGTACAGCTAGACTCAAGAGCCACCATTCCCCAGTCTCTCCACCCCATTCTACAATCCACTGTTGCCCTAATCCCAGTCTGCCATTCTACACTTCCACCTGTCGGCCGTGTAACTGTTTGTAAGAGGTGTAGGTTAACCAACACCCTTTTTCCTCCCCCACTTAAAATGTTTTGTGGTGCACTCAATGAAGGGCGTTGGACTTAAATGGTGAAAGGAATGTTTTACACAGGACAATGAATCACCCTTACAGTCTCTGTGGCTAAAAATAAAAACATTCCAGTAAGCATTTCGTTGGCTACAGAGGAAGGAAGTCTGCTACATTCCTACCGATGCGAGAAGCCGGATGGCTCAACAGCACTGGTGCTCAACTCTGGTTCCTGTAGCATGAAGTACCTTAGGAGGAGGCAACGTGGCCGAGTGGTTTAGGGCGCTGGACTCGTAATCCGGAGGTCCCGGGTTCAAGCCCTCCACCCTGCCACTAGCTGGATTTGTTTCACGGTCGTCCCGAGTTCAAATCCTCGGTCACGCTTTGTATATAGCCAACTGGTCTGCCTCCAGCCAGTTGGGATTTTTAACCATGTTATGTTCATTTAAAGTTATTTGTTTCCTATGTTTCAGTGGCATGCCTGCAAACTAGCTATCTCGAAGCTAAGTGCATGACCACTATAAACAACATTTACATTTTTTTTTATAAACAACATTTACATTTACCTAGGAGTATTGCTCCGCTCCCTTGATGGGATGCTTGTCCATTACAAGTGACCCCCAGCATTTGTCAGGATCCCCTAACAGTTGGTCAGTGCCAGTCTGCACTCCAAACTGGAGGGAAGCACTGTGAGAGTAGTGTGTTACCCATAAACATGACATGATGGCTCCAGCGAGAGCCCAATTTAAGACCTACTGATCAGCCACTTACCATTTGGTCACTGTTCCTTCCACACTGGCTACAAACTGAGTCTTCCTTGACTGCAAAGTGACGACACTTTTAAATCACGAAGAGTTCTTCTCCCATCTCGTCCAACAACACAGCACAAGAACACTGGATGCAATGTGTTTGGATCCTACAATCTGCACTCCAACATGTTACATGTTGCCATCAGAGTACTGTGTCTCCCACACAAAGTGAGTGTTAACAGAGTCCACCAGTACCATCGATGCTCCTAGATGGAGAAAGGATTGTTAGAGTAGAGGGTCTTGCCAAGGAACACAGCATGATGACTCTCGCAAGAGCTCAACACCAGACTGACCCATCAAGAGTCCAATCCACTAACCATTAGCAATCCACAGCACTTCGCAAACTGACTATAAAGTAGGTGTTCACTGATGGAAAAGTACTGCCACCTTGGACCCTATAAGCCTGCCTGTCAACTTCATATTCTCCTTACTGCTCTCTTAACATTTCTTACAGAAATAGTTAAGGGAATTGCTTTTTCTATGCAGACAATACTTTAATGGTGATCATTTTCTAAATTCTTGTGAGCTGTGTCATGGAGAATATGAATTGATATCCTAAAGTGATAATTGAATTTGACATTCTTGAGATCATGAATTTGGATATTTTCATATCCTCAGTTTAACTCATAATTCATTAATTGGGTTGATGCTGGTAGCTAGTAGCTGGTAGCCAGGCTCCACATGACATTGAAGACTTCTTTGAAACTTAAGAACTGTAAATGAAGAGGAACTCAATCCACTGAATAGACCCACTGAGCTTTGTAAGTTTGTTTCTCCATTTCATGTTGAATTTTTGAAGACTTATTCACGTGCAAATGAATTCATAATTGGCAGATATATACTAAAGGGCAATTTCCCAGAAAACATCACAGGAATTCAAGGGGGCACTAACATTGTAAAACCATAATGAATCTATTTTATCAACTCTATTGGCATACCCTAAAAAGCATGAAATTCTTTTTTTCTTGTTTCTCAGGTTCCAGGTTTTTCTTTTCTTGTTTCTTAATAGGAAGCATCGCCTGGTGGTTAGGGCACTGGACTTGTAAACCTGGGCCCTCGGTTCAAATCCTCCTCCCTACCACTGGATAGATTTGTCTTTGGTCGCCCAAATTCAACTCCTCCATGCTTTGTAAATAGCCAACTGGTCAGCCTCCTACCAGTTGGGATTTTTAACAAGTTTCTGCTTCATTTACAATATTTGTTTATATATTTACAGTGTCTTCAAATACACAACAGTGCTAAATAGTTTCTGCTTTGTTATTTTTTTTTTATATCCAAGTTCAAAATCCACCAAGTGCAACCTTGCCAACTCTTAGCATGTATGGATTAGGTTTAAGCCACACACAAAATGGTGTCATGTTAACAAAGCTGTCCCTCACACAAGCCTCAGACCTTCGTGTTACTCAAGTCCCTGCTATTTTAAAGGTGTTACATAATCAGTTTTCACTTGTTTCACCTCATAATTGCGAAGCTCGTTACATCAATATTGCTTATGTAAAGCTTAAATTTATTCAAAGACACCTCTAGAATTTTTCTTGGGCAGAACACGTATAAATAGGTTTGCATAAAAACTTAGTATTTGCATTTGCACGTGTCATTGAATAAAACTATTTCAAAACTGGAGTAGTTAACAAAAGGTCTTACTTCACTACACCATACCATTGAACCCAAAAAATTCGTTAAACATTAACCACATGGTTTTAAGCTTTCAAGTCTCTTGTTGCTGTTTTCCAGTACTGACATTTCTCTAAAAATTGAATACTAGTTTTCAGAAGCAAGAGTAAACACTTATCATAATTCTTTTGGGAGGTGATCATGAAAATACTTTTTTTTTTAATTTTCAACCTCATTGCTTTGGTCTCTTTGTTGTTTTATTGTCTGGAATAATCATTTCAACAGGAAATAATCATTGCAAAAGATTGAGTCACACAATATTACCTCTTCAATTCAAAAAAATCTGCCTTGTAAACTGCACCATAAAAAACAAAGTCTCAAAGACATGCTTGACATAAACAATTGGTAAAGTTTACAGTTGGGCCCTTAAAGTTGTTAGTTAACTACAAACCAGCCTTGCCTTCTCTTTTACAAATTGTCTTCTGTTTGTCCTGGAGTTGTTTAACATTTCTTCTTCTAATGAAACAGGTTATGGCCTTGTTAAAAATACAGATTAATCATAAGTTAACCTCATCTTAAAAGCTCTGACATGTTTACGAAAATGTTTCACTTTACTATATATCCAAGATTAGTTGGATCGATCACTCACCATAAAAGAAGGGGAAAAATTTCCGCACAGCCCCATACATTTATTATGCATGCAGATTAATTAATTATGCATGCGCTTCATTGTCTTATGATACAATGGCCAATACCTTGAGGCACTGAATATATACATTGATAATTATTACTTACTGTGCAAATAAAAGAGGATTTCGTTGCGCGCATTTTTTTCTCTTTTTCTCCCTTTCCCTGCTCCGTTTTTCCTTCTTCTTCCTTCCCTTCTACGCCACTTTTCTGTACCCAGCCTTCCCTCGACCTTTTTTTTCTTTTTTCTTTTTTCTTTTTTTTCCACGACAGACCTCGAACCTTTACCCTTCGATTACCCCTGGATTACAAGTCCAACATCTATACCACTACGCTACGAGGTTCAGTTGAAAATTGCCAGTTGATAAATTAACTTTATTTGTTCGTCAGTCATGAAAACAAAGAAAAATTTACATTACAATTTATTTATTCACCTTTTTGAAACATATTTCTGATTCCACGAAAGCATGCATCACATATGTTCATCATTGGCTCCCTGGTGTATAACAGGGAAGGTTGAAGTTTCGTGTTTTCTCTAACCGCGTTTGCTTAGAAGCCTTCGTCTCCAAAAAGTATTCGAAATCTTCCAAGTCCTCCACGAAATCCTCGACTGTTTCTCTTTGTCCTGCGCCAGAAGTAATACTTCGATGTCTTTCTCAACCTTACACACGCTGTGCAGTTCATGAGCGCCCGTTCCATACAGTGTTGCAGGGAAACCATCTGCTCACGTTGTTGATGAAAAACACGTATACACCGGAAGATGTATGGAGTAAATAATGACCAGGACAAGAAGAACTTCATCCCGTGATGGGCATTATTCGTAATTCCTCTGCAATTTCTCGGACTAGAGGGACAAAATACACGACAGCAAATGGAAGTGATCCTTGTTGACTGCATTTCAAAGGAGAAATCAGGGGAAAACTTTGAGTCAAAACAACACGAACGGTAAAATAAAGCCAATAATTTAGTAAACTTTATTTGTGTTTTGCAGAATTACGATAATCGCTGACCCAAACAACATTTTAAAGCTAACCCCAAGGTCTAAATCGCTATTTGTAGGCTTGTTGTTAATTTTATAACACGGTGAAAGCGCCAAAAATTCCATATTTGTTTTCGATTTCCCGTATTTCGAACGCGAAATCACAAACTTTTTCTAAGTCTTTAATTATTTTACCTATTTTCGACGCCAAATTAAGAAAAAATCGTAAATTTCTTCTAAGTCTAAAACTATTTTGGACTTAGAAAAAAATGGAAAGTTTACTAAAACAAAGAAATGACTCAAACAAAGCGCTTTAGTCCCAAAGGCGCTCTATTGTACTGTTCATTGTTTTCAATAAACAAAGAACTGTATGCATAATAAAAGTATGGGGCTGTGCGGAAATCTTGCCAAAGCAGGCGCTAAAAATGTGTAATCGAATTTTAACGATTATGAAACTCGATGGACAACGATCGATTTTTATCGAGTATCGAAATGGTCGACATGTTACGTCCTGCGAACAATCGAGTGTGTTAGCCTTGGCAAAATCGTGGAAAAACCTGAAGATTTTACATATGCCATTCATATATTTGTACTTCACTAGAATTTTGCTAGTTTTCTAGTGAATTTCAGATAATAACAGAAAGAAACAGAGCTTGAAAGTACTTACCAACTGTAAGCAAAAACCCCGGTGAAGCTTTAATGTGAACATATCATGGCGGTTCATGGAACAAAGGAGACTTTTGTCTGATTGGTCAATTTTTTCCCTCGTACCCAGATTCTTGTTAATGCGCGCGCCACTGAAATGGTATAAACAAAGATGGCGGTCGAAGGGGCGATTTTCAGTTGTCTTTGCTCGATCACTTGTTCTTGAGTTTCAGGTAAATGTGGCAGTTTCAGGCGTCATTCCTTTCCTCGAATCGGCATAAAAATATTTAGCAGAAGGTATTTTAGGGGCGGGAAAGTCATATTTTTCACAGGTTTTCGCTCTTAATTCGAGCGAGCAAGCTAAAATAAGTGTGCTTAAAATGTTCCGCAACAAGTGTGCCAGATGCAGAAAAACTCATTCCAAGAGCCCTGTAGAAAATGCTGCTGCAAACTAAGGAGGGAAATTGTCAGAGTTCACCCGGCGAAAATTGGTTACGTCAGTGCGGCAGGTAGGTTCAAAGCTTACTCACACGTTGTTAAGATAAATTAATTTTAAGTGCTTTCTGTTTAACGATTAGGTTTAATCACTCTTCTTCTTAAATGCAATAAAGTTTCAGAAGTAATGTTGCCCACGCCTCCACCAAATTCAAGTGACAGACGTAGGCTTATTTTTTTATACATATCTTTTACTTCTCCTTCATAGGGCCAAGTTGTTGTACAGGAAACACAAGTCAGTCCTGATGTAACTGAATGGGTGATTTCTATTTCAAGGTCAACAGTTAAACCTGGTCAATTGGGCAGTAATGACTGCACAATTTTTGCTGTTTATAATGCTGTGAATTTCTGTTCTTGAAAATTAAATGGAATTTGCCTTCACCAGATAGATTATCAGAGAAGTTTATTTGTGCTTTCAAACAGTTCATGATTATAAACCAAAGCTACAACTGGCTTGGGAATTAACAGCAGCCAACATATAGTGCACCTGAAATTATTATTAACCACCCATAACTGCTAAAATCTTCAGGTATATCCATGTCATTTCTTACACGTAGCACCTTGTAACCTTCCCTTGGGAAAGTTTGCTGTGTAACTATTAGTCAAAACTCTTTCTATAACATACAGCCCAGTAGATTCAAGGGAAAAGAGATGTTACAGAGTCTAAACGTGTAAACGGTTCCTTTTTGAGGTGTGGAGGAGGGGGATCGTAAAATATTATATTTTCAAACTGCGAAATCATCATAGCCTGACTCCCTCTCCAAAATTAATGAAGATTTCCTCAGATTACCTCTAAAAAGGGCAATTCCATTCATTTTAAGCAAGTCTTAAAGACTTTACTATTTCTTGCAGGTCAACACCTTGTCCCTCATCCTCCTAACTCTGAACTCTTTCTCTTAGCTTGTTTCTACATTTGGCTCACAGCTACTAACTTCAAGGAAATTGATGGGTTGTTACATTATTCTATGGACAGTACAATGTATATAGCATTTTGCAGGATGCCAGCATGGGTATTATTATTTAGTAAATGTTTTTCTTTTTAATAACGGATTCAAACATTTTTTTTTTCATAGTCACCTCATTTCTTGAAAGTTAACTGCACTTTTTTCTTTATTGTTTGAACTTTACCTGCCGGCATACAACTTGTGCTGAAATATTCAGTCCAAAGTCCACAAAAAGTGAATGTTATGAGATAAGTTACAACATTTATATATTTCTCTTGTCCCTTATAATTTTAGGATTGGAACTCCATGGAACCAATAAACTGTTAAGCTCTGCCTCTTTCCTCAAGTGTTTCTCTATTTCTCCTCTGTCTTCTTCCTCCTTTGAATTGTTTGTTATCCAGTCAGTTTACAGTTGTATAATAAAAGTAAGTAAATTAAATGTTGATGCTATTGCTGTTTCCAGCCATTTCACTACTTCAAACAGACTAGGTAAGTATTCAGTTGAGAGTTGAGGTTTACATTGTTTAAGGGCCAAGGAGGGTGGCTTTGAGGGAATGCATTATAACCCATTTCAACAATTTTGAAAGACAACCACCTATATACTTATGAGGTATATATAAAAGCTGAATTTGAGCAAAGTGGTCAACAAGGCTGAGCTTATCATGGTTTCCTTAGCATGAAGTGACTAGGGTTATTTCTACTCCCCCCTGGATGGAATACTAGTCTATCACAGGGTTACCCCCAGCAGTAAATTCGCTGGTACCCATTTATACACCTGGGTGGAGAGAGGCACTATGAGAGTAAAGTGTCTTGCCCGAGAACACAACACAGTGCTTGCAATTGGCCTGGGCACCAACCCAGACTGCTCAATGTGGGGCCCAGCACTCTGATCATTAGCTCAGTGTACCTGCTGCTTAAATTTATTGAAACTCCTTTGTGTGTGGGTCTTCCAAACAACAAAAGCATTGCTTGCAGATACTGTAACTTACAGTTGTTGCTTTCTGGTACATTCATTGCTTCTTTTAGTAGTAGAAACCTACTGTGATGGTTACATTTACTACAAAAATAGAGTGCACTAAATTATTAAAATGCTGAAATTATGTTACCACCAATCTTAATAGTTGTAATCTCTTGGTTGCAGTTTGTAAACTTATAAATTGCATTATTTTGCAATAATTGCTACAGAAATAAATGATTTCCAAATGTTTTATTTTAATTGAAAATCCTTTCACTTTTTCGGCTTACATTGTTTGAGAAGAACCATTTCCCTGAAAATAAGTTGGTTTTGCTGAGAGTAAAATAATAGCAACATGCAAAACAGAAGTGAACACATGTTGCCTCTCAAGAGGTGTGACAATTTGTTTGGAAAAGCAGTGTAACCATGTCTGAGTCTAGTTGGTGTTTCTTCATTCCGATATCTGTGCTTAATTATGACATTGCTTTAATGGCAAAACAAAAGCCACTGCATATACTTATAATTTGATGATATAAAGCATAAATATTTGCTGTAAATAGGGAACAAAGAAAAATTGAAAAGCAAATCACAAGGGAGATTCTAAAATCCAGTGTTTTTAGAATGTACTGCTCTGTAATTTTTGACTGAAATTTTAAATGATTTTTGTACATAGTTTTTAGTAGCATAAGCATATAGTAGTTGTTTTAGTATTCATAATATTGGTTGTTTGTAAATACAGGAAATTTAATGGTCATTGCCTTTTGCATTTAACAAACTACACATGTAAATCTATGACTGAAAGTGAATATTTATGGGAAACATTTCATGTATATAATATGTTTTGTATATGAACTGTATATAGCTATGAACCTATAGCTAATTGTAAATAATATTTTTAAAAATGTACACATTATTTATGTAACATTAAATGTAAATAAAATGTAGTCATGCATAATACTTTGTAAATATTAACTTTGAATTGTTCTCGTACATACAGTACTGATGTAATTAACTTAATATTTAATTAGGTAAATTTATGCATTGTCAAAAGTATTCAATCCTTGAATTTTTTATTTAAAATACTGCTTTAATACACTTAAATCTATTAAAAATGGACAATAGAAATATAATTGTATGGTTCTTTGTTGTTTTCTTTCAGCGTTTTATGGGTAGTGTCTTTTAACAGTGTAGGAAGTACAGCCTTGGCAGTGGCACATGATGTGCTTCTTTCCATAGTGACCAACAAATGCTAATCTTGATGCCAAAAAAGGTCCAACTTCCCTAGACATTTTCGCACGCCTTGCCACTTTATACTTAACGATCTTATGCTCGTCTAATTCCTCATTTATTCCTCAATACCCTGTTAAAGGCGATTTCTGGATCACGAATTCTTTACCTAGAAATGATAACGAGAAAACCAACTGGCACCTACGTTTTCGAAGATTTTTGCCAAAAATATTTGCACGCGCGCCACACCATTTTTCCTTTTTCACATTAATATACCAGTAAAATCTAAACACCATTCAAAAAGAGAGCTGAATTTCTTAGTTTTACATTGCTGTAATTTCCATATCAAAATTTTCGTTAATTAACTGGCAAAATAAAGAAAACTGGGATGCCCGTGGGAAGTGAATTTTGCCGTGTTAGCAAGCGACAGCGTTGAGCTTTGGCGTATCAGGGCTGAGCCATGCCACTTTATTCAAGAAGTTCTTTACACAGATTTTTTCCTTGATGCTCAAACGTCTATCACTAAAAGGGATTTCATGGATCAAAGCCCGAGACAAAAGTCTCGGATAATGAAAGAAAAATATTTCTTTCAGGGCAAAATTAAACTTAATCTGCGTCAGTTGCACCGAAAGGCTTGCGTCCGTGGTGAATTTCTCGCTAAAACGGCCAAACTAAGCTAGATTTCTTCTCCAAACCATTCTTCCAATCTTACCACTACCAAATGGTTTGGTTCTCAGAGAACAGAAAATTTTAGGGCTAATCTAAGATGCCATTCACGAGCTAGCTGTAACCTGGTAACAGCTCCTTATCATTAAAGTTGTCGCTTCCCTGCTCCAAACGCAAATTTTTCTTACAATACGACTAAATCTAACAATTTCATTTTGAGTTTCACTTACTTTATTTATCAACAGCACTTGTTCTTGTGTTGCAAATTTCTTTTACAAAAGAAAAGACACTGCCGGGATGGAAAACATTTACTCAGCTCGTCGTAAACTCCGCCATTGATCACGGAACTTTTTGACTCGTCGCCTTGTTCAGATTAAAAGACTCGCGGTGTTTCCATTTAAAATGAATTAAAATCAACAGCAAAGTTGAAGAATAATGGCCAGTAATTAAGGAGAATTGCTGGCTTTCGATTGATTTTGCGTCGTGTCCGTGAAAACAAGCAGCGAAAAGTCAGTGAAGAAAACACCTGCAAAACTCACAAACGCCTTCTCTCGTTTTCCCGCCGTTCGAAAACAGGGCACTGGATTCCAGTACATTTTGAGCCATGAAGCGCATGCGCGACATTAGTCTCCTTTGTTGGTTCATGGCGGAAAACCAACTTCGTTCCCAGGGTACACTCTGCTTTCAAGATGGCCAGGATGCTGAGCAATATTCTTAATAGCTCACTTGCAAAAAGAGTGGTGGCCTGGGGCAAGGGTAGACGCGCGCTGAGTTGTGGGATCGTTTGGGGGGAGCACGAAATGGCTAGGAACGAGGTATTGAGTTGTAATGTCAGGTGTTCGTGAAACAAAAGAAAAGCCTCTTAAACAGGAAGATATTCCAGAAGCAACCTTGCCAAGGAAAACTCCGGAAGACTGTACGGTAAAGCAGTTACAGAGATGGTTACTCTGTCGCGGGGCAAAAGCAACTGGAAAAAACTTGAACTAGCCCAAAGGTAAGCAGCCTTACTAGTAAAGTTTGTTTATAAATCTGGCTTTTTTCAGACGTCTCGATCCAACCTATTCCGTTTTGTTTACATTATTCGGCGGCTCTCGTTTAGTTATTTTAAAACTAAATTTAGTTGACAGTAAAGTATAATTTTTTCTATCGATCGATCGATTGCGATTTCGTACTCGGAAAATCTGACTCCTGCCTGATAAGTTTAAGTCTTTATTTGTTTGAGGCAGTTATTCACAGATTTAGACAGCCCTCCTTGTTTTAATAACATTTTAAGATTAGCCCTCGGGAAACTATGAGACTTTCTTGCATCAATTGACATTTTGCGTCACCACATTTAAATCGATAATTGTATTTAGTTCATTACTTGTATAGCATAATTTTTATATAATATTACTTGTACAATGTAGCTTTAATATAGGTCCACATCAGCCTTTGGCTGCCCTTAATTGAACCTATTTCAAATAAAGTATGTATGTATGTATATATGTATGTATGTATGTATGTATGTATGTATGTATGTATGTATGTATGTATGTATGTATGTATGTATGTATGTATGTATGTATGTATGTATGTATGTATGTATGTATGTATGTATGTATGTATGTATGTATGTATGTATGTATGTATGTATGTATGTATGTATGTATGTATGTATGTATGTATGTATGTATGTATGTATGTATGTATGTATGTATGTATGTATGTATGTATGTATGTATGTATGTATGTATGTATGTATGTATGTATGTATGTATGTATGTATGTATGTATGTATGTATGTATGTATGTATGTATGTATGTACTTGCGAGAGAAATCTCTCAAACTCGCGTCATCCTTATACTTCATCGCGATTAATATGGATGTTACATTGGTCCTTTGCCATATTTGTAATTGCTATACAAATAATGTCATTCGTAGCAGTAAAATGGTCTTAATTTTTCAATGTTAGGGTCAAAGACTACATCAGTGGCGGACTGGACTCCCGGATCTGGGATCCTGATGGAGCCGCACACTCCACACAATTTGGAATTCAAGAAATTAAAATCGATGCAAAGAATTTGACAGATAATTTTTTATCCGATGGATTTACTGATGATTTATCGATTTTACCACATGTGAAATTTGGAGCAATTTGGCGCTACATGATAGAGGACAGTGACGCTAAGAAACAGCTATCTACTGCGAAGCCTCTTGTCAAAGGCTATAACTTTTTCAAATCTGGCCATGTCCTTTTGATAAAATGTAAAGAATTTGATGGGAAATTCTATGTGAAAAGCCATGTGCTGCCGTCAATGAAAAAATCAACCAGTTACAACTGCTGGATAGTTTTACGGAAAGATGGAATGGTCATGAGTGCATATGATGGCTGCCCTGCTGGAATTGATGGAAGATGCAATCATGTTACTGCAACACTGTTTGCATTGGAAGAATTTCATAAGCAAGAAACCACAATTCCGTTAGGGACAGGGGTATCGTCTACCTCTAGGCCATGTACCTGGAATGTACCATGGAAGAGAAGCCCAGCCCATTTCACAAGTGACATTCAAAAAACACCAACATGGAAAACCAACAGAGGAAAAGGTCAAACAAGAGCAGCAGAGGACCAGCTATTTCAGACCGCTCTATCAACAGCACCCTGCCTCAAATACTGAACTGTACAACTTGTTGTATCAAGTAAAGGAAATTGAAAAGAAAGGAAAGAAGATGGCAGTCAGCCTTATTCTTCCTCAGAAGCCTCTGGAGGAAACAAAGGATATTGTTTCAAGAGATCACTGCTACTTCAAATCAATTGATATGCCTGAAGAGAATGTACATGCCCAGGATGAGATCAATGAGCCACTGAATCTATCTCCAATTAAAAATCACCCTGTCAGTTTGAGTGAAATAAAGGAAAGGTGCGAGAAAGTGAAGAGAAAGCTTTTTGTTGATGAATCTGATGTTGAACGAATTCAAAAAGAAACTATAGGCCAGTCTTCAAATGCCAGTTGGAACCTACACAGAAAATGTAGAATAACTGCATCAAAATGTTATCGGATTGCAGCTATGAGAGAAAGTACATCACCAACAAAGGCCATTCAAGAAGTTTTGCAGTACACTCAAGTTCCACAAACCAGTAAAATGATGGCGGGTTTGCAGAGAGAATCATCAATTATCAGAGAATATAGTGAACTGAGGTCTGTTAAAGTGCAACCGTGTGGACTGTTTGTCAGTAAACCTCACCATTTCTTAGCTGCAAGTCCTGATGGAATTTTCAGTGAACTAGATTCATGTGGCCTTGTGGAGGCAAAACTTGTCTTTTTGGATGAAGGTGAAACACTTCAACAAGCACTGGTTAGGAAAAGAATTTTCCTCAACCATCCCAGTGGTGATGGACACCTTGTTATCAACAACCATCACCAGTACTACTATCAAGTCCAGCAACTGATGTTTGTGACTGAAAAACCCTGGACTGACTTTGTCTTTAAAGGAGCAAGAGAATTAACAGACAGGACTGTTCAAATAGTACATGGAATTTTTATTCACAGGGTGAAATTCAGCAGTACATTTTGGGAGTCAGTGCTTCCAAAGCTGCAATCATTTTACCAGGAGCATATTTTAAGTGAACTTGCATATCCCCGTATCAAAGATGGGTTTGCAAGATTTAGTATGAGAAAGGTGTAAATAATGTTATGGTAAACATATCACAATAAGAAGTGAATCATGTCAAATTGTTCAATAATTTCTTTTATTGAATTGTTGTTGTCAATACCCTTGTAATATAATATTAAGCATATTTTATAATTCAGATTACTATTGCAGTGGATAAGAATTAAGGGTTGAATTCTCATGTGCTTATTAACAACATTTCCACTATTTTGTCAGTCATGAGTGTTGTCTGATAAAGACTCTTGTCAGACTAATTTATAATTTATAGCTTTGTCATACTGTATATTACAATTGAGGGCCTGTCAGATTTTGAACCCATTCTGTTTGAGATCAAACATTACGTATACGTAAAAATTCTTGTCTTGAATTAAATAAATAACATTCATTCATTAAGTATATTTAAGTAATTTTTGTTAAAGTTTCGTTTCTTCGCCTTTTATAAAGGCAATTATACAATGAGAAACTTTACAATAATTTATTGTTTAACCTTAAAATATCCACAGGGAGAATATTACACATGTCTGAACATGCACACAATTGTTTTTCCTGTAATACGTGTCACAGGACTTTTGAAGCCCCCTCTACTAGCTATGATCTCATGAACAGCACAGAGTCAAGCTGAGATAAATTCCACAATTGAAGACAGAATTGTATCCACAAAAGACAAGTTAAATTCTTTTCAATATGAATTATTGTGAATATAAAATTATACTGCATATCTTCATATATTTGAACAAATTAGTGACTACCAGGTTTTGGCCAGTTTTTGACAACTTTAATGAACAAATAAACAAATTTTTTACTACATGACCAAAACATCTTCAAAGATTTACTGCTGAAAATTTTTTGACAACTTTGATAATTTTTTTATATCTTTTCGATCAAATTGGAATTTTAGAAGTCATAAGAACTTGGAGGCTGTGCATCTTACACAGTCAACTCTCTCTAAACAGACACCTCTATTAGACAGACAACTGATGCTGTCCCTTGCGTGCAGTCATTTTACTGTCTATTTTATTCTATCTCTTTAAGCTGGACAACTCTAAGATGGACAGTTGATGTTGGTGTCTGTCATAGAGAGAGTTGACTGTAATCTGACACTTATGTCTAGGATTGAACGCAAGTATTGTTTAATACGTACTTCATGTTTGACTGGGTTATTTGACATTTCCACATTACTTCATATTTGACAGACTTAGGTGTGTTTTGGTGAACGTTTATTAACGAGGACACTTCGTGATGCCTGTCATAAGGAATGTGCATCTCATTAGCGTTCAAACCTGGACATATCTGTAATCTGATTAGTCATTGCACGTGCACAATAGTCCTGTTTCAAATTAACCAAAACCACTGAATGAAAGGGCACTGATAATTAAGGATGCATCTACTAGTGTTAGTCTCAATCCCTTGTAAGATATTCACAAATATCAGTTAGCAGTACACCTCTGTGTATTGCCTTTCCTGTTGGTATTTGTGAATATTTTACTTTAGAACAATGCTTACACTGTACAGATGCATCTTTATTCCTTTTGTTCAGTGGCTCTGGTTATTTTGAAACTGGACTATTTAAGTGCCAAAGGTAAATGAAATAATTCATGATTTTTTAATATGGGTTCACACAATAAAAGATCACAGTCTGAAGTATAGTACTCCTGAATATTTGCCACTCATCAGTCAATCAGTGGAGGAAGAAAGTTTGTGAGGGCTCCAACAGTAATAAACATGTCACTAGCAACTGGAGCAAGTGTTATGGGAATCCTGCTATCGAATACATGCCAATTTTTTATTGTTTCAATACATCTTTCCACATGGATTCTTAAGATGGCAATCTTCTTATTGTGTTCCACTTCCTCTCTGCTGAATTGCACTTTCCCTTTTAAAAATGATGGAATGTTTATTGTCACCCCTTTCTTTGCGAAGTCATCCTGTACATCAAATCCTTTATCAGCCATGACATCATCACCCAGATTCAAATGGTCAATAATGCCACACCTGTTAGTTAGCTCTCTGTCACTAATACTTCCTGTAAAAAATTCACTTAAAAATCCGAGAGCTCCAACTGGTGAGAGTCCAACTAGGGCTTTCATGGTTGTCGTGCCTTTATAAGAGGAATAGCAAGCTGACTGCATGTGTAAGGACGATGGGCTTTCAGCACGAATTTCAACCGAATCGATTTTAAGCACAGTCTTCGGATAAAGCTCTTTAAAGATGTTAGGCATGAATTGATGAAGCATCTCTTTACTTAGTAAACGGATCAGTGGTTCGAGCTCAACTCGCATGAAACGCACCCACGTTTGAAACACACGGGAGACGGTTGCTTCGGAAATATTAAAACGGTGGGACAAATCCCTTTGTAACAGCCCGAGCCGAGGCCTCATCAAAGTCAAAACAAACTCGTCGAATTTACTAATGGACCTAGGCCTACCTAGCTTCTTCTGAGAGTGATCTTCTTTCTTTGTGTAACTGCCGTAGTTTAGATTCTGCGCCTTTGAATAGAGCATGTTAAATACAAGCATCAAAGCGTCCCAGTGGGGAAGGCCAGTGTAAAACTCGATGTCCTTGTCACTGTCCTTGAATCTCGAGATGTCAAAACTTTTGTTTCCAAGTTCATAGTCCAGTCTCTTTAATTGCTTTTTTAACTGCTCGTTTTCATTGGTGAGCCTTTCCATTTCATCGCTGATACGCTTCGATTTTGCTTGCAGACTTTCTAATTCTTCTCCGTTCATCTCTCTCTGGACACTGACAGAACGAGTTGTTGGCTGATTATCCTCAGGCGACTGTTGCAAATCTTGGTCACGATCGTCCATGTACTCGTTCGGCTCGTTTTCTTCAATGCTTGCTTCGCCTGTTTCGGTGTTCGAGACAACTTTCCTCCTCTTGCTATCGATATTTGTAATGTCTGTTAAAGGAATCCCAGTATTTTTAATGCCTCCACATTTTTCTTTCCCCCAGGGAAAAATCGATGGAAGATGATTCCTGCTCAGCTTAACGCCATTTTCAAAATGTTCAGAACAGACCCACTCGTTTTCGGCAAAACTCTCCTTGCACAGCTAGCGATAATATTGTGGTCGAATGCTTTTTTCTCTTGGAACTCTGTAAAACGTCACGTCAGAAGAATTGTTTGACTTGTTTGTGCACAAGGGCACACAACAACCCACACCTTTTGGCATGTTTCAAACATTTCGTACATGTTTTCGTGCTCTGGCATAATTTCTTTTGTTTACATTTCGTGCTCCCCCAAACGATCCCACAACTCAGCGCGCGTCTACCCTTGCCCCAGGCCACCACTCTTTTTGCAAGTGAGCTATGGCGGACGCCGGCAGACAGCCAATATCGAATGTTTCTTTGACATTTAAAGGCAAAATTTCTTAGGTTACAAGGCTCTTTGGAACTTGAAACTTCGGTGAGTATCTTATTTGTATATTTACTTTTAAATGGTGGCGAGAAAGGAGCGATTTTAGAATACTCGGCCACTTATTTACACATGTCTGAGCGCTTTTAAAGTCAACGCGCCTGTCACCTGGCTCAGCGGTGTCCGGTCGTTTCGCTACAAAGTCGATTCGCTTCAAGTTGTTCCGTTACAACTCGAAGTCGATTCGCTGCAAACTTGAAGTCGTTTCGATACAACTCGAAGTCGATTCGCTGCAAACTTCAGAAACCCAAAAGTCGATTCCATACAGAAACATATAAGTTACTTTAAGATACAAACGTTGTAATGATCAATGGTTTTCTCGAAGACAAACTTCAGTACCTCCTGTAAACGTACCCAGGCCTCCTCCGCAGTCGGAGCATGCAAACGAGACTTAATAGTAATTGTGTTCACTTCCTAAGTAAATTACTACGTTTATTCAATTTCATTTTCATACATACACTTGTAAGGTTACTTGTAGACTACAATCACGGCTCAATCGAATATACGAAAACTCAAAGATAGCAAAAACCCAACAAATAGTGCCGTCTATTGTAACGGACCTATGAGGAAACATAATTTTTGCGCGTGGGTGGGCAGGCTTGTTATCGGGGGTGGAAGAGGAATTATTTGGACTGACTTATTCATTATTCCTTCACATTTTTAGGACTTATTCATTATTCATTTTTAGATTTTTCGTGTTATTCATCATTCCCTATTGCCTAAATAGCGAAGCGTACGAGTGACGTCACAACTCAGACAAGACTCAAACAAACAAACCGAAATGGTGGACGATTTTCCTTAAAACAGCCGGTGTTCCTAAAACACTTTCATAAAAGGAAAACTTCGCCTAGATTCGTTCTATTTCTCTCAGAACACGTTGATGTTTTCTGAGACCGTGCCTGTCAAAATAAAATGGCCCTCCCTCTTCAACTGTAAAAATCCTAAATAACATCATTGCATTGGAACTATTTCTGTTAGTCAAGCCGGCCTGATCCTAAGATACAACTTAAAAGCAAAACCATAGTCAAACAGCAAGATGTAATTCTTTTCTACAGACTCTAGTCTGTTTGGTTTGGTTGTTTAGATATTCATGCAGTTATACACACATGTTTGCTGATCGGTAAACCGTTTTATTCAGTTAGGTTGTTCAGACACTCATGCATGAAGAAAGGGGTGGAACACATAAGAAAACAAGAAAATAATACTCAGCAATTATTCCACTCATGCACATTGGATATGGAATGGAATATAGGCAACAACTCAGGTAGTGCTAGCCTGAATTTCAGATGTCTTCCTCTAGTCGCTTTCTCTCAAGAAGAGACGTCTAAATAAAATAGCTGCTAATGCCATCCAGTGACATCACTACACTTCGCTTTAATTCATGCAGAAAAGTTTCTGTCAAGGCCATCACTTTGTGAAAGACAAATCGCTTTAATAAAGAAATACACGTTTAAAATTGTTTTAATAGTAAACTGACATGAAATGCATGAGATTTAAATAAACTGCATGCTATATTCTTTAAAGCACTGATTTAATCTGATCTGATTTGCTTTACTAGCAATCAGAATAATATTTCCTAAGCTTTAGCTTATGCTGCAAACAAATACACCCTTGAGAACTTCATTCGCTTTAACTTGAATGAATTTATTAAGACAGTTACAGAGGCAGCAAGAAAAGGAATTCAATACAAGAATATCCTACTTGGCCGTGGACACTGAGATCAGAAATCACCTGTTGGACATAACAAAACAAGAAAGTTTTATTCAAAAAAATACTCTTATGTCCGAGCGGTCACCGCCAGTAATTTAAAACCTACCAGCTTTCCCTATTGATTCTACATCCGTAGAAAAACTTAAAGAATAATAAAATAATAACTAATAAATTATTTTTTTGATCAGAAGGTGAACTCATTGAAGCCATTTCAAAATTACACTCTGTGTTGAAATTTACTTATAATCACACATAATTATGTGAATGATTTTTAATATATATCAACCAATTAAAATCACTATTCGGTTTTCAGGAAGTGATGTCTCTGGGCAGCATTATTATGTTCAGACATCTCTTCTTGGGCCTAAGTGACCAGAGAGAGACATAAATTCAGACTAGGGTAGTGCCTCATTGGCTGTAACTGTCTTGTATCCAACAAGTGTAAGTGGAATAATCACTTTGTTAAAAACACCAAAAGAATTACAAAATATTAAAGCTAACTAAGTGGCATTCTAGCCTATTTGCCTATCCAACAAGAGCTTATCCTGGTTTTGGTGACATTAAGTATTTCTAATATCCCCAGGAGCTAGGAAGGTTGCCACAACATTGTATTTGCTAGTAACCATTTCCACACCTGTGTAGATGGAGACTACCACTATGAGAGTAAAGGGCCTTACTGTGGCCTGGGCTGACACCATTACCACCATTGACCATCAAGCCACCGCACCACCGCAGATGTTCATTTTTAGCTTGGAAAATTAGAATTTTCTGAATTCTCACCAACAGCCCAAATTAAATCCCTCCATCAGATCCTGTTAAACTCTTGATAATCTGCTGACTAGTGCATATATTGTCCATCAGTAATTTTGCATACATTTTTCTTTTAATGATTCAATTTTCAGGATAAAGGTTATGTATTATTAACAGGTTAAGGCCAGGTCATGTGGACACTACGATCGCAAAGCATTATTTTGTGACGTATTCAAGATGGGAAGGATCTTGAGCGTGTCAGGCCGTGATTTCGGGGGAAAGCAAAACCATTTGTCCCTAATGGTTGTGCATCTTTCTCTTCCAAATATTTGGATTTCAAAAATTGAAGTCTTTTTCTTGCAATTTCCGCGATTTATGTAATGAAATGGCCATTATTTATGACAGAATTAGACGTTGAAAATCACTGCTTTATCCAAACACTCCACTAAAAGGGATCTTTTTCTCGCAGTCCACCCGTCAAAATGTCTTAAATGTCTGAGAAAATATAAAAGAAAAGTATAAGAATCTAATGCATTCAGGGCGCCCCTGTGTGCCCCTCTCTTTCTGCCTGAATTTTGAACTTGAAGTTTGCTTGTCACCTTTTCATGCCACGTGATAGCAGCTCAAAGGCAAGTTGGAAAGTACTTCTATTATCTGTTTTCATTTGTAATTCTCTCATGATTTAATTTAGAATCGCTTAGAGCGTTTTTGGCGGACCATAAATGAATATTTTAAATTAGTTTAAATGGCTTTTTGCTTTCCTCTGCCTGCATGCTTTTTTGCTTAAAATCGAGAATTTAATATTTTCTTTTATGTTAAAACTTTATTGTTAAATTTTGAAGTCTGTTCATTTTAAGTTGAATTTTATTTTTCCCGATCAGTTGAGATGAATAGAAAAATTGGGCATAGACCTGGCTGTTGGGATACCCCTGGAAAGCCAGGAAATAAAATGCCAAAGATAACACAAGGTCCAGAACAGAACATTAGGAAGACACTGTTTGGGAGAGGAAACCCAGTTTCAAGTTCAAAGGAAGAGGAAAAGCCAAACGTTTGGTGTTTAGAGGAGATGAAGGCCCTCATACAGTACATTGGGTTATACTGTGATGGTGCTGCAACAAATGTGTGCCCCAATACCAAAGATGAAAAGTTTTGGGAGTGCTGTCCAAATGCTATCGCTGAATCAACTAATTTGCCAAAACAAACAGGTTAGAGCCATATATTTACTTTCAAAGTTATTTCTTTTGGGGGAATGTGAAATATGGTAGTCTTCAGCTGCACTTTGCAAAAGCATCCATAACTGCCCCCAAGGAGATTACTGGACAATGACATGTAGTGAACAGTGAAGTAGATGAGCCCAAAGATGTTACTGCATTTCACTGTCTATGAAATGGCTTCAAAACTCCAACTTCATAGGCACTTTGTATAAATGGTTTGCTGTCAGCATTTGAATAACCAAACTTATCTGTGCAACAAGAAAGTGTGTAAATATATTTTTTCCATATTAATTTTTGCAGGATCTTCATGCCGTACACCGGTGATGACACACTTAGAGAAAGCCCATTCCTCATTATGTGATGCTGAAGATGCCTATGGGTGGATTACTTCCAGTTACCTGTATCCAGCACCCCACAGACACCTACATGTAAGAGCTCTGAACAGCAGGACCAGCCACTGTCACCAATCTTGCAAACACAACTTGAAGGAAATGTTTGTATCAGAGATGTTGTAACAAAATTAGTGGTAATGTTTAAGACAGCAATGACCAAGTGAATGCAGTTGCAGCTAATTGCATACCTTCTCAAGGTCTTCATTTAGAGCACATATGGATTGAACTTTCTCCATTTATTATGGTGACATTATTGAGACAGTGACATCCAGTGTTATCACCCTCTATTGTTATGGGAAGAAGAATTTGTTGAACATTTTATCAAAGATCTTATCTTAGCATAAGCTTAAACTTGATCAAATGCCCATTGGATTAATTGATTACGACCTACGGTTCTTCCATGCAGAGTCAGCTGTAAAACTGGAAATAGAAGACTATTATGAAGTCTGCCAAGAAACTATGATGGCACATTTTGGTCACAAGTGGATTGCCTTGAATCGGGGCCCTATGTGGCAGTATGATGAGGATGATTGTATCCCTCCCATTCTTAACAAAAATATGGAAGCTGTTGGTTATGCACCTGTATCAAATGATATCAGCACACTGTGGTCTTATTTGAGTAGCAATGAAATTTGTGAGCTATTTCAACATGGTGTTGACCCAACAGAAATGGATAAAAGACATGGTGTCACCCAACAAAAGGGAAGACAGTCTCAAAATAGTTGGTATCTACAAACCAGGAAAGGTAAGTAAATGTTAATATGAAATCTAATAACAGTACCACTTTCTAAATATTATTATTATTATTATTATTATTATTATTACTATTATTATTGTTATTATTATTATGAGAAGAATACCAAGTGACTAGGGTATATATTTTTTTAAAAATGGTCCTGTAACCAGGTGGTTGATTCATGATTGAAAATAAAATAAAACGTTACTCTGGTTTAAAAATGTAAAAATGTTCGTAAAATTTTTTGTAAAAGTCCCAACGTTTTGGCTGAAACTTCAGCCTTCATCAGGGGAAAGTGAAAAGGAATTTGTTAAAAAGCATGTTCTTATACCATGCAAATCAGCAACTCGGGGCTAATTATGTTCTGTCCCGTAAGGCTAAATTTAAAAACTCGTGCGGCAAATGCATGCCATCATCACGGTTCAGCGGATTCCTGCAAGTGTTGATTTCCCATGCTTCTAAAATGCGTCTGTTGCACCAATTAGTGCTTGTACGTAGGATCTTTGCCGATTCCCAGGAGATGGTGTGGCCAGAATGTAAACAATGTTCCGCTAAAGCTGACTTGTGCGAGTGTTTCTTTTCAACCGCTTTTTGATGTTCTTTCAGCCGGGTGGAAAATTTCCGTTTCGTTTCCCCGATGTAGCTTTTGTCACAAACTTCGCAGGGAATGGAATAAATTGCGCCGCGAGTTTGATCTTTCGGGACTGGGTCTTTTGGTTTGGGAAATAAATTGCCGATGGTATGGTGTGGCTTTAAAGTAACTTTGATATTGTAATTGCTTAAGATTCGCTTGATCGGTTCCGTAGTACCCTTGACATACGGTAAAATGCAGAAGCCTTTTTTGTCATCTGGTGCAGTTGCAGGCGTTTGTGGAGAAGGCCGTTTTGGTTTATTTGCATCAATAACAAAGCGTTTCGGGTAGCCATTCGCGCTGAGTGCCGCGATCACGTTTCATTTCCTTTGATTGTTGGTCCACGGAAGACGGAATTGTTTTTGCACGATCAGTCAGAGACTTGGTCACAGCCCTTTTGTGAACAACCGGATGGTGAGAATCAAATGAGAGATATCTTTCTGTGTGCGTCGGTTTGCGATAGACTTTAGTGGATAGTTGGCCATCGTCTTGGCGACAGACAGTGACGTAAAGAAAGGATATTTTCCATTCAGTTTCTCTTTCAACTGTAAATTGGATCGACGGCTCAATATTGTTCAAATGATTCTGTAAGGTTAGCACCAGGTTGGACTTAACAGAGGAACACACATCATCTACATATCGTTTCCAAAAACACGGTTGGGAAAGGGAGGTGGATAGTGCTCGTTTTTCAAGGTCTTCCATGACCAGGTTTGCCATAACAGCTGACACTGGAGAGCCCATGGCGGTACCGAAGATCTGTTGGTAGTGATTGTTGTTGTACTTGAAATTTGTTGTCGACAACAAATTACTTTCATGGTGTATGTAATAAGTCTCATTTAAAAAAATTGTACATGTTGGTAAGGTGGTTTCACATTTACAGCAATTACTGTAAAATAACTGGTGTGTTTTCCTTTCTTTTGTACATTTGTTTTTAGGCACTTGTTAATATTGCTGGCCTGGGACCAACACAACTTAAAAAGAGGATCAGTTTTGTCTGGATTTTCTAGAGATGCTTCTATCCAGGTATATGCAGTTCTTTTCTCAATTAATAAATGTTGCAGGGTTGATATTCTGATATGGGGACATTTTTCTACATTAAACTACAGTGTGAGCACATGTACACTATAATCCTTAAGAGCGAATGCCAGTTAAAATCGCGCAAGATTGAAATTTCGCGGCCAGGCTCAAAATTTTGATTTCCTTCATATTTTGTCTATAGATAGACATTACCAAATAACAAAACGTGGTGTAGTTTGTTTTTCCAAAGACCGCTTCAATTTGTCGAAAATCGAGAAAAACTATTACTGCTGTCGGCGACTTCAAAACACCCAAAATTTGAGACAAAATCGGCTGCTTGCAAAACTTTGCTTGCATGCAAAAGGCATGGAATTTGGGGAAAATCTTTTCCAGTGTATTAATTAATGAAGACTTTTACTCCTAGTTTAGTGGTAAATTTTCATCTTAGCGATAATCTGCAAGGTAAACAATAATATTTTAGAACTGCGTATTTTTCAAGCGACAGAAGTTTTAATTCAACTTGAAAAACGCGATTACAATTTTAAGCATGTGCTATACCTTGGTTTTTCCTCAAACTTAAGCTATAAGATATTTAAACATTGTTCTAGAACATGTGTAAAAACTGGCTTGGGTAATTTAGTTTGCTGGTCACACGAAGTCTTCGAAGTTGAGCAAATTTTCAGATGAAATATGAGATATTTGAATAATTAACGCAAGCGCTCTTTCACTACCAAATGGATCCATGGCACTTCCTGGGCACTTCCCGAGCAGAAATCTGATTTAAGTGTAAACATCGAATTTAAAATCCTTTTCCTTAAACATGTGGCATGTATTCTGCCTGTTGTTGACTTCTTTGAAGCTAAAATGTACTGATTTAGAAGTCCGCTGTTTTAATTTGACCTTTATACTGAATGAAGGTCATGGCCGAACATTTACGTGTAGTTTAACAAACCTCTGATATCACATTTATTTATTTAATATTATTGGGGGAAGGGCTTTTTTCTCAGTTCAGCCCGCTTAATTGGTTAGAACAAAGTCGTGAATTGAGAAGGAGTGCAGTGATCAGCGTAGCCTTATTGTTGCCCCGTAGATAGAAGGTGTTGCGTGACGAGGACAAGTCATTCGCAAAAAAACACAAAGAAAAGGTTTTATAATAATATATTCTGTTTGCTTGTAGTACTTAATTTAACTAACCATCCAGTTTTGTTTACACCTCAACTGTGGGAGGCCAATGTGGCCTTGACAAAAGGGACAGGAACAAAATAGAGGAATGTATTCCTTTTAATAGTGGCACTTTGTTGAATTATGCATCAGTCAATTCCAGCAGTGCCCATCCCCCCCGGGCAACCCCGGGGCATTTCCTAATGTTGCCCGTCCCGGGGGTGGGGCATTTGCGTACCTCGGGTTGACCCCCGGGCATTTGACACGTGGTTTCGAAACCGTGGAGTGAGTCGCGTATTCGTGATGGAGGCGTTTATAGGCCAAGACGTGGACTACGTTGCAGATTAGCTAGTCCATGAAGGACTAGAGAAGCTCGTGGATGTTCATGGATGTTTTTAAAGGTATATTTTCTCAATTTTAGATATTTCTTCATTGTCAAGAAGCAACAACTTGTATTATATTCTTATATCACCTATCGAGAGATTGAAAACAATCAACCCGGGAGCTGGGCATTTGCCCGGTTCCCTCATCTCCACCCCGGGGAATTTACCAAAGAAATGCTAATGCCCAGGGGTCAGCCCGGGGAGGGGATGGGCACTGCTGGAATTGACTGATGCATTAATTCTGGCAAAAGCACGCATCTTTTCCAGCTCCACGAATATCGATTGTCCGAATTCCATTTGGCCGAAAAGCGAAGCTTTGCGGGCAACTGTGAAAAAGGGACAGTCTTTCAGCCAGGGGCATTATCCTCTAATATACTAGCAAGCCAGAAAGGGGTTTCTTTATTTTATAATCAACCGATTAATTTCTACAACGTACTGTTATAATTTGGGTATTGGTTGGAGATGTCGAGTTTCCGGACATATGTTAAGTGCTTCCAATATAAGCATATAGAGGTTTCAGCAAAGCGGGCTCACAGATCGTATTACGAGAATCTCAAATTTATCATGTTTGTACTTCTATATATATGTCAATAAAAATAAACATCAAAAATATTTTTTCTTCTTAACCACTGGTGAACTAAGTTTATGCCTTTTCTGGCAAAACCAGTGGCTAAAATGTTTTTTTTTTTTTTTTTTGCTTTTGAGATATCTTGAGTCGATTATTTCATTTGCTGTCCCCAATCGAAAAACACGAATTATTGATTATAATTATGTGGTCGGAAGGCGGCGTCTATTGAATGCCACACGAGAGAGGTCACGAGAGTGCACATAAAACAAGGGTCTAACATCTAGTAAGCTTCTGAGGAAATGGTAGATTCTGTCCAGTCATCGGGAGTATTTCGTGTGTCGATGTTACATTGGGGCTGCGACTGTGGCTGCGACTGGTACCTCAACCGTTTTTTCTCTTGTCAACGGAAAAGATGCTTAGAAACGTATCAGAGATTTTCCTCCTTGCAGCACCATCTGGACCTTGGAAAACATGAACGTACTTCAGAACATAAACTACTTCTTGACAGTGCAGTGCTCGACTATGCAACAGGAACCGTCTGCAGGTGGTGTGTCACCGATACAGGAACTTAGAAAGCGACTAATCCTTTCGAATCTACAGTGTGTACCAATCGGATGGGTCCCGGAAGTCCAGTCACGTTTGAAGAACACGATTTACAGAAAAGCAGAAAGATTATTTTTCCAGCAAATTCCTTACTGGGAAAGCAAACGGCCAGAAAGTGGATACAGCGTCAGTAGTCAAGGCCACGATGACTGCCCGGCCGGGAGAGCAGTGGGAATTTAACCGCCTTTTTACCAATTCTGAATTTCTGACACGTCAGCAGATTTCAGTTTTCTTCCCAAGACTGGTCTAACTGAAAGTGATTTTGACAAAAAGCAGAACACAAAGAATGACGAAGTCTTCGGTACGTTAAGATAGCGAAATTCTTCACGAGGTTGCTCTTAATCCACCCAATCTGAAAATCCGAATCTGAAATTAAAATTCAGGCTATCAAAGTATATCCCAATTGCCGGCAACAAGGGGAAGACGAAAGCTCCTTACTCCCACTTACTCAACATGAGAAAGTAGTGTTCTATAGGGCATTCAATAAGGCCAGAAGTATAAACTTCTGTTAACATGTTATACATCGGCAATATATTCCTGAAAACATTTACAGAGTGTATCGGTTTAGGTCACGAGTTAAGCTCCAAAATAAGTAGATAATTGCTGACCAGAGTCCATCAGGCGCGTAATTTTTCTTTGAATTGAGTACAGTTCTCGCTAGAGATGATGAGTCGTCACAGCATCATCCAGGTTGGACCCAGGCAGAGTCACCCACTGACAGGCCACGGTTTAGTCTAATACGTTAATTGTGAAATATTGTGGAAATATCAGCGTCGTAGTTAGGACTTTCCAAGAGTGGGTTGGGGGATCACACTGTGTCACACCCAGGGTACTTACATGGTCCACTGCAGATGCTAGGTCCTGAAAATGAAGTATGTAACTATCTAGCACTAGAAAAGATAAATGACATGTCGATTCTTTGGATTCGCGCTTTTTCGCCACCTGAATTAAAAGATTTGTATGTTGTTTACTTAAAAGGGGGGGGGAAGGGGGTCACGAGCACCCCAGGACACCCCCCTCCCCCTTGGCTATGCCCCTGAATATGATCGAAAAGAGTAAATATACAGCCAGCAAAATTTGGCGTTACTGAAGCCTTTAGTATTTTGGATTCCTAACATTCAGTTCAGAAGTTCAGACCAATTGTTAACTAAAAATAAAGCGCAATTACACGATATTAGAGTTGTAATAATAATTCTATGGCAGTTGCCTTAACAATTAGACCTGCCACTTGTGATAACGCTATTTGTAAGTTTTTGAAAAAGAAGCCAATGAATTCTTATTCTTTTATAGGCTCTTTTACCTCCTTACAGGTTAAATTGTACTATGATATTAGACTGCACCAGACAATGGACTATAAATAAAAGCAATAATTTGTGACTTGATTAATACTAAGAAAATTGACAAATATTTACAAAGCGTGAACTCAGTTAAGGTAACAGAAGCATTTTTTCCAACAATTTTTTTTTTGGTTCCTATCCGTGATCGTTGTTTCCCTACACCCTCCCGGTGCGAAGGGCATTGTTCTGTCACGCAACTCCCGTAATCACCGTCAAACAGAAAGAACTGAGAATAACCTCGCAAGTTAGAAGGATAAGAATAAACCCTGCCTTAGCCTTACAGGCACTCTGGAAGCTTAATTGCAAGTTTTGCTGTGAAACTTTGCGCCATTATGAAAGATGTAAATCTTTTGAAATGCACATAATATCAAAATTGACAGCAAAGGATTCAATGAGGTATAATTGTAATGAATTCTGCTGTTCACGCCACTCTCGCCAGTTCTTGGATAATAACCTCGGGAAACATGTACGGATCAGCTGGAGACATAAAGTCAATTACCGGCAAAAGAAGAAGACCGAAGAAGGCATTGAGGTAAGTGATTTCACATCAGAAATCATTTAAACAAGTTCAGCCATCACAACAACAACAATGCAACGTTTTATAATTATGCAAATATCTCATATTTCAGCCGAAATTCGTTCAACTTCGAAGACTTCGTGTGATCTTCAAACTAAATTACCCACGCCAGTTTTTACATATGTTGTAGTACAATGTTTAAATACCTTATAGCTTAAGTTTGAAGAAAAACCAAGGTGTAGCACATGCTTAAAATTGTAATCGCGTCTTTCAAGTTGAATTAAAACTTCTGTCGCTTGAAAAATAAGCAGTTTTAAAATATTATTGTTTACCTTCCAGATTATCGCTAAGATGAAAATTTACCACTAAACTAGGAGTAAAAGTCTTCATTAATTAATACACTGGAAAAGATTTTCCCCAAATTCCATGCCTTTTGCATGCAAGCAAAGTTTTGCAAGCAGCCGATTTTGTCTCAAATTTTGGATGTTTTGAAGTCGCCGACAGCAGAAATAGTTTTTCTTGATTTTCGCCAAATTGAAGCGGTCTTTGGAAAAAAAAACTACACCACGTTTGTTCATTTGGTAATGCCTATCTATAGACAAAATATGAGCGAAATCAAAATTTTGACCCTGGCCGTGGATTGACTGAATTTTGTGGGCATTTGCTCTTAAGATCCTAACAATGCCAACTTTCAATAGCAGCCTTAGCAGTGCCTGGAGTATCCATTTATAAGACTGAATATCAAAATATGTCAGGGCTACACAAACCTACTTTTTAAATAAAACTTCAGTGCTGGGCACCTCAGCTTTGATGATATGGAGCCTTCTTAGAGAACATGCTTGTAGCTCATAATAGTGTTATGAAAATGAAAGAAGAAGTTTGACTGATTCTTAACAAAATGAGTAATCAAATTTCAAGGCCGATGAACAATTATAGCTCACGTCCCAGTCCGCTGTAGCTTGCATAGGACGAAATAGTTTTTCAGTAGTGGTTTGCAAAAATTAAACTTGATTTTAAGATCACAAGCAAATTTGCCATTGGTAATGTCGACATGAAATGTTTATTGTTTGGCAGCTTTCATCGTTAGACTGCGGTTTTGGTTAACTTTGGCCAATTTATTTCTCAACACTGTCATTGTTAAAAAGTGTAACTGCCATGGAAATTAAAAAGTAAACACTGTTTACTTAGCCCTCAATCAGTCAAAATATAGTTAAGTATCTCAGTTGAATAGAAGTGCCTGTGAAAGAAATTTTTTTGTGTTAAAACCAATGTACATCGTATACAGTCTGTTGTTAACTAACAGACTGGTGCAGTCATTGATCTGATGAGAAGGAATATTTTCAGGCTTAAAAAATCAGTGGCGTCAATGATAATAATGGGGAATCAGTTGAGTTACTAATTGATTACCGCTTGATTAGTCTTTGATTATGTTGTGGATCATCATTATCAATAATGTCTGCTTATTCGTAGCTGTCCAATTTTTTTTCATGCAGCCATGTTGACATCTTGATGATTAATTTTTAGCCTGTTCAAACACCCCCTTCTTCAAGATGACAAATTGGAAGAAAGGAAGACTTGGTGGGACAAACATCAGGCAGGTACATGTCCATTTCTGACCAAATAGAAAACATATATAAATTCACATTAAGTGTAACAAATATGATGAAAGTAGGGGGAAGGGCAGTGTGTAAAAAAAATACACTGAGAAGCAAGTTGTCTTTACAGACTGTCTTTGTTGAAAGCATACTTTATCACTTGGGGAGGTAAAAATGAAAAGTGTTTCCAAATCTAATGTATTCTCAATTATTTTGTTCAACACCATATCCCTCGGGGTGATTATCTTTTGCCATGCCTCCCCCCCTGTGACATAAAGATGTTACTTGAAGTTCTTTTCTGTTTCTAACTAAATACCTGGCATGGATAGCGCCTCCTGGAGTTATTCTGGTGGTGGCAAGTCAGCCCTGTCTGTAATTTGCCTGTCCTCATCTGAAGACACTAACATTATGTTCTGTTGGGGACCATTCACTTTTTATGAGGTTGAGCGGGGGAGCTGGTAGGATTTGGGGCGTGACCATGCAAAAAATTATGGTCTGTAAGAGGGGGTCACTCAAAAATATTACACTTGAGTGTTGTAATGACTGTATCTATAATAGTGGAAAAATTTGACCAGAATGCCCAACAAAGGGTTTCTGTGGTTCTGAAAAAAAACCTAAATTTTCCTCGGGGACCATGCCCCTGGGCCCCCCGGGGGAATCTAATCAATCTGGAATCTAATTTAGTCTGGAATCTAATCAACTCAAACCCACAAACTATTTGGCTGCAAATACAGCTCACACAAACCAAGAAACAAGCCCCATCAATAAAAACAGTTAATCAGTGCAATTGCTATAGCATCAATAGCAATAAGAAAAGTCTATGACAATACCCAAAATAGTGCTTCTGAAGATATGAAAAATCTAAATATTTCTGGAAAGCGCGCCCGCACCCCCCTCCCCTCCCATGTTCAGAAACTCATGAACTCAAGCACACCAACTATCAATACACTCCTGTAAATAAAAACAAGTAATCACTGCACAAACATGCAGACAAAGCGGCCATGAGTTAATATGTTGTGACTATGGTTATCGCTTAAAACTGCAATTATGTAGTTTGATATATAAGTAAGTCTAATTTTTACTTCCCTTTTTTGGGAGTGGGTTCATCTAAGAAATTTAGTATTAACGGGAGTTGCCAAGGCAAAAAATTCTGATGGTGCAAATGGGTCGTTAGATATTGCGGAGGCTACCTATAAAATTCCACCGCACCCCCCCCCCCCCCCCTCCCGTAAAATATAAACGGCCCTTACCATATATTTAATAAGGAGCCATGTGGGAGGCCGGGGTAGGGGGTGTTGGTTAATTAGTACTTAGTTTTAACAAGTGAGGAAAAGTTTTCTCTTTTGTCCAGGGGATGGAGCTGAGTAAACTTTTGGTCTTGTTGCACTTTTTTATTACCCCCCCCCCCCCTCCCCCGGCAAACTGATAATTATTGCACAGTCCCTAATTTAGACACTAAATAAACAATCAAACACTGAATAGGAAGTCATTGTTTGTTATACATGTACAGTGGATTTTAATTCCTCATTTGCTATTGTGTTCCTCAGGCGATGCGTTTGAGCCAAAATACTCAACTTGGCCAATGGAGGAATTAAAAGAGAGAAGAAAGGAACAAGACTGTTTCAATGCCTCGGTTGCAAAAAATGCGACTGAAGGACTCACTTATTCAGAAGAGGAAATGCTAGTGGTAGGTGAAAATGAAAGAAAATTAGATGTGATGAAAGTCACTCATACTTCTTTGGGGTCATCTTTTTAGGTTTCGTTTCTAGGTTTGTGTTTGTAGTTAGTTTTCTTTTTGGGAAGGAAAACTCCCTTTCCTGTAATTTTGTTGAATCAGCGCTATCCAGTTCCCAATATCGTTTATCATAAGCCACCACCTCATTCTTCACTCGCTCTTTTTCTCCCTGCCCCTCAACAAGCCGAACGCCTTCAACAGGGTAGTTTACCTTTGCGATTATTTGAAGAAAATGAATAATTTGAATTATTGTTTTTGATTATTGATTTTTAAGTTTGATTTTTTGATTTTTATTTATTTTTATTTTATCATGAATAGATGATATTTTTAGCTCTTTGTTAGTTTGCATGTTCCTTTGGTCACGGAGTTAACATGCCTAATTAGTTATTCATATTGTTTGTTTGCAGCACAAGAACGCGTACGCTGTAGAATGGCGGCCGTCGTGGGTTGCGGAGGAACAACTTGATTCCAATATTGTCAGTGGATGGAAAAATAAAAATAAGAAATAGCCAGGGACACTGAATCAGGTTTTGCGAAAAAAGGCAGCAAGTGTATTTTAGTATTTCTTCCGTCAAAGGGCCTTTTGCTATAACTTTTGCAATCATCTTAAAGCTGATCACAAGTGCCGCTAATTTTAACAAAACATGTATCCTTGATCAGTGACTGTGGATCACGTGATACTTATCGTTTGACTCATACGCGCACAAATAGCGCTAACATTGCAACACTATTACGAGTTCGCGTACGACCCGCCTGATACGAAAGACGTCGTCGTTCATAACATCAATAGTTTCGCTTGTAGTTATAAAGCAACAAAAAACAACAACAACGATAATATTAACAACAGCCCATCTTATTTTTTGGGACCTATTGCTTCCATAATGTCAAAATAAGATTTCCCAAGACAGTTAAAAATAATAGTTCTAAATTGGTCATATGATGTCATATTTTAGAGTTTGATAGAGCCGATTAAAAAAAACTCATGCCCCTCCTACAATAAAATATGTTGTTTTGTAAAGATGATTGACAGTCATTACTTTATTAACGTAGTATGTGGAGCCCCACGTCTTACGGGCTGTGCAGCTTCTTCTGTAAATCTTCCATTGAACTACGATAAACTGTTACTTTGGTCGACGTTTGATAATTGTAAACACGTAGTCCAGTGCAGTGCTTTGGCCATGGTTCGATTCCCGTCGGGGACTCAGAATTTTCTTTGTCCCATGCTCGTGTCATTGTTGAAAAAGATCATCTTCATTATTTATCACCAAACTTAAAATCTACCCTCTTTATTATTTACTACACAATTGATGATTTCGACATCCTAGCAGTATGCAGGACGCGTGTCACATATCAACCTAGTAAATGGCCAAGGTCACCACGAATCTCTCGTAGCTCAGTTGGTTAGAGCTCCCAACCGGTATCTGGGAGGCCATGGGTTCGATTCCCGTTGGGGATTCAGAATTTTTTCTTTGTCCCATGCTCGTGTCATTGTTGAAAAAGATCATCTTCATTAGTCGGTAAAAATGTCGGAGGAAAGCCGACAAAAAAGATGGAAAATAGTCGCGAAAAAATTCAAGGAAAATGTCGGGTTAAAAATTTGATAAAAAAATTCCGGAAGAAAGTTGGGAAAAAAAAATTGGAGATGAAAGGGGAGAAAAAAAAACAGGAGAAAAGGCGAGAAATCTGTTTTTCCTAAATTTTTTCCGACTCTTTTCCTGACGTTTTTCTCGATTATTTTCGATTATTTTTCGAGTTTTTCTCAAAGGTTTTCCCGATTTTTTCTCGAAGTTTTTGCGAATTCCCCCTCGACCGTTTCCCGTCAGTTTCTCGACTATTTTCCCTTCGATTTTTCTGACGTTTTCCCAATTTTTTTTCGACTTTTCCACCAACCTCTCCCCGCATTTTTTATTCAAAATTTTTTCCCACTCTTTGCTGCAATTTACTTTTTTCCCGTTCCTTGGCTAAATTTTTTGCGCCTTTTTTTCTTCTCAAATTAGAGAAAAAATTGGAAAAAATCAGGAGAAAAAAGACGAAAAAAACTCGAGAAAAAAAACTTTTTCCGAAGTTTCTCGCGACATTTTTCAAGATTATTTTCGATTATTTTTTGAGTTTCTTATTATTTTTTCGAATTGCCGCTCGACTGTTTTCGGACAGTTTAATGAATATTTTCCAACATTTTTATCAATTTTTCGGACGTTTTCCCAATTTTTCTCATCTTTTTAACCAAATTCTCCGTGCCTCTTTTTCTCAATTTTTTATTCTTTTTTCTAACTTTCCTATTTTCTCCAATTTTTTCCCGACTTTTTTGAGAATTTTTCCTGTCGTTGCTGCCAACTATTTTCCCGACTACTGCTCGAAATTTTTTCCTTTTTTTTGTTTGATTTTGTTTCCGACTTACTAATCGACTACTTTCCGAAAAAATATTGCAGAAAAAATGGGGAAAAACACTTCGGAAGAAAAGTGGGAAAAATGTCGAAAGAGATAACAAAGTTCACGCAAAAAATTGGGGAGAGTGTAAAAAATGTCGCTTAAAAATTTAAAAAAATTTCAGGAGAAAAGTTGAAAAAACAATTGGATATAAAAGTGGAGAAAAAAAAGAAAAAAGGTGAGAAATTATCAAAAAAAGACTTTTTTCTCTTCTTTCTTTCATAATTTTTCTCCGACTCTTTCTCCTTTTTTTTTTAGAATTTTTTACGGAAAAAAATAGGAAAGAATTTCATGGAAAAGAGTAGCGAACAAAATTGGAGAGAAAAGTGGAGAGAAAAACAAGAGAAAAGGCCAGAAATAGTCTAGAAAGAAAGAAGCGAGTTTTTTCCCTCTGCCTTTTTTTCTTGAATTTTTGTTTTGATTACTTTCTCGATTTTCAGGGGAATTTATTCTAAACTTCATTTATCGTTTTTTTTCCACGTTTCTTCCAAATTTTTCTCGTCGACTTTTTCTACACTATAAAATAAACTGGAAAATAAATGGAGAAAATAAGCGGGAAAAGTCGGGAAAAACTAAAAAAAGCCTCCAGAAAAAAAAAAGGAAAAAAATTTCATGCAAAACCGGGGAAAAAGTAAAGAATGTCGTGTTTAAATTTTAATAAACATTTCCGGAAAAAAGGCATGAAAAGAGTGGACAAAAAATTGGAAAAAAATATTTAAAGGTGCAGTTGATATCCTCTGCGAGTTCTTTGTCATCCATGCCCTTTTGTTCTTTTTTCATGAAATCTTTCTTTGTATTCCGTGTCTTCTTTCTACGTGAATCCATACCAGAGCGGATTTTTCCATCTGATTCAGCTGAAGTATCATCGTTTAAAATGTAGTCAATATCCTCTGCTAGTTCTTTGTCATCCATGTTCGTTTGTGCTTTTGTGGAATATTTCTTGGGACGCTGCGCCCTTTTCGTGGGTGAGACTGTAACATTGGAGACTTGTTCATTAGATTCAGTTGTGCCGATATCATCACTCAAAATATAATCGATGTCTTCCACTAGTTCCCTGCTGATGAAGGTTGACCCTGGGCGCGAATTCATGGGCGCTGTTACAAAAGAAATGGAAAATCACAAAACGTACATTCGTCGCGGGCGAGTTGACATTCACCGTGACCAGGCCATTGTTGAACGTTTCAACCGCACCCTGGCTGAGCGCTTGTTCGGGCACCAGTATGCCGTTGAAATGCGCCTGCGCGCGCTTCAGTTTCATGCCCTGCTTCAGATAAAACTGCAAGTTTCTGTAATGCAAAATTTCGCCTTGTTACCCACGCCAGCGGTCCACGGCGTGGGTAACAAGGCTTCCTGAAGTTGTGGCCGCTCTGAACAACGAGGTAACAAGCCTTACCGGCCAGAAACCCGCCGTTGCCATCAAAGAAAAAAATGTTTCTGCAAAGCCATCGACACCTTATTCGAGGCCTGTTGGGCAAAGGGGAAAAAAGCTCCCCTCTCTCGTGCATGTTAGGTATTTGTACCAACCTGGCGAGCTTGAGGGTGGCGTCAAAAGAGCCACGATCCAATCTGGTCTTTGAAAGTTTACAACACTGAACGATCTTTTACCAAACCAAATCAGCCCGTTCTCTACTATTTGCATGACGGGCCCAAGCGCGGCTTCGTGCGTGAAGAACTGCTGGTTGTGCCTCCAAACACACAATTACCCCCCGAGCAACTATAACATTTATTTCATTTCAGCATCTCTGTTAAAGCTTCTTCTGTTAAAGCTTCTATTTCTTTGATTTCAGTATTTGTGAATAAAGGCCTTGTGTACCCGTAAGCATTTGTATTGATCCCATCATCTGCTATCCAGCACTTTGAATCAAATGGGGAAAGCGAAATTTTGTTGACATGCATGCCGTAAATCTCATGCCCCTCGCTTCGAAGAATGTTCATTCCATGCCACAACTGCTGCTTACCAAAAAGCGTTTCCTTGTACTGTTCATGCATTATTTGTTTCTTGATAACGCTCTTTTTTACACCCTTTGCTTTTTTGATATTTTTTTCGTCTGCCTTCAAGATAGAGTACATTTTCGGCCTCAGACAAACACACTCTGCTATGGGGGTTCCAGCACATCGTCTTTCATTTTGCCTAAGACCTTTTTGTTCGCATTTGAGTGGAGTGGATGCTCCTTCGGATAGTCACTCGTATCATATTGATTTTCGTTTGATTTGATGTCTTTGTAGACGTCATCTGTTTTGATTTGAAGCAGAAGGCTATCTGTGTCTGTGTACAAGAGCTCGCACCTTTGGCCATATTGCTTTTTCAGATGGTTGTAGAAAAAGTCGTACATCAGGATCTTGCTGTTGTCAAGAATAGTCATCCCCGTGTAGACCGGCTTGTTGAGAAGCAGCTAGCTGGCTTTTGCGCATATTGATTCCGACCAGGTCATTTGAAAATATAACATGCCTTGAGTACAAAGGGCTTGTAACCAATTTCGTTATTTTGTCTGTTTCATTTGCTGCGCACTATTTTTATGTTATCACGGTTACGCAGGTTTTCCATGGTTTTGCCGAAAACTGAGTTATTCATTGGCTGGTAAAAGTTCTTTTCAAAGTCGTTCTTTCCTTTTTTCCTGAATTCTGTATTCATCCGAATGTACGGCTCCATCCAGCATTCTTGTTCGAACTCCAACACCCTGTGTACGCGCTTCAGTTTCATGCCCTGCTTCAGATAAAACTGCAAGTTTCTGTAATGCACGACATAGTTGTTTTTGTTCTCAAGTGTCAGCAGCACCTTCTCGCTATCCGGGGGTTTCAGCTCCAGCACTTTCATCAACCTCTCTTGATAGTCCGACATACATTCCTTTTTCACGACCTTTTCCTCAGGCGCGAGGGGGTAGCTGTTGTGTTCTTCATGCAGTTCTGCTGGATATTCAAGATCAACTTCAAGAATCCATCCATTCCTTGCGTTTTCTCTTTTCTTAAGGATGTCTTCCTCCGTTGGCATAATACGTTTCCATTTAAAATCCCTTTTTGGGAGTGGCTTGCTCATTGCCCAGCCATAGAGGTTGTTCGCGTCGAGATACACGATGTAACGGTTCGGTTTGCTGGGGTCATAGTCCCGTACCAGCGGGTTGTTTGCCTTCGCGTATCTGTTGCTCACCGTTGAGATTCCACCCCGAATTCCCCGTTCCACGAAGAGATGCATTTCAAGGTCTGTGAATAACTCAAGCTCGACCCCCGTCTTTTTCAAGAGCGCGTCCCATGAGAGGCCTGGCGACGTGTAATAATGCGCCGGATCTAACCCGTACTGCTCTTGGCACTGGTTTCGGATGTTCTCGAAAACATCTGCCAGCAGGGCGACATCCGTTTTCACGTAAAGATCGTGATAATCGCCCAACGTTTTCCATTCGAAAGTCTCCCAGACAGTCTGCGCGTGCGCGTACTCATCGTCTGTTATGTGCTCGTCGTTCAGCTTGCTGTAAAACTTCTCTTTGTCCGGAAGCCTTGTTTCGCTAAATCTCCCCCATGAGTCCATGTACTCGTAAGGGTAGATCCCCTTTTTGTAAAGCAGGTCGCTGCCTTTTGAAATGGTTGATGTTATTTTTAATGACTCCTTTGGCGTTGCGCTTACAAGTGAATCAAGACTTCCTTGCAAAAAGTTCAAGCTGTCAATGAAACGGAGACCTCCCGCTAACAATGTAATATATTTCTCCATGTTGTTGGCGACGCATTTCACCTCTTTCTGCAGCTGTGACATCGCTTGCATTAAATGGTGTGCGTCGCAGCCCCTCAGGTTGTGGAATACATTTGGTATTTGGTCAGTCTTGGGTTTTATTCGCATTTTCAGATTACATGCGTTGTGCGCGGCTCCGCGGTACCTACCCGTTTTGTGGCAATGGTCTTTTACTGCGTCTCTGAAGTTTTTCTGAAGTAAAGGTTTTTCACAGAACTTACAATTTTCCTGTGATTTTGCTTCCAACTGGTCTTTTTTGTCTCTTAGTCTTTTTTAGAGTTGAATCCCCCATTGTTGTTCTTTCTGTGCCATGTAAAAACATTTTTTGTGCCATTGACCCCGATAACTGCATTTTTCTTCAATGTTAAAAACAGGTAAAGAGTCTAAGAATTCGTCTTTTATCAAACTTTTGTTACAAATATGGCAATCAGTTGCATTTTTGAATTTTTCCCAGTCTTCGGCCGTCATCACAATAGGCTTTGGTGCGGCCAAACTCTCTCTTATTTTCACCTCTTTTTGCAGAATGTCACTTAAAAACGTTCTCACCGCGTTTTCACCCCTGTAAACTTTGGACCCTAAAACTTCACCGTCGCTTCTCACAACCATGTAAGAATACCCGCATGCCTCATGCCATTCGGTCCTGTGTGTGTAGCTTTTTTGCTTGCTCTCTGGCACATGCTCACAGCCAGGAATCTTTTTGACTAAAGCCTCAAAGTCCGCATATATCACATAGGGCATCTTTATCTGTTTGTGATGATTTTGGAAAGAAAGGGTGTTTTTCACCTCTTCTGGCGTCTTAATCCCTGTCGGCCTGCCGTTCACACCATTGCAATATTTTTTGTGGTTCTCGAGCAAGTTTGGTTGTTGTGTGACGATTTGACACCACACAAATTGAATATCATAGATTTAACGCAAGTCTATTGACAGTTTTGCGCGTTGTATATTGCCACTATAAAGTTTTTCTCAGCCAAGACCATGGTTTCGATCCTCCAAATGGATCTCATCAGTTGACGGTAGTTTGTTTTTCGTACGGAGTCGCTAGTGCAACTACTAGATGTGAGAGAGTGTTACACATTCTGCGGCTTGCATTTGGTTTGCGGCTTATATATGAACCCGTACTCGTTAGTTGGATCGAAATGTTGTGGTGCGTTCTAATTGGTCCTTGCCAGTCCAATCAGGTTGCCGTAGTTTCGATCCGTTTGTTTTTAAAGCTACGTGTTGTGTTTTTAAAAGGTTTATATATGAAAGTTTGAGGTTTTGTGATGTAGCGTCATTTTATGAAAATATGATTTCTTTATATTATTTCCTCCGGATGTTGAGGAATTGTTAGGTTTAATTTTCGTGTTATTTGGAGTTGACTCTTACAGTTCAGTATTTAATGTGCAACTCAGTGGTTTCACGGTAGAACGGGGCTCTGTCTGAAAAACATCACAACAGATCAATACAAAACAAAATGGAGGATCAGTACCATGACGAACTCTCTCCAAGCATCCTTGGAACCAGTCCGCTGAATACCCCATACGACCAGCCTGACTGTTCAGAGAATTTACACAACGACAACGAAGATGATCGGTACGAAACCCAAGCTACCAGCCTCCAAAAGAGGACGCCAAACCCAGTAGTGGGAACGAAAAGAAAACCAAACCAACAATTTCAATACGGATTGTACTCGTTAGAGTAAACATAGAAAAGGTTTTAAAGTGTTTCACAACGGTAGAAGTTGTGCGGCCTGTCAACCCTTGCTACTTGTTGACAGAGACATGACGTGAAACAACTGAGTTGCACATTAAATTATTCGCCGAAGGCGAAGTTATTATTGGCGAATATTTACCGAGCCGAAGGCGAGGCAAATATTCGCCAATATTAACTGAGCCTGAGGCGAATAATTGTTTTAGTATAATTTCAGAGCTGAACAACAGAGAAATCGGGATTCAACACATTTTATTTCCGGTTTAAATGTCACATGGGTCGTGGGCGGGTCCCATTCATGAGGCCGTGCACGAGAAATTGATCAATCACATGGTACAAAGTTCAAACGGACTTCGTATGTTTCGTGTCAACTTTCAAACGACGTGAACAACGCACATTAGCTGCACTTAAATTTGCAGCGAAGCAGTTCTTTAGAACGAAAAAGTCAAAAGGAAGCAGCTTAAAGTTTGTTGGATGCAAAAAGACATCGCATCACTTGGTGATGTCTACGTTGAACGTGAAAGAACATCCATGAAAGTTGCCCGATGGTAGTATCGCACTTGGGTTAACTCCGTTGGAAATGAAGACGTTCTCGTCGTTTTGAATGGAAGAGATGCTGGTTGGTCTTGTTGGAACGATCATTTCAGCTGGAGTGCTTGGGGCTCGAATACCGGTTGATTCTGAAGCTGGAGAGGACGCGGTTGCTGTTGGTGCCGTATTTTCCTTTCCCTGTATGAATGAACTTAGCGCCGAAGACATGTGCTGAAATTGATGCAGGGTAGGCCGTTCGCAGTAACTTTCGATGCTTGCATCGCTTTTGTGACCAGTCACTGCTTTAATTTGTCATGTTTCCACGTTAACTGAGGAAAGAACAGTGACAGTAGTCGCCCTCAAAGAGTGGTTCGTGAAATGCGGTTGGATCCCGGCTCTCTGAGTCATGTTTTTCAGCATATTTTCCAACATGTTGTGGCCCAAAACTTTCTTTTCGAACCAGACACTATCCCTTTCTGGACTGAACCTTAAAGATACATCCTTGGGCCATTGGAATAAGGCATCTACCTCCGGATTCAGATGAAAAAGGTACGCTTTGATGGTCTGAACTGGGCACCTTTTGGAATCGGGGTTTGAAAATATTTTTCCATCTGCGTTGTCCTCGCTGCCATCAAGACCGCCTGAGTGATTTTTGGTGGAAAGCACCGCGCCTGGTTCTTCTTTGTTGAGCTCAAAGTATTCTTCACCTGAGGCCGTAACCGCCAGACGAAGCATGGTTTTTTTCATTAGACTCTGATTCTCTCTGCCTCTTTTACTGAAATAGAGCGAAACGTAAAACCATGTTGTTTGCAGCAAAGCGCGAGGATTTGACGTCTCTGCACTCGCCAATTCCCCCGCCTCAAACAATTTTTGGATTATTTCGGCTGTCAAGGGATTCTTGTGAATTGTCCCAGCAATTTTACCGGTACTGGCAAGGTGTTTTAGGTAAGAATTTAAAGCTTTATTTGCTTCGTTAAACTGAATTCCGTCGCAAATTGAGAGTTTCTTGTTGAGCGGAGGTGAGCGTAGATAACGATCTAGGGCTGCTCTGATTGACAACAAACTTGTTTTCTTGTAATGGCTTCCGTCTTGTCGTCTTGCTGATAAATAAAACTTTGAAAGGCAGTTGTTCATTTGTTTGATTTCCATGCACTCAAACTCTGTTTCGAATTCGGTTTGTTGTGCGAACAATTCTGTGTAAGATAAATTAAGAGTTACGACAGTTAATTAGCTGTTTCAGCCGTTGTTATCGGTACTGTTTCCATCCATGTCCAATACACCCGCATCGACTCGAGTCGTCTAAGAGCACTGACGACTCGACTTAGCGGAAGTCTAGTCGCACATCTTGCCGGAAGTGGAGATGTTGCTTACCGGAAGTAAAACTGATGGATGTCGGAGTGTACAATGTTGACTCGACCGGGTCGTCACGACTCGTTCCAACACGTGTCGACTCGACTCAATGAAAGTCGATTGGAATTAAGTCGACACTAGTCACAAAATAAGTTCAAATACCAAGATCGGAACACGAGCAAACCCAGGCATTTTACAAGCATGCTATGTATTACTCGTTCTATAAGCGTGTGCAGACAAATGATATGTTTTAAGCGACTCTTCACAGCCCGATAGGAGTCGCAAAACAAAACTAGCACACGATCGGAACACGAGCAAACCCAGGCATGATACAAGACATACTATGTATTACTCGTTCTATAAGCGTGTGCAGACAAATGATACGTTTTAAGCGACTCTTCACAGCCCGATAGGAGTCGCAAAACAAAACTAGCACACGATTGGAACACGAGCAAACCCAGGCAAGATACAAGACATGCTATGTATTACTCGTTCTATAAGCGTGTGCAGACAAATGATACGTTTTAAGCGACTCTTCACAGCCCGATAGGAGTCGCAAAACAAAACTAGCACACGATTGGAACACGAGCAAACCCAGGCAAGATACAAGACATGCTATGTATTACTCGTTCTACAAGCGTGTGCAGACAAGGGATACGTTTTAAGCGTCTCACACTGTCCGATACGAGTCGCAAACATGTAGATGAAGCCAAACAGTTTGATATGAGGGGCAAAATAACTCGTGCTCTCTGGCACGTAAAAGCGACTAGGGAAAATTTTTTCGGGAGCATAACGTGGAAAATTCCGTTGATTCATTGAAACTAAGCTCAGGCTTTTCTTTCTACGTCAACTGTGCGTGGTACTGAATATTCTTTTTAGAATGATTTTGTTTTCTAGGTCGTTGTAAATCAGCGTTCCACGAATTTCTGGCTGACATTCTCAAGTTAGTTGCGGATCGGGTGGAGGTGAATGGAGTGAAATCCCGACAGATGGTGCTGCCACATTGTACGTGGGATAAATTTGGAGAACTGTTGGCTGAGAGTGGCGGGAGGTCCCTAGGGTTGTTTGACGAGCTTATGTCCTTTTTTAGTACTATGAATATGTACTCGTCGCACAAACTACAAATTTCAGACACTAGAGAGTACCAGGATTTTCTCCAGCTGTTTACTGGAAAGGCCAAAACACGCGAAACTGGTAAATATAACAAAGATGTTTGTTCCTTGACAGCCAATTAATTATATTATTTCTCCATGAAAAATAAGAATTTTGTAATTTCAAGTTGGAACTTAAACTATATCCATTGTCAACCAACAAAGGTTAATACACCACTTTTGTCATATTTAAACATGCAGTTTCCCTTAACCATATGGAGGTACTGAAATACTTACAAAAATGGGCAACAGGGGCATTCAATACAGTTAAAAATTAAATTAATTGGACAGAATGAGTATTTCCAGTTTTACATAATAAGGCAACAACTGCACTGAAAAATAATTCCCACCCAAGTCCTAGCCTGTGCAGGCACGTTTCTTTTACAGCTCACAGGTCACTAGCTTGCAGTTAGCTCTTATTGCAGGTTGCTTGCAGTTTGCTTTTTCTCTGGTTTACTTCTGGTTAGTTTTCACTTTAGTTTGCTTGCGGTTAGCATTTATTTGTTGGTTAGGGCAACTGTTACATGTGGCCTGTGAACATGACCTGTGACCTGTAAAAAAAACTGCCAAGCCTGTGTGGCAGACCAAACTGAACCCTTGATTCCTAAATGGGGTTAGATTATGTCATGTCACAAGCTACCCATACCTTGCTATTTAAACTTGTATTAATCTATATTTTTAATCTTTTCACCATAGTTACGGGGAATGCAAACTTCAACATTGCACGAACACCTTTTTCGTTCATGGGATTTACACAGCTGCATGCAGCGAAGCCTTACCTGTAATTCAAGACGGACAACCCTCGTCCAACAATGCCTTCCAAAGGCAAGGGAAATAGATAATGTTGTTGTAATTATATCTATTAGTAATATAAATTGTTTGATTAAACGGGGTAATAATATCATATATAGTCACTGACCCTTAAACTGTAGCAAAGGGAACCAAGTGAAGTTACCCTTTGTTTGGGACATTGAATAATAGTTATATTACCTTAAGGTTGTTTGAGTTTTGTGGGTTGCAATGTGCTTTACACCAAGCATCTGTGTGATTTTTAAAATGGAATGGTTCAGAATGGATAAGAACGAGGTATATTCATGTTTAGCACGCTTGTTTCGGCTCATGGATTTAAGAACGAGGTATACTCGTGTTTAGCATGCTTGTTTCGGCTCATGGATTTAAGAACGAGGTATACTCATGTGTTTAGCGCACACGTGTTGGAACGAGTCGTGACGACCCGGTCGAGTCGTGACGAGTCGTCAACATTGTACACTCCGACATCCATCAGTTTTACTTCCGGTAAGCAACATCTCCACTTCCGGCAAGATGTGCGACTAGACTTCCGCTAAGTCGAGTCGTCAGTGCTCTTAGATGACTCGAGTCGATGCGGGTGTATTGGACATGGATGAGGAAGCTTGCCTTTAATCGCAACATCACCATGGACATAGATAACTTGCATGTAGGGCCAAATCGTGACACTCCTCCAGCCTAGTGATAACCTGACCAGTTGCCTTTCTGAAAGTGGTTTAATGGCTGCCTTTTGAAACCATGGCTACCCATTCACCATGTGCTGAGGTGGTAATTAAATGTACAATGCAAATGTGTTTTCATTTTCAGATTTTATGAGTAGATGATCCTAGTGAGCCTTTACATTCTCTTACAACAAAGGCAACTGCACTACATCAATAATTTAACAACTTATAGCACACCAACGTTTTAGGCCTCTTTAAGAATCTTTTCATTGAGCTGAGATATGGTTTGACATGAACCAACAGAAAACTGGCCATTGCATGTGATCATAAAGAGGTCCTATGATTTATTATTTGGAAGCAAAAATGATCATTGCAGTGAATGTCCAGTTTACCAACTAGAATAAAGAAGCCTGGAGAACACACAGGGGTCCAACAATATCACTTGTAATTTCCTGAATATTTTTCATACTTCATTATTATTCAATTGCTTCAATTGAAACCTTTCAGCAATGATAATCAAAACCACTGTCATATACAACCAAAGTTCATATATGAATCACTTCATGTATACACTACATTGATTCATTAATAAAAATTAAAATTAAGTAATGTGGCCACTTCCCATAACTATTTGCACTTATACATTACATTTCAAACTTTGTTTATTCATTTCATTTGTTCCTTTCCTTTGTAGTAACCTGGTTGGCAAATCTGTATATGCATGGCGAAACAACCTTCCAAATACTTGAGAAAGGAAAAATGAAATCAGTCTCAGTTAATCGCACAGAATATTGTTTAACTGATGAAGCCATCAAAGAGTTCAAGGATATTCACGACAATTGGGAACTTGATGTCTGCGAAAAAAATCCTTATGATCCATTACTTGGAGGTAACTATATATCACCAATGTTACAGGCTATGAATGGCAATCCAAAATATTGCAGTTCAGTAGGTTCTGCTTTAAATATTGCTTGCTTTCAGTAGGTGTTCATAAAGTTCATGCTGACATCATATTAAGATTGCTCGCCCATGGTCTACTTTAGCAGAGGAAATTTTTGGACAGCGCTCATTGCTGACAAGCCTCACTTTTGTCACTGCACTGGCATTGCGGCAAGCTGTCTAGGACCATTTCATACCCCTTTTATTACCAACTATGACACAGTTAACAAAGTAATAATTTAAAATTAAGCTGTTTTTAATAGCAGCAAGGTGCATTTTTAAATGTTATTAGTCTTAAAAGAACACCATCATGACTGGTCTTCTATGTTTTTGTGTACGCTATGATGCAATTTTAAAGGTGTACACATTGACCTTAAAATAACCTTTAAACAAAAAACTTGGCAGAAATTCCTTTTCCAAGATGTGAAAATCATAATGTTATTTTCCTGATTTCCATCCAATAAATAAATGTTGTCAACGTTGATGTTGTTGAAAAAGATTTTCAAAATTTGGCCACTTCTTTCTTACCTAACCATAAACCTGTTTTGAAAAAAAAATTCCCTGAACAGTGCAGTGCATTTTACCATGGCCCACCAAGTATTAGTGGACTTCAAATTTTTGGTCCATCAGGGAATTTAAATAGCTAGTATAACTTACAATAATTAAGGACTATTTACAAATGAGGCATCATACAATTACTTACACAACTATTCCATTTCTCAGGAATTTACTCAAGAGGAAAATCACATGTACTGCGCCTCTCTGTGCCCAATTTGAGTTGTTATGGGCAGAATTTGAAACTAACTCTGGTGTTCCGGTAAGTTTTGTTTTAGTTAATTTACTGCAAACAATATGACAACAATTACAAATTTCTTTTATTGTGTCATAGTTGTAACTTACATGATAATTTTTGTCTCGATTAACATGGATTTCTATTTTTAGCCTGAGTGCAGTGTTGCAGAAGAGAGTGCTACCGGTACATCATGCAGTGGAGAGAATTGTCCCAGCGACAACCCAAACACTGAAGAGGTAAAACACAAAGAGTTATTTTGTTTACACTTTCATTTATGGGCCCATAATGACAGTACAAAATCCCCATAAAATTTCCATATCAGTTGCTGCAATAACCTAGTCATGTTTGAAACAATGACTTGTTTATTCTGAGCTACTTGAAACAAAAAATGCTGTACATGGTTGAGGTATGCAACAGGGCGACTCCCCAAAAGATACAAACTGGACTATGTTTATTCACACAGTTACATTTACAAATGGGCCAAGGAAACAAACAAAATGACACTTTCAAAGAAAACCCATATCATGCAAACATCACAAATCAATAATGCAAAAGTGGAGGAAAATCTTTTAAACAAATAACCTTTACTCAATTAATGTTGTAAATAACCCAGCCCAATCAAACAAATCATATAAACTACATATTATGCTGTCACTCATGTAATATGGTTAACATATATTTCCCTTTTAATAGACATGTGACTCTATTCATGATGATGAAAGTGACAGTGAAGATGAAAATGAGGATGCTATCTCCCAAGTGCCAGCACCTCCAACTGACATTGGACCACAGGCAATCCTTGTGGCACATTCCCTTGTCAATATTTGCCTGTCACAATTATGTAAGTCACAATAAATGGAAGATATTTGAGGGTTAAAAAGGAAAAAAAAAAGACTTTACTTTGGCCTAACACTAAATTAATAATTAATCTAAAAATTACAACAAACTACCTAAGTCAAACACACAGGAAAAATTTCAGATTTCCCATTTTGGGTTTAAAAAGGGAAACAATGGGGATTTAAATGGGAAAACCCAAAATTGGAAAAGTGCTACCAAACCCATTCATGGATCATTAAATTCCCATCCGTTTCCCAAACATGGGATATTCCTGTCCCAAATATAAACCAATAATGGGTTTATATTGTGCCAAGTTTTCCCCAGTATTGGGTTCTTAAATTCCCATCCATGTCCCCAGTATGGGATATTCCTGTCCCAAATATAAACCAATAATGGGTTTATATTGTGCCAAGTTTTCCCCAGTATTGGGTTCTTAAATTCCCATCCATGTCCCCAGTATGGGATATTCCTGTCCCAAATATAAACCAATAATGGGTTCATATTGTGCCAAGTTTTCCCCAGTATTGGGTTCTTAAATTCCCATCCATGTCCCCAGTATGGGATATTTCTGTCCCAAATATAAACCAATAATGGGTTTATAGTGTACCAATTTTTCCCCAGTATTGGGTTCTTAAATTCCCATCCATGTCCCCAATATGGGATATTCCTGTCCCAAATATAAACCAATAATGGGTTTATATTGTGCCAAGTTTTCCCCAGTATTGGGTTCTTAAATTCCCATCCATGTCCCCAGTATGGGATATTTCTGTCCCAAATATAAACCAATAATGGTTTATAGTGTACCAATTTTCCCCCAGTATTGGGTTCTTAAATTCCCATCCATGTCCCCAATATGGGATATTCCTGTCCCAAATATAAACCAATAATGGGTTTATATTGTGCCAACTTTTCCCCAGTATTGGGTTCTTAAATTCCCATTCATTTCCCAAATATGGGATATTTCTGTCCCAAATGTAAACCAATAATGGGTTTATATTGTACCAACTTTTCCCCAGTATTGGGTTCTTAAATTCCCATTCATTTCCCAAATATGGGATATTGCTGTCACAATTTCCCCCCAAGTATTGGGAATTAAAATTCCCACCACAAAGAGATTTTCCTTTCCTAGAGTAAACCAATGAATGGGTTTGGGCCAATAAAAATCTCATTACTGGATAACAATGTTATTGTCAAAAAATGTTTTCTTTGCTCCCTTTCGGAAAAAAACTGCAATATCATTGTTATCCGAGTAATGAGATTTTTCAACTTTATGTACTGTTTTGACAGTTGTTTGTACATGAATAAGAATAAGCTATCATAGTGGCTTTTCCCTGTCCTTTTATTTTAATAAAACACAACTATTATACAACTTTAATACCAGCTTGAGATTGGCAATGTGGGTTATTGAGACACTTTTGGTCTGAAATATTCCCTTTTACTACCTTGACACTGTCAAGTAGAATTAGTAGCAGTATGAAGAAACATTGGTTGAACTTTCAATTGAACAGCCAATAACTGGTTAACAAATCATAACTATGTAAATATTAACTGATACATGTACTTCAAACTTGTCTATGACATTAGGACAAAGCAGCACCTTTCCTACCAATAAAAAACAGATTTCAACTTTGTAAAAATAAAAAGGCTTCCAGTACTATAGCCTTGTTCAACAGAGTTTGTATGCCTTTCAGGAGCTTTTAGCCATTTCCATGATGGAATTTTCCAATAGATTTGAACAGCATTCTCAAACACACAAAACAGATTGTTGTGAGGGAGGGCAGAACATTCATTACAATTTTCCAGGAGTGAAGACTCGCATCCTGGTAGATAAAAAAGTCCAGAAGACATACAAACCCTGGTTTAAAGACTGCTTACAGTTTCCTGCTAAGAGTTAAGTCTTTGTTCACTGGCTGATAGCAGTACTTTCAGGAATATCAACTGACTTAAAATACCCAAAACTTAAATGTCCTGGTTAACTTTGGTCATAAACGTGTCTGTTTCCTAGACTGTTTACAGTTCAATCTCCTTGTTGACCTTTAGCATAGTGCTCTTCAGCTGACTGGTACCAGTACCTTCAGGGATCTCAACATACTTGCCCCTTAGAAACTTTTTACAAGCCACTTCTAACAGCTGACTTGGAGTGAGTGCAGTTAGATTTCTTGCTGCCACCCCAAATTTACTCTTCAGTAACTTTATGCTTTCTTCTCTATTCAAAATCTTTCCACAGACAGACTTGACAATCATCTTGCAAACCTTAGGTGTCAGTTGAATAGTAATGTCTCCCTCTGAAGCAACATTAGGAGACTGGGAAGATTGTATAGCTTCAATGTCCCCGGTTTCAGAGGTAACTGAGAGTGTTGATTTAGTGCTATCGTCATCACTGCCATCCTGCAATTTTCAATCAGTATACTTCAAATTAAAAATACTACTACAAAGACAACTACATGTATATTGGAATCCCCCAGATCATAACGAGTATGACCAGATTTAAATAACCTATTTACAACCTATAGTTTTACATGTATAATTACCTTCTTTATTAAGCACTTAATGGCTGGCCCCAAGGGAAATAGTGAGTTTTGTTTCCCCTTGACCCTCAATATTTCCCAAAGCAAAGCCAAGGGGGACATTGAGGGTCAAGGGAAAACAAAACTCACTGTTTCCTGCGGGACCAGTCATGAAGTGTTTTGTTATATACCTCCCAACTCAAAAATAGAACAAATTACAACAACAAATTATTTGCTTGATGCAACTAGCACACAAATTTGCCGCGGTTTCAAGGTGCACGACCTGATCATGTGCGAGTCAAAAATTCAAGTTGTTGTTTCCCTGGGGAGTTGGTGAGTTTTGTTCGGCCTAGAGAGTTAGATTGTTTTGACACATGACACGTTCTTGTCCAATTAGAAATTGCATTTGAGTTGGCAGGTATAGCAAGTGTGTTGTCGTGTCTCTTTGGTCCCGTTATATAACAGTCTGCTCTGTTGACAATAAGCTGTCTAGTAGAACTGTTGTATTTTTACCCTTGCACCCTCCTCGTTTAGCGGACTAGCTAACTGAGGGTGCTCTTGATTATTATAGATTATAATGAATAAATTAAAGTTTGTTGTTGTTGGTTCACTAAATTTACACTACAGGGTATCATTGTGTTACAGTGAATGGCCTACTTAAATCATACTGTCATGTTTGTTAAAATTTATACTTACATCATCTGTATCCTTTGCTTCTGGTAGGATATCTGAACTGGGACTATCACAAAGTTTAACCTATAATTTAAATGAAACAGGTTGAATACCACACGACAAGCAAAACCAAGTTTAATAACTTAAAGAGATCAAGGAGAATACAGTTGAACCTCCCTTTGCGACCACCTCTTGTAAGTGACCACCTCTCCTGAGCGACTAGTTTTCTAAAATACCAAAAGTTTCCAAGTGAAATCACTACAACTGGAACCTCTCGTAAGCGACCACCTAGGCTTGACATTTTGGGTGGTCACTTATGGGAGGTTCGACTGTACTTACAAACTTTGGAAGGTCAGGAACCTTGTCGACTGCAATTTCCTCTGTCGAACTTGAATCATCCTGAAATAAAACACAGTAAATTCATGGTTAATATAATAGTGTTTTCAGTTTTGCTAACAGCCTATGCCCCACTAATCAAAAGGGTGAGAAATTAAGTCCTTACACATTTTACACACGACCCCCTTGCCATCTCCAAGCCATATCTCGCAAACACTGTCTCATACTTGCCGAGTTACTAATAAAGTACATGTAGTAACCTTTCAGTTGCTGAACTTGATCTTTTAATCTTAGTTTAATTAATATTCAAGCTTACATGCAGTTCCCTCCTCAGTTGGTATCAGCAAATTGCCATTGTGGCAAGAGAAAACACTATTTGACATTTTTTCCCACAGTGATTTACAATAATAATTGCCCTGCCCTTACATATAAGTATAAAGTAATTTGGTCATGTACTGACTTATGATTTACAGTCAAACCTCTCGTAAGTGGACACCCTGGGGACTACATTAATTTTAACATACATGTAGTCACTGGTGAAGTGTCCACTTATGGAAGGTTAAAAATGTAGTGTTTGTTTATGGCTGGAATCATGACTGAGTGTCCATTAAGAAGAGATGTCAACTTACAGGAGATGTCCCTCTGTGGAGGATTGATTGTACTAAACCTTTGAGAGGTACAGGAAAAGAGTGATTCTGGAAATTGAGGAGAAAAGCATGTACTTGTCACCTACCAGTTTTCTTTTCTTGTACCTTCTTTGTTCATTGAAAAAGTCTTGAATGTGCTTAGCAATTCCTTCCTTATCAAATCCAGCAGCAGGAACAGCACATTTCTTTACTATGCTCTCAGCAAATTTGGCCAGCTCTGCCTTTCTTACTGGTGTGTTGAATTTTGGATATGTGTTGTTCCAGTGTTCACAAGCGAGGACTCCAACCTGTTTACGTCTAAAATAAAATATACATTGCATTAGCCACAAATGACACAAACTGAGAAATGCCATTTTCAATCACTTTCATCTCCTGAGACAGTCTCATATTTTCAAATTCCATTTTTTTTAATAAATTTGTTTGCCGGCAACTCACTTCCTCCACATTTTCAGTCATAATTTGTAAATATATTTCTCAGGCAAATTAATTTCAGTGTGCATACATGTAGGATTCATTCTGATTTCAAGTAACCTGGTCAGAGAAAAAAAATGTTTTTAAGGAATAGCCGTCAACCATGGCAAGTCTAATTTTATGTTCTTTACATCCAATCTAACATAAGCAGTGGTCACTTACTTTAATAAATACAGACGCTTCACTGCCGGATCTAAAAAGGACAGCTGCCCCATAGTTGGTTTTAGTGGTGTTTCCTCTTTCTTGCTTCTAGTGGTGGCAAGAGGAAGGAGATGGGCAAATTCCACTTTGAACTGTACAGCTTGACCAAAGGTCATTTGAAGCTTTTGAAATATTCCTGATTCAGCATCTCTGTTGAGAAGGTCTCTTATCACAACAAGTTGTGTGGCATCTTGATCTGCAAATTTGAGAAATGGGTCAAATATGCATTTATTGGAGCACTTTTAAGTATTCTTTTACCCACAGAGAGATGTTTCAGTTATCAAACATTAAGACATGAAAAACCCATGCAGACTTAGACAAATAACTTCTAAACAGTCCAGAATAGTTTGTGTTAAACATTGTTGAATAAAATACATCAGCTGCATGCAAAAGTTGGAAAATTATGCACTTATAAATGCCATATGCCAGTACTTGTAGGCAATCCAGTTATAAAATAATACACAAAGCTTTAATAACTGCTAAAATTTAGAACCACGAACCGCAAGATATTTCAGTGAAATTTCAATGTTTACTTACCCAATAGAGACCACGTGATAACCTTATGACGTAGGTCTATTTTTGACTGCGTAATTAGCTTCATGCCAAGCTTGAAAGCGAATCGCAAAAATAATTAACACGCCGTAAAATCCGACTGAGGCATGCAACTTTAATACAACTTTTCACACAGCAATGGTGCAATAACCTTGCTGCATCACAGAACAAAATAATAACGACAAAAGAAGAAAGGAATTGGGGGTCCATACGATAAGAAAAGTTGAATGGCCGTTTCGCGCCATTTCTTACCTCGAAATGCCTTCGCTACACTGTCTCCGAAACACTCTTTAATTTGTTTTAGAATTTCCTCGGCACTTGAATTTTTATCTTGCCCAGTCTGCTCTTGATTTTCCTCCTCAGCCATTTCATTGGGCTCGCTATTAGACTCTAAATTTGTCTCTGACTCAGCCATCTTCACCATCGTGTTAAATTCCACTCAGAACAGCAGCAAAGAAGAGGGCGACTTTGGCGCGTGTTACGTTTTATAGCCGCAGGGAACGCCGGGATTTATTATCATGCGCATGCGGAGCTGAATAAAAGAGAAGGATCTGGTTTCGAGAATAGTCCGCCATTTTCAAGTTTCGAGCTTGATGGAGAGCAGAAAAGGTACGTTTTCATGGCCAGTTGGAGTAGAGGTGATATTTCATCTTGCAGCTGTTCAGAAAAGCCATACCGTCACGTTCATTGTCCATGTTCCGATTGTAACGGACGAGCAACAGATAGAACTACAGAACTGCGACACTGGCGCCAAGTACGCATTTTAAATGATCATGAAGCTACACAGCTGCTCGCGAGTGATGGTGATTGCACTGACTCTGAAAGCGAAGTCGATGTTTTTGAAGATAATTTCAGTGAAGGTGAGCAACAAATCGAAGTAGATGGTGTTGAAAATAATTCTAGTGAAGATGAGCAACAAATGGAAACTGATGTTGTGGAGGGTTTGGACTTTGAAGATGAACAGCTTTCGCAAGAAGAGCTCAATGAACAGCATGCCGGTAGCTGTGACGAGACAACCACTAACCTGACAAATCCTATGCGAAAGTTTGTAGTTACAGCTGTCCTGGATGCCCTCAAAATAAAGAGAGACAGTGGGGTATCAATTGGAACCTTTGAAGACATTTTGGAATATGCCAAGAAGCTCTTACTTTCCACTCTTAGTGATAAAAATATTGATAGAGACATTTTGACTACATTGTGGCCAAAAACGTGGAACGATGTTCAGTCACTACTGAGAGAAGAAGGATTTGAAGGTGCTAAGCAGTACTACATTTGCATCTGCCGTCAAGAAAAAATAGTCGATCGAGATTCTGGGGCAACAAAGTACTCTTATAGTGGAAAGTACAGCCTTGTGGAAAACAAGGATGATCTTTGCACTCACTGTGGTAATAAGCCTTATTTAACATATTATTACCTGGGACTGAGCAGTAAGATTAAAAACTGGTTTCGCAGCAAAAGCCTTTGTGAAAAAATGCTGTCTCATTGGAAGGAGCGCGATCATTGGCTCGGGAAAAATGAAAGTTGGCCTTTAAAAAAAGAGATATGGGATGGCCAGAGGTGGGTTGATCTCCAGTGGTTCTGGGATCCAGCCAAGACTTGGCCACTTCCAAGTCTGTGTCCTTCCTGTGGCATTCCAGTTTCAGCAGATCATCTCAGTAGCTCTCCAAATGGACCAGCAGAGGGAGTTAGGATAGTGGAATGCCCTGAATGCCTTGAGAACTTCCAACACACAATGAAGTATGCTAATGGAAACCCCCTTAACCTAGCACTGGTTGGACACTGGGACGGTTGGCAGCCCTTTGGGTCAAGCCTCCGAAGCTGCGGCTCATTCGAAGTTTCAATTGCCAATATGGCAAAGGAGGACAGGAACCATGTAGACGAAGTTTATGTTGTGGGGTTTGTACCATCATATGTAGTCCCTAACATACCTGAGGCATTAGACCCTTTTCTGCATCCACTAATGGATGATATTTGCAAAGGATTTATTGATGGATTTAAGGTAAACTATCGAAGAGACATCTTCATTGAAGGCTATGAGCCCTCGAATGCAGAACAAGTACGAGTTCTTTTGTTGTGCTTTGCTGGGGATCACCCTGGTTTGTGCGAAGTAGGAAAACTTTTAAATCAAGGAAAATGTGGATGCAGACGGTGTAAAATGGTTGGCCAACACCAAACGGATAGTGCAAACACACATGTATATTATGGTGAAAATCGCTTTCACTATAGAAATCCCTGGGAACCCAGGGATATTTCCACATCACTTACAGACCTTTATGACATAGAAAATGAAACCCGTATTAGTGTCCGGAAACGCATGTCATCAGAGATGGGCTTTACTGGTATAAGCATTCTTCACAAGTACTTGAATCCTTTGTATGGTTTTGACATTTGCAAGCACCTTGTCTATGATGTCTTCCATACTATCTGCCTCAATGTTGTAAAGAATCAAGCTGAGAGACTTCTAGACCTGGAGATGATTGACAAAAAATATCTTGATAAACAGATCAAAAATTTTCCATGGCCAAAACAGCTGAAGAATGGCAGAATTCCAAAGCCTATTGGAAAACTCAAAGGAATGGGACAATGGAAGGCTGAGGGCTTGCAAAAGTTTTCTTTTCCAATGGCAGATTGTATTCTTGTTGGTCAACTAACTAACCCTAAAGAGCTTGAGATTCAGTCATTGGTGTCAAGGCTCACAGAAATCCATTTTTACACTGGCAGAAGTGGGTGGACTGACCATCTGATAGACCAACACCGGAAGTTATCATGGCGTCTAAATATTCTAATTGAAGAAGTGCAAGGTTTGGAAATGTGTACAATTTCACTTCATAATCTAATCCACATACATGAAGATGTCATTACTATGTCAGCCCCTGACAACTACTGGTGTGCTGTGTTTGAACGTGCAGTCAAGGGATATGTTAAGAGATCTAGCAACTGTAAGGGTATTAAAGCCACATTTGCTACTGCTGAGGCACAACGAGAGTTTTTGAAGCCCTTGGAAGAAACGGAGAAACATTTTGGCCAGGTCAACACTGAAATGGTTAAGTATTTTAATTTATCATTTTCATGCACAAAATAATTTTTCTTATTTACTCAAACATTAGACTGTTATAAATAAAATATAATTAGCAATTATTCCCTGTAGTGGCGGCGAGGTAAATATCCACCACTAGCAACCGACAATGAGGGGAATAATTGTTTTAGTATAATTACCAAACCAGTGAGATAAAATCCCCAAAATAATTGATTTATTATCTCTCAGAAGGCTGCAAAAAAGTATTTCACAAATACATTCGCATGTAAGAGGTCGGGCTAGCACATACTATCCCGAGTTTGAGTAGCCAATCAGTGCGCGTGAAAAACACTATCCACTGGCTTGGTATATACTAAGCTCCATTGCATGGATTACAAAGTGTATTTTGTAATCCTGAATTTTACCAGTCGTCTTGAACAGTCCTTGAATCCAGTTAGAGCCTTGACTAGTACTTGAATTGTTGAACATGTACATTCTCTTGCCCTTTTGCAAACAGATTTACATGTAAAGTGAATCAGTGAGGGGTGGCCGTATTAGGAAATAATAATTTGTACACTTGCCCTTCAAAAATAACCAGTCTGACAACAGAATTTGCCTGGGAAGTGTACATGTATGGCCTTGAAATTGGGTCACTTGATTTCCGGGTAGTCCTCTATGTGCTTTTACTTCAAGGTGCTTTAATTTCTTTGCTTCACCATAATAATTATTCTTCAGCTTGCTTTTCATGTCTTTTGATATTAATAGTTAAATCAACCTCAGTTCAGCTAGGCAAGATACATGTACATGTAGTTCAAAGGAGACAAGATTATATACAAAATTATTAACAAGTGAACATGTACAGGAATATTTCACACTAAACATATTTTCTGTCAGGTTTTGAAATATTGTTTCCAGTCTTTGTTATAACTCAACATAAAGTATTAGCTGTGCTGTGAAATACATGTATGATCTGTACCATCAAAGTCCACAAAACTTTGATTGGCCATACCGGTGATGTTTCTGAAAAACTACATGCATCTTTAACACAACACTTAACCCATTCATTTTGCAATAAATATTATATGTATAATAATTATATTTTTTTTATTATTTTTATTAGGGGTTTGCAAGTTCAGTTGAGGCTGCTAAATCTGAGACTAGCAGGCAGGCATCCCACCAACGATCATTCCTTCTTGGTGCACGGGACAATGTCATATCACTAGGAGTGTCAGAACAGGAAAAAATTTCAGAAGCCTCCGATGTTTCTCTTGACAGTATTCCTGAAGCTGCCTTTGTTTCAAAGAAGTGCTTTATGGCTGACAGGGGCTTTGGAGGAACGGGTTTTGCATCTGGAGATGCTGCAATTGTTCAAGTTAACGAGGAGGAGTTTGTTGTCAAGCTGGATTGTTTCCTCTCTGTAAAAGTAAATAATGAGTTAGGGTATTTGAAATTGTTAGGTAAGGGCTTTCGTTATTCCAGCATTATTGGCGATAATGAATTACCTGTGAGGGATTTTTGGAGTGGATTTGTAAAGGTCCAGAACAGAGAAATTCCTGATCCAGTTTTTTTCCAGACTGATGATATTTTAAGGAACGTAATTCTTTACAGGTCAGGAGATGATTTACTTACCGTTGCTGATTATCAGAGACAGTCCAAGAGCCTTCCATATACAGTAATTGTGCCTGTCTATCCTGAAAATGGTGATATGCTCCTAATCCAAGGAGAAGGTATCAATGACATTTGGTATGGTCATGTTCGAAATACAGACTATACAAGGAAGACAGTTGATGTGTTCTTTTTTGTCGAGAGCAACAGGTCAGAAAATGTCTTTGTTAGGGAGGTTCGTGGACGATATGCTAGAAATGTTGTTCCATGGGGATCTATACTTGGAATTGCAGAAGGACAGTGGGATAGCCCTTCACATTGGCGAAAACAAACTTGACTCATGCTAGATCAATTAAACATGGTATAGTTGTATGAACATACCTGTAGGTACAACTACATGAACCTGCTGAAGGTAACAGTGTTAATTATTCTATAACACTTACTGTACACTGTGTTCAGAGAAGAGAATGTTGATGTCTTTGACATAATTACATCACAAGCCTATTTTATAGTTGCCTTTCATGAAGAAACACCAATTTGATTGCTTGATTGATCTCTTAAATATTTCCTTTCACAGAATATTTTGTCCCATTATTTTAACACTTGGGATATACATGTACATGTATGTACAACAATACAGGAATTCCCAAATAATGGGGAAAATACCCAGTGATTTCTCTATTCTGGAATATAGCTGGTTTTTCATTACACATTCCCAAGACTTTCCCATTTCTGTGACTTCACTTCTCATATGCCTTTCCAGCAATTTCCCAAGTATTGGGAAAATACCCCAATTATTTCCCAAAACTGGGATGAAATTGGTATTTCATTTAAATTTCCCAATAATTTCAGTTTCTGTAAATATTATATTGTGTGCCTTTCCAGAAAATTCCCAAGTTCAAGGGGTAAGGAAACCCAATGATTTCCCACATTTGTGAAACATTTCCAGCAATTTCCCAATTGTTGGGAAGAGACCACCATTATTTCCCAAAACTGGGATGAAATTGGTATTTCATTTAAATTTCCCAATAATTTCCAGTTTCTGTAAATATTACATTGTGTACCTTTCCAGAAAATTCCCAAGTTCAAGGGGTAAGGAAACCCAATGATTTCCCACATTTGTGAAACATTTCCAGCAATTTCCCAATTGTTGGGAAAAGACCCTTATTATTTCCCAAAACTGGGATGAAATTGGTATTTCATTTAAATTTCCCAATAATTTCCAGTTTCTGTAAATATTACATTGTGTACCTTTCCAGAAAATTCCCAAGTTCAAGGGGTAAGGAAACCCAATGATTTCCCACATTTGTGAAACATTTCCAGCAATTTCCCAATTGTTGGGAAGAGACCCCCATTATTTCCTAAAATTGGGATGAAATTGGTATTTCATTTAAATTTCCCAATAATTTCCAGTTTCTGTAAATATTATATTGTGTACCTTTCCAGAAAATTCCCAAGTTCAAGGGGTAAGGAAACCCAATGATTTCCCACATTTGTGAAACATTTCCAGCAATTTCCCAATTGTTGGGAAGAGACCCCCATTATTTCCTAAAATTGGGATGAAATTGGTATTTCATTTAAATTTCCCAATAATTTCCAGTTTCTGTAAATATTATATTGTGTACCTTTCCAGAAAATTCCCAAGTTCAAGGGGTAAGGAAACCCAATGATTTCCCACATTTGTGAAACATTTCCAGCAATTTCCCAATTGTTGGGAACAGACCCTTATTATTTCCCAAAACTGGGATGAAATTGGTATTTCATTTAAATTTCCCAATAATTTCCAGTTTCTGTAAATATTATATTGTGTACCTTTCCAGAAATTTCCCAAGTTCAAGGGGTAAGGAAACCCAATAATTTCCCACATTTGTGAAACATTTCCAGCAATTTCCCAATTGTTGGGAACAGACCCTTATTATTTCCCAAAACTGGGATGAAATTGGTATTTCATTTAAATTTCCCAATAATTTCCAGTTTCTGTAAATATTATATTGTGTACCTTTCCAGAAATTTCCCAAGTTCAAGGGGTAAGGAAACCCAATGATTTCCCACATTTGTGAAACATTTCCAGCAATTTCCCAATTGTTGGGAAAAGACCCTTATTATTTCCCAAAACTGGGATGAAATTGGTATTTCATTTAAATTTCCCAATAATTTCCAGTTTCTGTAAATATTACATTGTGTACCTTTCCAGAAAATTCCCAAGTTCAAGGGGTAAGGAAACCCAATGATTTCCCACATTTGTGAAGCATTTCCAGCAATTTCCCAATTGTTGGGAAGAGACCCCCATTATTTCCTAAAATTGGGATGAAATTGGTATTTCATTTAAATTTCCCAATAATTTCCAGTTTCTGTAAATATTATATTGTGTACCTTTCCAGAAAATTCCCAAGTTCAAGGGGTAAGGAAACCCAATGATTTCCCACATTTGTGAAACATTTCCAGCAATTTCCCAATTGTTGGGAAGAGACCCCCATTATTTCCTAAAATTGGGATGAAATTGGTATTTCATTTAAATTTCCCAATAATTTCCAGTTTCTGTAAATATTATATTGTGTACCTTTCCAGAAAATTCCCAAGTTCAAGGGGTAAGGAAACCCAATGATTTCCCACATTTGTGAAACATTTCCAGCAATTTCCCAATTGTTGGGAACAGACCCTTATTATTTCCCAAAACTGGGATGAAATTGGTATTTCATTTAAATTTCCCAATAATTTCCAGTTTCTGTAAATATTATATTGTGTACCTTTCCAGAAAATTCCCAAGTTCAAGGGGTAAGGAAACCCAATGATTTCCCACATTTGTGAAACATTTCCAGCAATTTCCCAATTGTTGGGAAAAGACCCTTATTATTTCCCAAAACTGGGATGAAATTGGTATTTCATTTAAATTTCCCAATAATTTCCAGTTTCTGTAAATATTACATTGTGTACCTTTCCAGAAAATTCCCAAGTTCAAGGGGTAAGGAAACCCAATGATTTCCCACATTTGTGAAGCATTTCCAGCAATTTCCCAATTGTTGGGAAGAGACCCCCATTATTTCCTAAAATTGGGATGAAATTGGTATTTCATTTAAATTTCCCAATAATTTCCAGTTTCTGTAAATATTATATTGTGTACCTTTCCAGAAAATTCCCAAGTTCAAGGGGTAAGGAAACCCAATGATTTCCCACATTTGTGAAACATTTCCAGCAATTTCCCAATTGTTGGGAAGAGACCCCCATTATTTCCTAAAATTGGGATGAAATTGGTATTTCATTTAAATTTCCCAATAATTTCCAGTTTCTGTAAATATTATATTGTGTACCTTTCCAGAAAATTCCCAAGTTCAAGGGGTAAGGAAACCCAATGATTTCCCACATTTGTGAAACATTTCCAGCAATTTCCCAATTGTTGGGAACAGACCCTTATTATTTCCCAAAACTGGGATGAAATTGGTATTTCATTTAAATTTCCCAATAATTTCCAGTTTCTGTAAATATTATATTGTGTACCTTTCCAGAAATTTCCCAAGTTCAAGGGGTAAGGAAACCCAATAATTTCCCACATTTGTGAAACATTTCCAGCAATTTCCCAATTGTTGGGAAGAGACCCTCATTATTTCCTAAAATTGGGATGAAATTGGTATTTCATTTAAATTTCCCAATAATTTCCAGTTTCTGTAAATATTATATTGCGTACCTTTCCAGAAAATTCCCAAGTTCAAGGGGTAAGGAAACCCAATGATTTCCCACATTTGTGAAACATTTCCAGCAATTTCCCAATTGTTGGGAAGAGACCCTCATTATTTCCTAAAATTGGGATGAAATTGGTATTTCATTTAAATTTCCCAATAATTTCCAGTTTCTGTAAATATTATATTGTGTACCTTTCCAGAAAATTCCCAAGTTCAAGGGGTAAGGAAACCCAATGATTTCCCACATTTGTGAAACATTTCCAGCAATTTCCCAATTGTTGGGAAGAGACCCTCATTATTTCCTAAAATTGGGAATAAATTGGTATTTCATTTAAATTTCCCAATAATTTCCAGTTTCTGTAAATATTATATTGTGTACCTTTCCAGAAAATTCCCAAGTTCAAGGGGTAAGGAAACCCAATGATTTCCCACATTTGTGAAACAACTACTTCTTTGCTTTAATTTCCCCAAAATTTCCCTTTTCTGTAATTTTACTTCCAATATGGCTTTCCAGCAATTTCCCAAATATTGGGAAAATACCCCAATTATTTCCCAAATTTGGGATGAAATTGGATTTAATTTCAATTTCCCAAGAGTTTCCTGTTTCTGTGACTTTTTTTTCCCTATGGCTTTTCAACAAATTCCCAGGAATGGGAAAAAAAATCCAATCTTTTCCCAATATTGGGTTACATTCCCAATTTTATCCCAAAATGGGAAATCTGAAATTTTTCCTGTGTACAAGGATTACCCTTTTAACTAAGTCTACCTACACTATGTCGAACCACCAATTTCCAACATTCAACTGGCAAATGATAAGAGGACATGAAATGACGTTCCTAGAAGTACAGGTTTTTGTTACTAAACACAAAACAGCAGGCTCAGTTAACTTAAGGATTGTAAAAGCAGACTTAATTTACTAATTGTAATTATTCTTTACTTTAAACAATATAATGATGTTGAGTACTACAACTTCAATCACTTTAATGTTATCATTTAGGCACCCTCAATGACAAGACTCATGTGTTAACCAGAAGTGAAAGTGATGAACCCACTGTTCCTGTTGAACATGATATCAAAGAGCCAGAAGGAATGGGCAAAGTATTCAAAGCAGTCCTCTCTTCACATGGACCTATCATCAGTTTCACAGTTTTAAATGTCAAAGGCCTGTTCAGAAGGCACCAGGTTGACGGCATGAGTAATAAAAGACTTTAATGCAAAGGAAGGTTGATGAAATGCCTTCCCTTGGGTTAGGGGAAGTCAAGGCCATTCAAATTCCTGGAAACAACTCAAAGGTAAAACAAAAAAGCGTGAAATTACTATATACTTGTTACTCAACAGACTGTAAAATGTCTGCTCTTTTTTATCTGAAGTTTTTGCAATAACACAAAAACCTTTCACTGCATTTTAATTGATTTTTTTTTGCTTTTGACCCCTCAGTGCAGGCACAAAAGCAACAAACTGGTTCACAACCTATTTACTTTAATTACCCTGAATATATATTGTTTTCAAACTGCAGTTTGTGCGACTCCAACCAACTATCCCTTCTTTTTTTCCCGTAAGTTCCTACTCCCATGGTTCTGTTCCTTAGCTTATGTTCTATATAACCAGTGCCAATAGCAATAAATAATTGTGACACACACAAATCCAGTATATAAACAGTTAATATCATTCTATGAATCATACAATTTTAACAAGCCACAAACAAGATAGGGTTTGTCCCCATACCATTTTCAAACATTAAATAAATGATGTATAAAAATAATTAAGCTGGGACCCTATACCAGTGACAAACCCAAATTATAATATTCCCAGGTAGATAGCTAGTTGCGTCACTGCATCTGAAACCATATATACCATTTTTATTGATAGGTATACTTCTTCTGTAAGCAAGAACCACCAAGTCCAGATACAGCAGACATCATGGATTTTGTACAAAAGTTGTCTCAAATTGGACTGTCTCTTCCAAGCTACATTGCTGCATATGAGAACAATGATGAAGAAAGGTAATGCGGCTTACTCAATATGGACCCTATCATCAAAATACTAAATTAATATTACTGATGTGTTAGCATGTAGGACTTGGATCACTTTGACTCAATTGCATCATTCTTATCAGCCAACTGTGATAAGTGCGCAGTCAAAAAACAGTACACTATAGACATTGCAAATAAGTAAGCCCCTCTGCTCCCATAAGTAATTAAAAACGTTAATTCTATGTTCTCTGGAAATAAACATGTAGTGCAGAAGTTGGCATTGCCATGACAACCTCATAACAAAACAGAATCATTATATGAATATAACATCTACTGCAACACGAACACTGATGACTATTTTATGCCACACTTAAATATAATTCATATATAAATATAAAAAATTAAAGGGGCAAAAATCAAACAACCTTACACCATTTCAACGGAAACGTATGATAACATACTTTTATTTTATCATCTGCACTTATTTATACGTGTCTTCAAAATTTTAGCGCTAGACATCATGACGAATACACAAGCAGACAACATGGCTGTCAGAGTAACTCCCCAAACAAGAGACAGCGCGTACAGTAGGATGGCAGTATATTAGTATCAACCGTTGCAACGCCAAGACCACACCAATTAAAACAAATATGTGAACTACTTTTCAAAGTAGATGGTAACTTAGTTTACAATACCAACCCCTCACTGCTCCTTTTAAACAATGTACCTTGTATCATAGACAAAAGAGGGTTGCTATTTTAACAATTCATTTCCACTTAATAGAAGCTACATTGAAACTGTATAAGACCCGATTTTCAGCATGATAGAATGTTCAATTTTCCAACAACAACAATGTAAGTTGAAGTTAGTAAATTCATTGCAGTGGCTTTAGTACAGAGTAAAATGTTTAGTTTTTGTTACAATCAAGCTTCAATCTAACTACTGTACGCCATTCTGTACATGATGAGATGTTCTAAATTACAAACGCAACAACAATGCCAGTTGACAAAAGTCAATTGACTACAGTGCTGTTTTTCAGTAAAATGTTCAGTCCTTGACAACGTAACAGCATTAACAGCATTTTTATAATCACAAACTTCATTTCAATTATCCAAATTAGCATGTAAGCAATACGAAATAGTGTTAAAACCAGACAGTTATGTTGAAAATAATCGAGAATTTAGGTATTTAGATAGTGCTTTGCATTCCATTATAATTGTATATGTAGTGATACCAACATTTCAAAACAGAAGCTTCCTACTTATCACACATCACAGTAAACCATTATATGTAGTCTTCAATAAAAATGTTAATCATATGACTACCCCTGTAACTGTTATGTAAGCAGACTCAAACAAACAATAAGCAGTTCCAGAAATATCCATATCTACCCCATGGAAAATCAATGGACAATCTGAGGGGGTGGAGAATCTCAACACCCTAAATTTTAACAGAAATGTATGGAGCTACACCAGCATTTCCAGAGATAGGGGGGGAACCTTCTGTGGGCAGGCATGCCAAACAATATGGAAACTTTCTGGAAAATGACATTGGACTTACACTACCGTATGACTATCTCTTTACTACATTTTCAACCTTGTTAAATCCAGATTCCAGACAGCCACCCATATGGCCGAATTGTGATTGCAGCTTCATACCACGTTGGCTGTGATGTCATGAGCCAATGCAAATGCACAACACATAAAATTTCGTGTTTCCTGAATACGTCATTTTCTCATATTGGGTTAAGTTCAATTGACTGAACCTCAACACAACAATCAAGTCAGCCAATCTAAGTAATTTGGGTTTTACCAAATTCTAGTTTGATCACGCCCATTTCACCTATGGCATTGTATCCCTTTGCCACCGCCTTGGGGGTGGGGTAGAGGAGGCTCTGCCAGGGGGGGTCTGAGGTCACTTGTCAAAATTTTAAAATGACTCATGTCGGCGTTTTGTCAAGGCTACACAATGCTGTCGGAAATTTAGCTACGCCATTTGTCTTTGTAACTCATTTGCACTATTTCCTTTGAGCGCCGTTGCTACTTATTGGCCCATGTTGCCTGCCGGAATTTACCCTTGCAGGGTCTTGGGGAAGAGCACAAATTTTTTGCCTGCATGTTTTTAACCTGCCGCTGTTCCTCACCCCCCTCCCCAACCCAGGTACTAATGACAGCCAACCCCGCGGTTACTAATGATAGCTTCAAACCTAGCTTACACATTCAACAATAATATGACTATCAAACAAACAAAAAATACCAGGCACATTCAGATAACTCCACTCAACCTTACAGTTCCCTATGCCAAATCCAACCGCACAAAAAGAAAACCAGCCCAACGTTTGTCGTGACAACTTTCAAACAATTCAATTTGTATACCATCATATTCCGCCAGAAAGTTAAAAAAAAAAACAAAACAAAACAAAAATCAGCCAAAAGTTTGTATTCCTTCTTGTAGGCTAAGCTACCACGTGCTATATTCCAGTTGGGACTGGTAACGAGAAGACAGCCTCGTTTACACGATTGCTTAGCAACGCTGATTTCACAACCATTAACACAGACGAGCAGACGAGCAGTTACAGTAATACCATCATGGCGAGCCTCCTGTCCAATTTTAACCGTTTGTTTCGTGTAGCATTTGTCTTCCAAACAGTTGGAAATATATTCGTGCACATAACACATTTGGCTTCATTAGTAAGGCAATATGTATACGGCGACGCTGACAGTAACAGCACCATTGATGTTGAAGCATTTACAGCCGAAGCACAAACACTTCTTTTCATGAATCCAGAGGTCGTTATGTCGCCGGCGCGACAGTTTCAACAATTTCACGACTTTACATTACAGCAGGGACTACCGATGGCAACATTACTTATTACTGAAAGGAACGCCTGCAGGATATGCGGAAGGTCATTGAACATAGACAAAAACAGCCACCCAGTGATAGTGTACCACACGAGCCGCGGTTCTTGCGTGGGATCTCGGTTCACTAAACAGTGTAGAAAATGTCAAATCCACGAACACTATGGATATTGGACGCTTAAGGGACAGAAATACTTTGATGTGTCTACCCTGCAGCTACCGTTCCTACTTTCAACGGAAGATACTGCTTTCGATATGACTTTACTTAACGAATGCGCCAACTTGCTAGTAGTTGGAGCGGTCCCGTTTTCCACCTTCGCGTCTGCCTACAATCGCCAATTTGCCTACAAATCCGAAACTACAACAGAAGGATTACCTAAGACCAAAAGGATGAAACGGTAAGCCTACAAATACCTAAAAAAACTCATTTTACCACAAATATTTATGTATAGTTACAGCCGATATAACAACTGCAGGTACTACCCTGTGATAGGCAACCTTTGTGGGGTGCATGCCACTGTTGTAATTTTTTCAAGACACTAATGAACTGGTACTAACCAACACCCAAAAGCTTGTCAAAAAAAGTCCCTAAAACCCCCCAACCAGCCTTCAAGTGTTTCCCAAAGGCCGCACAAATTTTCAGGCCCAAAAGACCACATCATTTTTTCGTGTAAACTGCACACCAGCTCTTTAGCTCCTGAAAACCGTACCCCTGACCAGGAGCGCTTTCCATTTGGGTGGAAAAACCGGTCGTTCCGGTGGGAAATCAAATGGAACGGGCCTTTCCACTGGAATTTTTCGGAAAAAAAGGAATACCTTCAGAGGTATTCCTCTTTTCCCGTTTCTCCCGGAATGACTGCAAAATTTCTGTTCCATTTGCAACAACCAGTCTGTTTGCTCATAGAGCAAGGTCGACAAGTGACCCAAAGAACGCTGAAACGTACCCGTTGAATCGATTCAAATTAATCCAAAATTCCTGTCGAGTGTAGATAGAGACATTCCTTCACAAGCAGCAAAAGATTTTCCCTTGAACTTTCTCCAAGGCTTCATGAAGGCGGAACATTCAGTAGAAAAGTTTCACCCTCGATCGCCATTTTCTTTTGTGACCCAGGCTCTCGCCCTGCTATCAGAATGGAATTTTCAAAAGGAACAGCATCTTTCTGCCCCGTTTACGTGTTGAAAAAAGTTGAACCGTTCCATTTGTCCTAAAAATTCTCACCGAAAATTCCATGTAAATGGAAAGCGCTCCAGATTATCACCATAAACCTACATCACCAAAACACCATTTTTGGAAATAAATTCCCCAACCCCCTTAATGAAAAGGATGTCATTATTATTGTCTTATTCTAGATTTTACCCCTAGTAATTGCCAATTTTAAAAGCTTTCTACTTATTATTTATTGTTTTCCATTCCTACCAGGGACACAACACAAGACCTTCAGGAATTATTGAAAGTCCGCAAAGCAATGGACAGACGAAGACTAGAGGAAGCATTTCTTCTTTTGGCCAGTATTGAAGTAATTCATAAATACAATTTAACTTCAATTCCAACATTGCCATGCGACCGAAATGCAATGACAGAAATGGTAACCAAAGAGTTCAGTGAAGCTTTTGTCAAGAAATGGGGTGGTAAGTGTACACACAGTAATTAGGTACAGTAATCCCCACAGGTACAAATTCAGTGCTCCTATTAAGTTAAGCTTTTCACAACCCCGCTTTCCTGACACCCCTTAATACAATAAAAATGGTCACATCTGCCAAAGTTTGGATGCCCTAACCAAAGCCATTTTTAAGCAGAAACAGATATGCCATTACATGAACTACTACAAAATTGAAATCATTGACACAATTCCCTAGTAGTTATTTCCATTTGCATTGAGGACATTTCACTTGAACTGTTTCAAACAAAGGCTTAAGAAGATAACGTTAGGATAGGAATAACATTTCCATAATGATCCACCCTGCCATTTGGACACCAACGGCCCAAATTTGATCCCCACTGACAACATTTATTCACTAAGTTACACCCACGCTTTCATCCATGGATGGCAATTTTAATTGCCACCCTGCCAACGAAATTCAATTTCAATGCTGTACAAAAAGAAAGCATTATCAAATGACATGCCAGTTGTATTCAATAAATTTTTACAAACCAATTATTCTCTTCTATCTAGCTTCTGCACATGGGACATTTTGCTTCACATTATTTTTCAGACTGCCTTTCACCAAATGTAACTACACATAACTTATGCTTATTTACATTTCCAGACCATGTATGTGATACCCCTGGATGTGCATCAGTGCTTATACTAGATGGCAACATGAAAAATGCACGTCAAGTCTGCACCTGCAAGAATGTTGGAATGCTAACCTTTGCAGGACTGAATGGTTCAGTTGCTATAGGTAAATAACAGTATGAAATGTATTTCTCTTACCACCAAACATTTCCTTTTAACTGTTAGTTTATTTTGTTTACTTTTACCAACACCACCAATTGATAAAAAATTATGTTACAGGTTTTACTGCCTAGATTTCAACACAGACAAAACCTTTTTCCAGTTACAGTGTAAATGCAATTTAAAAGAGTTAATGACAAAGAAAAGTAGAGCTCCTGGATGTCTCAGCCAACCAAATCCAATTTGCAATGCAGCTGCTAAAGATCATATAACATCCATTCCTTAGTGAATATAAAAATATATACATCAATGATATGCTCCATGTTATAAACTTCTGGCCATTCACTGACACAACATCCTAGTTGGAATTTTAACGTTTAACAATGCAACTTATCACCCAAACACCAACTGAGCAAATGCAATGCAAATTGATGAGAAAATTTTGGTTGTTAACAATGAATTTCTGACAATTAAGTGATCCAAGCAATCGAAACACCACAGAGACAATACGATTGTGCAAACACTTGAATCATTTTACTACACTAATGATATACATCAATTGACAACAAATTCCTTCAATGGCCAGGTGGTTAAACTACTAAAAGAACTGGTATTTGAAGTTAAAGTCATTACTTAAAACAGATGTCTCACATCACTTAACAACATAAATGCGCTTAGCATGACAGAACTTTAACATGAAATTATTGACATTTATGCAGTAGCCATAAATAACCACGGAATAAATTAAAAGAAGAATCACACACAGATGTTAAAACATTGTACAAAATGTAAATATGCTTTGGACAGGCCCGAATAACATGACAGTCCCTACGCATTCAAAAAGCCCTCAGTGTCAATTGATGACAATTCAGTAACTTAAATAGTACACCTGCCCAACCGAGTTCATTAACTTCAATTATACTTTTATTGCAGGATGCCAGAATTCCCCTGCAAAAGGAGCAAGGAAATGTGAAATACACAGAGAAGTGGCCAGGAATTTTGTTGACGATGAAGACAACAATTCAGTTCCCCCTAATACCAAAGATGAGGATCTACTTATTGTTAAAGTACTTAATGACAGACAAACACACCAAGCACATCTCTTTGAAGTATGACAAATGTTTTCCTCTACAAGTTATTATACTGTAGCAATCAGAATTAAATAATCCCTCTATAACTTAAATTATTGTAAACAACATCTATATTAAGCCAACATCTTTAACCAAATTTCTATGTTTGGACATACGCCAATAGTAAAATTGATACAGGGTACAACATACAATACACAAATGATACTTAATTACAGTAAAACTACAGTGTTTTCATATAAACAGACTCAACTTGCATGCATATAGACCTACAAACATAATTATTTTAATGCAAATCACAAATTAAAGCTAGACAGAGCAGAGTTCACAAAAACTTGACTCCACCCATAACAAATCAAGTCCACAAAAAATAAGTTACCTTTTGGTTGTTTAACACCCAGAGGGGGTACTCAGAATTTCAAGTGACAAGTATATGAAAATTTTTTTTGTGTAACAAAATTAGACAAGTATTTTTGGAGGTGGCTTCATTTAAATAGGAGTTTTTTGAGGTATTACAGACCTAGCCAAAATAGTGTTCTACGATGCCTCCAGTGTTGTTAAGGGATGATTAACATGATTAATGAAATTATTAGAAATCACCACAAACATTCAATTTTTAATGTTTTTACTGTATAAAATTTTTATTAATGGGCCAAATTCAACATGCGATTTTTTAGGGGGTTAATTTTTTGGTCCATGGATATTTTGGGGTTTTGTCGAAACCCTAGGGAACATTTTGGGACTTGATTTTGGGTCCATCAATCATCCCCAGCACATGACATCCAAAGTACCCCCACTGGGGTTTAACACCACAACACTCATTTCACAACGACATTTAATGATAACTATTGCAATGTAATATAATACCATCAAATATCATAACTTCCTAGGTTGAATGGTCAGATGGAAGAAAAAGTTGGGTGAAAAAAGACAATCTGCCAAGCAAAATAAAAGAAATCCTATCAAGTGGAAAGTCATTTCAACAAAGGTTAACTCAAATACAAGAAAAAGGACAAGTCCGGAAAGAATGGACAATTCATGTAAAGGAAAAAACTCAAGTTAATACAAACCCACAAATGGTACCCAACAATGCCTTAATGAGGTAAGCAAGTAATATTGCCACAACAAACTGACAACATTATGTCAATATTGGAACATTCACCAGACAAAATAGACATCACAATGCCACGCTCATAAAACTAAGAACACAGCCTCAGTGACTAAAAGAAATCCCTTCAAACCAAAACTTGACAAATGAATGGAACATTAAGACCTATCTGCACTTTATAACCAAACACCACACACCAATATTGATAAATACAACCTCTTCAGTAGAATATTACTTTCACAATTCTTAGTTCTCCAAAATCCAGTTTTAAATTTGCTATCAATTTCACTACAACTGCAGTAACTTCCAACCCCAAGCCTACCCACCATTCAACATCAAAACCTTAAACCAACCTCGCCATAGAGTATGGAGTTCACCCATTAACAATGATGTTTATTTACTAACACCCTCTCTCCATATATGCCCATGTCAAATTGTTTATTCTTAAACTCTTAGTTCTGGTTTTGCTGTTGAGGATACAAACGACACTGTGGTCCCACAATCTAATGGCCCATCCCGTGGACTTAAATGTGGAACAGACAAGGAAAAGCATAAAAGCAAAAACTTCAGAACGGCAGGTACCTAAGTTAACATTTCAACAATAACTTAACCCAGCTACATATCCTACAAAAAGCTAACAAGAAAACCTATCATGTCCAAGATAAATAAAAGCGCACCAAAGGAAAGCACCCAGTGTCCCTATTTATTCTAATAACTAATCTGAAATTTAAAAATCATAATATCTACATAACAGCGGCCCCACTTACATGTAAAGCAAATAACCATTTTGCACTTTCATTTTTTACAACGTTTTATAAAACATAACAAAACTTAAATTAATTTTCAACAAATATCTCTTTTTTCAATATTACTACAGGGATACTAGTTGTGGAAAGACCATGTGCAACTGTGGTTGATGTTAAAGAACTATTTGGATCAGAAAGTAAATCACAGGTTTATGCCCATTTACACAACCTCTTAGAAAAAACCTCAATGGACACAACTGGTGAGTGTTAATTTTTGGTTTTTCTTTTTGGATTTTATTTTTCACTATAGTGATATATACACCAGGCCTAATTACTGATTTATACATTTATTTTAACACCACACTTCATTCATTATTGATTTAACACAACAAAAAGAGTACATTGTTTACAATTTCTAATAAAAGAGCATTACTACAGAAACACTTAAAAAGGCGCAGTCTGACTATTTACAGATGACAACCTCAAAAAAAATCAGTTGGTAGTAACTGCGTGATCATATACATTTCCGTTACATACTACCAAAATTACACCATTATTGGAATTACACTACACAAAAAAGTTGCATGCATCGCAAAGCCATACTGCCTAACAAACAACGAATTCACAATGTTACTTTATCAAAAGCACTCAAATTCCCCCTTATCCCATTTGTTCCAATTGTATAGCCACTATTGTCATCCCCCCCCCCCCCCCCCCATTATCTAGCCCACATTCACATCTTGTAAAACTTTTTAAACTACAATTTACCTTTATATCACACTTTATTCTTCAGAAACCATATGTTATGATGATGCATGCCATTTGAAACGCTTTGTAAACAACCCAAAAAGAGCCACCACCACACCAATTGCCACAAGATTAGCAGAAATGGAGATCCTCTGCGACAGATTCCATTTTAAAAATCACACAGATGCTTGGTGTAAAGCACATTGCAACCCACAAAACTCAAACAACCTTAAGGTAATATAACTATTATTCAATGTCCCAAACAAAGGGTAACTTCACTTGGTTCCCTTTGCTACAGTTTAAGGGTCAGTGACTATATATGATATTATTACCCCGTTTACTCAAACAATTTATATTACTAATAGATATAATTACAACATTATCTATTTCCCTTGCCTTTGGAAAAATGACACACAGGGAAAGCCAGAACTGGACTAAAAGAAAAAATATTTAATATGTAATTACATATTCCCTATACATTTTTAACCAATTCTTCCAAGACCTACGAAACTGGATTTATAAAATGAAACCACAGTAATCAGCGACAGGGAAGAAAACAAATTATAATATAACACTATACAGTCTACGTAAATCTCATTACATCCTTTACACTTTACCTTTCAGAATGTTAACACGGAAGTATGTGAGCAACTTTTCTCCTGGCTGTCAAGATTCAGCCACATAACAAAGCATATGAACAGATGGCGATTTCTGTTTTTAATGTTGTATGTCCTTGACAAACATAATGACCATGTTAATCATTGAAGTCACAAACAATTAAATCAACAACTTCCATTTCCAGACTACTAGCTTGGTAAACTAAAAGTAACAAACGCAAACGACTCATAAGTAACACTAACTTTTTTCATTTCAAACTTGCAAACCAATATAAATACAAAGCAAGACCCATATGTAATGTTAACATTTTTTTCCATATAAACTCCTTTGCAATATGAGCAATATAATTTTCTTAATTTACAACTAAAATACACTTGAAGTTCATTCTACCAATATTACACTACGTCACACACACTGTGTACATATATTTCATTAAACAAAAAACTTCACTTTGCAAATGCATAATTCGTACGCTAGACTAGCCAAGAATGAACTACCAAACATGACATGCATAACGTACCGACTTAGCTAGCCAGCATTTTCATTAATGACAACATCTCCAACCCAAAATATAGGCGCGTATTTTCTACATTAAATAGAAAAAGCCTCCTGACTTCCTAAACTCAAGTAGAGAAACAGTTTCAACCCCGCGTTATTAATTAAGTCGGCGACTCCACTCGACCCACCTACCTCCACTAAATTCGTCTTGGCAAAATCAAAAATAAACGCAAACAACAGTTTACGTAAAAAACATCCCTGCCCCATATTCTTGATGTGCCTTACGCTTTTATAAATCACTCGCCACAACACTTCCATAAATCGACTACACATGGCAGAACTTCTACAACCGGACCCAGCACAATATCATTCTCGTCTTCTATGCTAGGTCCGTTGCCACCAAACAACCCGTGAATCCTTGAAGTATTTTACGCATGCCCTCTCCCCAATACACTTCCGGTTAGTCAAGTCGACTTTCATCATGACGAGACGCTCGAGTCGAATCGCGTCGAGTCGAGTCGCCGACTAATTAACCCTACCCCATATCCTTAAAGTGTTTTTTACGCTAAGTCTCTCGCCACTAGACTTCCGGTTAATCGAGTCGACTTTCATCATGACGAGTCGACACGACTCGAGTCGAGTCGAGTCGAGTCGAGTCGAGTCGCCAACTTTTACTACCCTACCCCATATCCATAACGTGTTTTTTACGCTAACTCTCTCGCCACTAGACTTCCGGTTAGTCGAGTCGACTTTCATCATGACGAGTCGTCACGACTCGAGTCGAGTCGAGTCGAGTCGCCGACTTATACTACCCAACCCCATATCCCTAACGTGTTTTTTACGCTAAGTCTCTCGCCACTAGACTTCCGGTTAGTCGAGTCGACTTTCATAATGACGAGTCGACACGACTCGAGTCGAGTCGCCGACTTTTACTACCCTACCCCATATCCCTAACGTGTTTTTTACGCTAAGTCTCTCGCCACTAGACTTCCGGTTAGTCGAGTCGACTTTCATCATGATGAGTCGCCGACTTTTACTACCCTACCCCATATCCTTAACGTGTTTTTTACGCTAAGTCTCTCGCCACTAGACTTCCGGTTAGTCGAGTCGACACCTACCTTAGACGACCCGACTCTATGCGGGTATATTGGACAACCCTCATTGTTTCTGTTTGTAAACTTTCAAAGTAAAATAATAAGCCCAACGGAACAGGCTGACATACCTTTGAAAAGTTTAACACCATATTTTGTTGCATTTTGCGTTGTTTTCGGGACTGCACTACTTTTAATTTCTGAGATTTCCTCGTCGGAAACATTTACAAACCGGCTGCTGGCTGCCATTTTGTTTTGCTTTATATTCACCGCCTAGCGAGGTGAATATAACGTCATATGACGAGTACACTCAACCAATCAGATTGCTGGAAACACTGTGTTCAGCTCTAAAATTATACTAATTAAATGTATATCGCGTTTTAGAAATACACAGGGTATAAATCTAATTAAGATTGTACTCGTTAGAGTAAACATAGAAAAGGTTTTAAAGTGTTTCACAACGGTAGAAACAACTGATGAGATCCATTTGGAGGATCGAAACCATGGTCTTGCCTGAGAAAAACTTTATACTGTAGTGGCAATATACAACGCGCAAAACTGTCAATAGACTTGCGTTAAATCTATGATATTCAATTTGTGTGGTGTCAAATCGTCACACAACAACCAAAGGAGGATTATAAGCGTCTATTAAACTAAACGTTCTACCTTAGTGACGCAAGAAACACAGTCTTTGCCTCAGGCAAACAACATCTCTGCTTAACACACTTTGAAGCTATATGTAAGCTACAGCAGTAGCCTCTGGACCAGGACAAACATATTATCCGTTATTCTAAGCGACAAACCTTGCGTTATGTAAAGCTTACAGCAGCTTTCACTCAAATCAAACAGCCGGGACCGGTTTTACAAGCAATGAGAGAGCGCTTTGTCCTACACTGAATATTGCATATCCAGTCCTTCCAGAGAAGACGTCAGAGAACCCAAAAACATGCCTCGGCAATATAAACGAGCAGAGCTAGACAAATCTTCTATACAATAATATCGCAAATTTATGAAGGTGTTTTAAGCTCCACAGGGTGTAAGCAAAAACTGACATGAAATCAAATATCACCTCCGTAAATTTGCTATAGTTTACACAGTCAAGAGCTCTCTTCTACTCCTATAAACCTCCTGATATTTAAACGTATATCGCGTTTTAGAAATACACAGGGTATCAATCTAATTAAGATTGTACTCGTTAGAGTAAACATAGAAAAGGTTTTAAAGTGTTTCACAATGGTAGAAGTTTTGCGGCCTGTCAACCCTTGCTACTTACTACTGTGATGTTTTTCAGACAGAGCCCCGTTCTACCGTGAAACCACTGAGTTGCACATTAAATACTGAACTGTAAGAGTCAACTCCAAATAACACGAAAATTAAACCTAACAATTCCTCAACATCCGGAGGAAATAATATAAAGAAATTATATTTTCATAAAATGACTCTACATCCCAAAACCTCAAAATTTCATATATAAACCTTTTAAAAACACAACACGTAGCTTGAAAAACAAACGGATCGAAACTACAGCAACCTGATTGGACTGGCAAGGACCAATTAGAACGCACCACAACATTTCGATCCAACTAACGAGTACGGGTTCATCTATAAGCCGCAAACCAAATGCAAGCCGCAGAATGTGTAACATTCTCTCACATGTAGGAGTTGCACTAGAGACTCCGTACGAAAAACAAACTACCGGCAACTGATGAGATCCATTTGGAGGATCGAAACCATGGTCTTGCCTGAGAAAAACTTTATACTGTAGTGGCAATATACAACGCGCAAAACTGTCAATAGACTTGCGTTAAATCTATGATATTCAATTTGTGTGGTGTCAAATCGTCACACAACAACCAAAGGAGGATTATAAGCGTCTATTAAACTAAAAGTTCTACCTTAGTGACGCAAGAAACACAGTCTTTGCCTCAGGCAAACAACATCTCTGCTTAAGCTATATGTAAGCTACAGCAGTAGCCTCTGGACCAGGACAAACATATTATCCGTTATTGTAAGCGACAAACCTTGCGTTATGTAAAGCTTACAGCAGCTTTCACTCAAATCAAACAGCCGGGACCGGTTTTACAAGCAATGCAAGAGCGCTTTGTCCTACACTGAATATTGCATATCCAGTCCTTCCAGAGAACACGTCAGAGAACCCAAAAACATGCCTCGGCAATATAAACGAGCAGAGCTAGACAAATCTTCTATACAATAATATCGCAAATTTATGAAGGTGTTTTAAGCTCCACAGGGTGTAAGCAAAAACTGACATGAAATCAAATATCACCTCTGTAAATTTGCTATAGTTTACACAGTCAAGAGCTCTCTTCTACTCCTATAAACCTCCTGATATTTAAACGTATATCGCGTTTTAGAAATACACAGGGTATCAATCTAATTAAGATTGTACTCGTTAGAGTAAACATAGAAAAGGTTTTAAAGTGTTTCACAACGGTAGAAGTTGTGCGGCCTGTCAACCCTTGCTACTTACTACTGTGATGTTTTTCAGACAGAGCCCCGTTCTACCGTGAAACCACTGAGTTGCACATTAAATACTGAACTGTAAGAGTCAACTCCAAATAACACGAAAATTAAACCTAACAATTCCTCAACATCCGGAGGAAATAATATAAAGAAATCATATTTTCATAAAATGACTCTACATTACAAAACCTCAAAATTTCATATATAAACCTTTTAAAAACACAACACGTAGCTTGAAAAACAAACGGATCGAAACTACAGCAACCTTATTGGACTGGCAAGGACCAATTAGAACGCACCACAACATTTCGATCCAACTAACGAGTACGGGTTCATATATAAGCCGCAAACCAAATGCAAGCCGCAGAATGTGTAACATTCTCTCACATGTAGGAGTTGCACTAGAGACTCCGTACGAAAAACAAACTACCGGCAACTGACGAGATCCATTTGGAGGATCGAAACCATGGTCTTGCCTGAGAAAAACTTTATACTGTAGTGGCAATATACAACGCGCAAAACTGTCAATAGACTTGCGTTAAATCTATGATATTCAATTTGTGTGGTGTCAAATCGTCACACAACAACCAAAGGAGGATTATAAGCGTCTATTAAACTAAAAGTTCTACCTTAGTGACGCAAGAAACACAGTCTTTGCCTCAGGCAAACAACATCTCTGCTTAAGCTATATGTAAGCTACAGCAGTAGCCTCTGGACCAGGACAAACATATTATCCGTTATTGTAAGCGACAAACCTTGCGTTATGTAAAGCTTACAGCAGCTTTCACTCAAATCAAACAGCCGGGACCGGTTTTACAAGCAATGCAAGAGCGCTTTGTCCTACACTGAATATTGCATATCCAGTCCTTCCAGAGAACACGTCAGAGAACCCAAAAACATGCCTCGGCAATATAAACGAGCAGAGCTAGACAAATCTTCTATACAATAATATCGCAAATTTATGAAGGTGTTTTAAGCTCCACAGGGTGTAAGCAAAAACTGACATGAAATCAAATATCACCTCTGTAAATTTGCTATAGTTTACACAGTCAAGAGCTCTCTTCTACTCCTATAAACCTCCTGATATTTAAACGTATATCGCGTTTTAGAAATACACAGGGTATCAATCTAATTAAGATTGTACTCGTTAGAGTAAACATAGAAAAGGTTTTAAAGTGTTTCACAACGGTAGAAGTTGTGCGGCCTGTCAACCCTTGCTACTTACTACTGTGATGTTTTTCAGACAGAGCCCCGTTCTACCGTGAAACCACTGAGTTGCACATTAAATACTGAACTGTAAGAGTCAACTCCAAATAACACGAAAATTAAACCTAACAATTCCTCAACATCCGGAGGAAATAATATAAAGAAATCATATTTTCATAAAATGACTCTACATTACAAAACCTCAAAATTTCATATATAAACCTTTTAAAAACACAACACGTAGCTTGAAAAACAAACGGATCGAAACTACAGCAACCTTATTGGACTGGCAAGGACCAATTAGAACGCACCACAACATTTCGATCCAACTAACGAGTACGGGTTCATATATAAGCCGCAAACCAAATGCAAGCCGCAGAATGTGTAACATTCTCTCACCTGTAGGAGTTGCACTAGAGACTCCGTACGAAAAACAAACTACCGGCAACTGATGAGATCCATTTGGAGGATCGAAACCATGGTCTTGCCTGAGAAAAACTTTATACTGTAGTGGCAATATACAACGCGCAAAACTGTCAATAGACTTGCGTTAAATCTATGATATTCAATTTGTGTGGTGTCAAATCGTCACACAACAACCAAAGGAGGATTATAAGCGTCTATTAAACTAAAAGTTCTACCTTAGTGACGCAAGAAACACAGTCTTTGCTTCAGGCAAACAACATCTCTGCTTAACACACTTTGAAGCTATATGTAAGCTACAGCAGTAGCCTCTGGACCAGGACAAACATATTATCCGTTATTCTAAGCGACAAACCTTGCGTTATGTAAAGCTTACAGCAGCTTTCACTCAAATCAAACAGCCGGGACCGGTTTTACAAGCAATGCAAGAGAGCTTTGTCCTACACTGAATATTGCATATCCAGTCCTTCCAGAGAACACGTCAGAGAACCCAAAAACATGCCTCGGCAATATAAACGAGCAGAGCTAGACAAATCTTCTCTACAATAATATCGCAAATTTATGAAGGTGTTTTAAGCTCCACAGGGTGTAAGCAAAAACTGACATGAAATCAAATATCACCTCTGTAAATTTGCTATAGTTTACACAGTCAAGAGCTCTCTTCTACTCCTATAAACCTCCTGATATTTAAACGTATATCGCGTTTTAGAAATACACAGGGTATCAATCTAATTAAGATTGTACTCGTTAGAGTAAACATAGAAAAGGTTTTAAAGTGTTTCACAACGGTAGAAGTTGTGCGGCCTGTCAACCCTTGCTACTTACTACTGTGATGTTTTTCAGACAGAGCCCCGTTCTACCTTGAAACCACTGAGTTGCACATTAAATACTGAACTGTAAGAGTCAACTCCAAATAACACGAAAATTAAACCTAACAATTCCTCAACATCCGGAGGAAATAATATAAAGAAATTATATTTTCATAAAATGACTCTACATTACAAAACCTCAAAATTTAATATATAAACCTTTTAAAAACACAACACGTAGCTTGAAAAACAAACGGATCGAAACTACAGCAACCTGATTGGACTGGCAAGGACCAATTAGAACGCACCACAACATTTCGATCCAACTAACGAGTACGGGTTCATATATAAGCCGCAAACCAAATGCAAGCCGCAGAATGTGTAACATTCTCTCACATGTAGGAGTTGCACTAGAGACTCCTTACGAAAAACAAACTACCGGCAACTGATGAGATCCATTTGGAGGATCGAAACCATGGTCTTGCCTGAGAAAAACTTTATACTGTAGTGGCAATATACAACGCGCAAAACTGTCAATAGACTTGCGTTAAATCTATGATATTCAATTTGTGTGGTGTCAAATCGTCACACAACAACCAAAGGAGGATTATAAGCGTCTATTAAACTAAAAGTTCTACCTTAGTGACGCAAGAAACACAGTCTTTGCCTCAGGCAAACAACATCTCTGCTTAAGCTATATGTAAGCTACAGCAGTAGCCTCTGGACCAGGACAAACATATTATCCGTTATTGTAAGCGACAAACCTTGCGTTATGTAAAGCTTACAGCAGCTTTCACTCAAATCAAACAGCCGGGACCGGTTTTACAAGCAATGCAAGAGCGCTTTGTCCTACACTGAATATTGCATATCCAGTCCTTCCAGAGAACACGTCAGAGAACCCAAAAACATGCCTCGGCAATATAAACGAGCAGAGCTAGACAAATCTTCTATACAATAATATCGCAAATTTATGAAGGTGTTTTAAGCTCCACAGGGTGTAAGCAAAAACTGACATGAAATCAAATATCACCTCTGTAAATTTGCTATAGTTTACACAGTCAAGAGCTCTCTTCTACTCCTATAAACCTCCTGATATTTAAACGTATATCGCGTTTTAGAAATACACAGGGTATCAATCTAATTAAGATTGTACTCGTTAGAGTAAACATAGAAAAGGTTTTAAAGTGTTTCACAACGGTAGAAGTTGTGCGGCCTGTCAACCCTTGCTACTTACTACTGTGATGTTTTTCAGACAGAGCCCCGTTCTACCGTGAAACCACTGAGTTGCACATTAAATACTGAACTGTAAGAGTCAACTCCAAATAACACGAAAATTAAACCTAACAATTCCTCAACATCCGGAGGAAATAATATAAAGAAATCATATTTTCATAAAATGACTCTACATTACAAAACCTCAAAATTTCATATATAAACCTTTTAAAAACACAACACGTAGCTTGAAAAACAAACGGATCGAAACTACAGCAACCTTATTGGACTGGCAAGGACCAATTAGAACGCACCACAACATTTCGATCCAACTAACGAGTACGGGTTCATATATAAGCCGCAAACCAAATGCAAGCCGCAGAATGTGTAACATTCTCTCACATGTAGGAGTTGCACTAGAGACTCCGTACGAAAAACAAACTACCGGCAACTGACGAGATCCATTTGGAGGATCGAAACCATGGTCTTGCCTGAGAAAAACTTTATACTGTAGTGGCAATATACAACGCGCAAAACTGTCAATAGACTTGCGTTAAATCTATGATATTCAATTTGTGTGGTGTCAAATCGTCACACAACAACCAAAGGAGGATTATAAGCGTCTATTAAACTAAAAGTTCTACCTTAGTGACGCAAGAAACACAGTCTTTGCCTCAGGCAAACAACATCTCTGCTTAAGCTATATGTAAGCTACAGCAGTAGCCTCTGGACCAGGACAAACATATTATCCGTTATTGTAAGCGACAAACCTTGCGTTATGTAAAGCTTACAGCAGCTTTCACTCAAATCAAACAGCCGGGACCGGTTTTACAAGCAATGCAAGAGCGCTTTGTCCTACACTGAATATTGCATATCCAGTCCTTCCAGAGAACACGTCAGAGAACCCAAAAACATGCCTCGGCAATATAAACGAGCAGAGCTAGACAAATCTTCTATACAATAATATCGCAAATTTATGAAGGTGTTTTAAGCTCCACAGGGTGTAAGCAAAAACTGACATGAAATCAAATATCACCTCTGTAAATTTGCTATAGTTTACACAGTCAAGAGCTCTCTTCTACTCCTATAAACCTCCTGATATTTAAACGTATATCGCGTTTTAGAAATACACAGGGTATCAATCTAATTAAGATTGTACTCGTTAGAGTAAACATAGAAAAGGTTTTAAAGTGTTTCACAACGGTAGAAGTTGTGCGGCCTGTCAACCCTTGCTACTTACTACTGTGATGTTTTTCAGACAGAGCCCCGTTCTACCGTGAAACCACTGAGTTGCACATTAAATACTGAACTGTAAGAGTCAACTCCAAATAACACGAAAATTAAACCTAACAATTCCTCAACATCCGGAGGAAATAATATAAAGAAATCATATTTTCATAAAATGACTCTACATTACAAAACCTCAAAATTTCATATATAAACCTTTTAAAAACACAACACGTAGCTTGAAAAACAAACGGATCGAAACTACAGCAACCTTATTGGACTGGCAAGGACCAATTAGAACGCACCACAACATTTCGATCCAACTAACGAGTACGGGTTCATATATAAGCCGCAAACCAAATGCAAGCCGCAGAATGTGTAACATTCTCTCACCTGTAGGAGTTGCACTAGAGACTCCGTACGAAAAACAAACTACCGGCAACTGATGAGATCCATTTGGAGGATCGAAACCATGGTCTTGCCTGAGAAAAACTTTATACTGTAGTGGCAATATACAACGCGCAAAACTGTCAATAGACTTGCGTTAAATCTATGATATTCAATTTGTGTGGTGTCAAATCGTCACACAACAACCAAAGGAGGATTATAAGCGTCTATTAAACTAAAAGTTCTACCTTAGTGACGCAAGAAACACAGTCTTTGCTTCAGGCAAACAACATCTCTGCTTAACACACTTTGAAGCTATATGTAAGCTACAGCAGTAGCCTCTGGACCAGGACAAACATATTATCCGTTATTCTAAGCGACAAACCTTGCGTTATGTAAAGCTTACAGCAGCTTTCACTCAAATCAAACAGCCGGGACCGGTTTTACAAGCAATGCAAGAGAGCTTTGTCCTACACTGAATATTGCATATCCAGTCCTTCCAGAGAACACGTCAGAGAACCCAAAAACATGCCTCGGCAATATAAACGAGCAGAGCTAGACAAATCTTCTCTACAATAATATCGCAAATTTATGAAGGTGTTTTAAGCTCCACAGGGTGTAAGCAAAAACTGACATGAAATCAAATATCACCTCTGTAAATTTGCTATAGTTTACACAGTCAAGAGCTCTCTTCTACTCCTATAAACCTCCTGATATTTAAACGTATATCGCGTTTTAGAAATACACAGGGTATCAATCTAATTAAGATTGTACTCGTTAGAGTAAACATAGAAAAGGTTTTAAAGTGTTTCACAACGGTAGAAGTTGTGCGGCCTGTCAACCCTTGCTACTTACTACTGTGATGTTTTTCAGACAGAGCCCCGTTCTACCTTGAAACCACTGAGTTGCACATTAAATACTGAACTGTAAGAGTCAACTCCAAATAACACGAAAATTAAACCTAACAATTCCTCAACATCCGGAGGAAATAATATAAAGAAATTATATTTTCATAAAATGACTCTACATTACAAAACCTCAAAATTTAATATATAAACCTTTTAAAAACACAACACGTAGCTTGAAAAACAAACGGATCGAAACTACAGCAACCTGATTGGACTGGCAAGGACCAATTAGAACGCACCACAACATTTCGATCCAACTAACGAGTACGGGTTCATATATAAGCCGCAAACCAAATGCAAGCCGCAGAATGTGTAACATTCTCTCACATGTAGGAGTTGCACTAGAGACTCCTTACGAAAAACAAACTACCGGCAACTGATGAGATCCATTTGGAGGATCGAAACCATGGTCTTGCCTGAGAAAAACTTTATACTGTAGTGGCAATATACAACGCGCAAAACTGTCAATAGACTTGCGTTAAATCTATGATATTCAATTTGTGTGGTGTCAAATCGTCACACAACAACCAAAGGAGGATTATAAGCGTCTATTAAACTAAAAGTTCTACCTTAGTGACGCAAGAAACACAGTCTTTGCCTCAGGCAAACAACATCTCTGCTTAAGCTATATGTAAGCTACAGCAGTAGCCTCTGGACCAGGACAAACATATTATCCGTTATTGTAAGCGACAAACCTTGCGTTATGTAAAGCTTACAGCAGCTTTCACTCAAATCAAACAGCCGGGACCGGTTTTACAAGCAATGCAAGAGCGCTTTGTCCTACACTGAATATTGCATATCCAGTCCTTCCAGAGAACACGTCAGAGAACCCAAAAACATGCCTCGGCAATATAAACGAGCAGAGCTAGACAAATCTTCTATACAATAATATCGCAAATTTATGAAGGTGTTTTAAGCTCCACAGGGTGTAAGCAAAAACTGACATGAAATCAAATATCACCTCTGTAAATTTGCTATAGTTTACACAGTCAAGAGCTCTCTTCTACTCCTATAAACCTCCTGATATTTAAACGTATATCGCGTTTTAGAAATACACAGGGTATCAATCTAATTAAGATTGTACTCGTTAGAGTAAACATAGAAAAGGTTTTAAAGTGTTTCACAACGGTAGAAGTTGTGCGGCCTGTCAACCCTTGCTACTTACTACTAATCGATGTGAAGTTGTCATGCAAAGTAGCTAAAGGGCGTCCATACCATCCGCAATCACAGGGAAACATAGAGCGGGCCCACAGATCATTTAAGAAAAAAATGATGCACAGGAGTGAACTGGGCAAAATGTTTACCAGAATACACAAGAGCATTAAATCAAGAACTGTAAATTCCACGAACTGCATCGAACCTCACAACTGTGCTATAGAAATTTTCAACACGATAAAACCAAGAGAGTACTTCATACTGTCATAAATTTTCTTTCCACCAGAAAAATATGCATAATTTATTACTCACACCAGACTATAGCGGCCAATCTCCCTGAAGACCCGGATCTGGAAGAACATAATTCGAAACATGAATAATTAGAATGGCAGTCCGCATAACACAATATGGAACAACACTATGTGTAAGCAATCAACATAATTTGCAACGAATAATCGAATGGACGGGCAAAAACAACAGCGATGTTTTGCCGAACATAATCGAGAACACGAAAACCACAATTCGTACAATCAAAAACACCAGTGAAAACATTAAAAACTGCATTGGCAAACAGCATAACTTAATCCCAAACTTAATTTTGGCGATAATCACCCCTCATACAATATATCTATTCACACTGCATATATTAAAGCAACGCATATAAGATAAGTGCACATGAATAAATTATCACTTTCGCTCAACTGCCGTATGGTACGGATCGTTCTTTTTGTGTTCCTTGTGTTTCCTTTTTATTTAATGGCGGGCATACAGTATCCTGCGAGACTAGGAGCCCCGGCTCAAGCCGCTCTACCGGTTGCCCAAGGAATTCAACCAGCTGACGAACTAGCTGCTCAAGTGGCCGGTGGTTAAGTAGTTCAACAAGTTGTTGGACAGGACGCTTTACCGGCGGCCGAACACATGGCTCAGGAAATTCAACCAGCCGCGCTACGAGAACCTCAACAAGCTGTGGGACAAGCTAAACGCGGAGAGTTAGAGGAAGAATATGTTTACTTTTGTCGCTTTTGTGTCTTCTTTTATAAATTACAAGCAGGGACAAGGGCAGCAACCCTTTATTTGTCTTTTCTCTTGCCTGTTTTCGGCTTTCCTGCTAATTCATTGCTCGTGCTTTAGTCGGTTTGTTTGTTGTTGTTAAGCTTATCGGCAATTCGAATGTATTTCAGGTCTTGGCAGGTCTTTATGGGTGACTATGTGCTGTTGTGTATATATTTTTTCTTTTTTTTCTTTATCTCGTGGATATGGGAATGTTTGTTAGTGGCTAGGTTATTATTCTTTTTGTTGTTGTTGTTATTCTTGTTCGACAATTGTTATTTAGGATCATGCAATGGCTGGAGGAGGCGGCAGCGTACCGCTGGCATTTGTGACATTTCTATAGAATGTTAAAGGTGATAATTTACTAAAGCAAAACAATAGATGGTGTCAAACTTCACCTTTGAGTGACAAAATATATACATATATTATAAAGGCAATGGGGTGAGTGTTCACCAGGAACAGTTAAAATGGGTGAGAGTTCACCACGGAAAAGGGCAATGGGGTGAGAGTTCACCATGAGAAAAAGAGCGATTGAGTGAGAGTTCACCATGAGAAAAAGAGCGATGGGGTGAGGGTTCACCATAGTAAAGATAAAGAGCAATGGGTGAGAGTTCACCATAATAAAGATAAACAGCAATGGGTGAGAGTTCACCTTGAGAAAATCAAAGTCTCCTTCGAGCCACCTCATGGTATCTGGTTATTATTCTATGAACCTCTGCCTTTTCCAACTGTTTTAGTTGAAAAGTGCAATAGAAATATATGAGGATGGAATGAACTTGTTGCGGAATGAAAGTCATTCCGGAAAGATTTGGGGAGCATGCTAAATTTGTTACTGATTGGTAGAGCCCTCGTCGTTCCCAGGGTCTCCCCCCATCTTCTTGCTCTGGGGGGCGGGGCGGGGAAAGAGAGATCTTGGGAACGAGATTGTAGTGAAGCGGGACGGCTGTACACAGGCTATAGTGGAGCCATTATGCGAAAAAATCATGTTGCGGAGAGAAAAGGGGGATCAATCATAGTCAAGCTTTTGGATCGTGGAAAAAGTTATTTTTTATAGTAACAAGTCGGGGTATACGAAGACAGCGAAAGTCTGTCCCAAGTGTACCATAGCCTGTTGGCGTTCATATAGTGTGGGGTGCAGCGTGCAGAAGAGTGGTGAAGATAGATTTCTTTTTACCCCTGGTTGTTCTTTGTGGCAGAATAAACTATTGGAAAATCTGGAACAGAGTACTTTTTCCAGCATGATGATTTGATATTATAAACGAAAAGCTGTGTTGGGTCAGTGCCTTGTGTCACTTTGTTATTCTTAGAAGTATTTGGTCCACAAAAAAAATGGTCAAGTGAATCGAAGTTATAAATATAAACGTGATTGAAACTGCTAAAATTTAGTTTTTGTTAGATTCTTTATTATTAAGCAGACCAAAACCACACTTTGTATAAGATGTACAGTATTATCTATGAAAGTGATAAGAAATCCGCTTCCATCTGATCTTGGCCTGTAGAACACTTGGAGCCATTATTTCTTTTATACTTTTTTTTAGTTTTGACCTTCATGTAGGTAAAATAGATATTTGTAGTTGTTTGTTACTACTCGGAGGTTGGGTGGGGGAGTGGGGTACTTCCATATACATGCTATAAAAACACCTAACCCACAGCGCATACCAGTGTTTTACACACTAACAAAGATTCTCAAACTGACTCTAACTGGAAGACCAATAATTTCGGGCTCTGAAGGTCCAACAGAACGTATATCATCAATTATAGACCACATCCTCCAGCCTATTGCCAAAGCGCAAAAATGGTACCTCAAAGATACCACAGATTTCATTAACCAGACATACATAAAAAAACTCTCAAATTGCAAAATTTCAACTCACGAGACAAATTTACTATCAAGGGGTCTGAAATTTATCCAAACACCGATTCCAGATAAGAATCGCGTCAGGCAACAACTGCTTCGAGACTTCAAACATTTCGCGAGACAAATGCGTCTCCGATACATTTTTAACAACAAAAATAGTGAACAGCAACCCTTTCACGTTAAATCGAACTGGGAACCTCCAGTTCAACCATCAGTTGCACTTGAAACATATTTAGAAGAAATTAAAGTACAACTCGCTGAGATCGAGATTACTAAGCCACGAAATAACCTGCCTTACCAACAACGTATAGCACTGAAAGATTTAGTTATCAAAAAGGCAGACTAAGGATCCACAACGGTCATTATGAACAAACAAGATAAGATGACAGAGGGCCAAACTCAACTTGATGATAGAAAGAACTACATGCCCCTAGAAACACAAATGGTGAAGGAGACCTCACAAAGGGTCAGATATTTAATTAATGAACTCCATTTAGGAAATCACATAGACGCAGAGACCAAAGAATGGCTTTCTCAAACACCTAACCCACCGCGCATACCAGTGTTTTACACACTAACAAAGATTCACAAACCGACTCTAACTGGAAGACCAATAATTTTGGGCTGTGAAGGTCCGACAGAACGTATATCATCATTTATAGACCACATCCTCCAGCCTACTGCCAAAGCGCAAAAATCGTACCTCAAAGATACCACAGATTTCATTAACTTTATAGAAAGGACAAAAGTCAAACAAAATACGATTCTAGTTTCAATGGATGTTACCAGCCTGTACACCAATATCCCCCAAGAGGAAGGGATAAACACTGTATGCATAGCATATCCTTAATATCCTTAATAATGTAATATTGAGAACCTCAAAGGTAATGCCATGGAGGGAAAGGTTAGGAATGCTACATGTATGCAGACATGTAATTAATGCAAGGACAGAAAATATGAGTAAGATAATACTGAACAGCTCATATTGACACAGAATATTATCACTATGTGACATCTTGAACTTATGTAACATGCTTTCCTTGTCAGTTCTTTCAAGTTAAGATCATACCAACTGTCAACCACAGTGGAAAATATCTTGAAAACATAAACCTTAACCTAAAGTTGCTGATCACAGTTTTGACAGTCAAGTTTCTTGTCTCCAACACCATACTACAAAGCTAATAAACTTGACTGATCATCATGATGTGCCATTAACACGGCTAAAGTTGCGAACTATTTTCTTTTTGACAAACAACATATTTGCCATTGCTCTATGCTTAACCCTCCATGTAAAATATCCTGCAATGTTTGAAATGTACAATAAAGAGATTGAAAAGTTTATACTTCAAAAAAAGGAAATAGAGACATCTTCCATAACCTTCCCTTGGTTGCTTTAATATTAGGGGTCGCAACTTATGACAGATGCTCATTAGCTGGCAACTTGCTTGCATAAACCCATGCAATACTAACCACCTCCCTGCCATGCATGTCATCAGTGTCACTCCTGACAGTACACCAGCAAAATGCAACATCTGCAATTGCTCCTTCTTAATAACAGAGGTCTAATAATACATGTCACAAGTTTTTGATCCTGTGGTTGTGACCCACGTTGCACCTGTTGCAGAAAATACAGAAGCTTACCAAGAGAATCACAAGCAGCACTTCCCATGAATTTGTTCAACTTGGGAAGGACACCAACTTCCAGACGCGCAATGTAATCAACTTGATGATGTGCAAAATGCCAAGACTAATATGTTGGCATAAGACTGGTAATACCATCTACACATAAGTGCTAGTTGACAATGGTCCGAAATTTATTTTGGTCAGAAAGTATTCTAACTGTAAAACACTTTCAAAGCTGACTGGAAGGGACAACGTGAAACTGACAATTATAGAAATAGTGAGAACAAACAATACGATTACTAGATTGACACGGAAAAAGTACTGGATTATCAGACTGAAGCCGCACATAAACAATTTAGTCTGACTAATTTTTTTGTAATTCTCGTATAATTTACTATATACTCTATAATTTTTTTTATATATTTATGTTCCTACTTTTGTTCTTTTATAAAAAAAAAAGAATACTGAAATATTCTTTTATTCTACTGAATTTATATTTTTTATTTTATTCAAATATTTTAATTTATAAATATTTATCTTTTTAAATTCTTACTCCATGTTTCACCATAGTTTTCAAGTCCTGTGTTAGTAAGTGTGAAGCCACACATAGCCATTTTAACTAATGATGATTGAAATTTTTTATTTATTTTATATTAAAGAACTGTACCATTGACACTAATTACACTTACATTTAACACTCCTGAAGAAAGCCAAGACCCCGGATTGTTGAGTAAAGGAAATCCTATTTTTAGTTGGTTTCTCAACAGTCTTTTTCAATGATTTGAAGTCTCAATGGCCGCTAAGAGTGATCCTCGTATTTGGACTTATAAAAGGATAGCACTATTTGAATACCATCACCCAAAGATTCAAGGATCGACTGACAGACTGACAGAGTAAAGGCAGTGAAAGGCATGTGCATGGGAGTATCAGGTCTCCCTTGCCACCTCAAGGTTATACTATTCAGATACGGTCTAACAAGGCTAAAAAGTTTTAAAACACTGAAACAGCTGTCCATGGCTGCCACTGCCCAGCTGATAGGTTGTGCGCATGCATGAGGTCCTGGGAAGACCATGAGATGTGTTTTGTGACTTCCTCCAAAATTTTTCATTGTTTAGAAACATAAAGCAACAGATATTGACAGACAGAAAATAGAAAAAGCCAAAGGTAAATGGAAGCCACTGATGAGGTCTAGCAAGGCAAAAAAAGCTGCCATTGTTGCCACTGCAGGGGTGATATGGGTTTTTGTTCAAATGTGTGTGGCCCTGACCAGGCTGTGGGATGTGTTTTGTTACTTCCCTATTTGCTTTTTGGATAGTTAGAGGAAATACATGTAATAAATAGCTCCATAAATAGATGAACTGAGAGATCAAAGGGTTCATAGATAGATAACAAGAGGATGAATTAACTATAAAAACATTCTTAATTCTGATTGGTTCTTACCACACACTGTTTTTTTGCCAAATTAGAGCACCCACAGCTGAAGTGTCCAACAACAAAGTGTCCAATATGAAGGTGTCCAATAACAAAGTTCGCATGCTGCAAATGGGAACGCTCTCCTCAATATTCCTAAAACCTTCAGTTGTAAAAATGGGTTGTTGTCAGTGATGATATTCCTCAACATGTTTCAATTTTCTTTCTTTATTCAATAACATTTTGTTTTATTTTTTTATTTTTTATTATTTTTTCAATCATTTTTATGTTTATTTAAGACCTTTTTTTCAAATTTTCGCTTCATGCATCACTGAAGTTTTACAGTCTTGTGTCAGTAACCACATGTGTCTGTATGGTGCCACAGGCAACCCTCTCAACCAATGATCATTGGGATTTGTATTTAGTTTATATTAAAAAATATTGAAACATTGACGCTCGTATAATTTATACTTAATACTCCTGAAGAAGGGCAAGACACTGTTACGTTTAGTAAAGGTTAGGGAAGTCCTATTTGGAGTTGGATTCATGACAATTTTAGTTTATAATTTGAAGTGTCCACAAACACTACAAGTTATCCTCTTATCTGGAGTTATAAGAGGGTAGCATTGTTCAAATACCCAGACCTATTACAGACGTACAAAGATTTAAGTACATTGAAAGACAGACAAACAGATAGAGATAGATAGAAAGAAATGTAAAGCCAGCAAGGGTATGTTTACATTACTTTTGGGCCTGATGGCTATGTCATGCTGATGAGACCTAAACAAGGCCATAACAGCTATTCACGGCGGCCAATACCCATGTGATAAGTTGTGCGCATCCGTTAGGTCCTGGCCAGACCGTGAGATGTGTTTTGTGAATTCTTTTCACATTTTATTTATGGACAGACAGAAAGGTAGAACTATAGATAGATAAAGAGCCATGTGTGTCATCCTGTTGCTTCAAGGATATGCACTGCAATTGCAGATAAAATCCTTCAAATTGAAGGTGTCCCAATTGTCAAGGCAGAAAATTGTTGAAAAAATGGACTTTTAGCAGTTGTCTTCTTAAAGATTACTTATGGTGTATGTTTTTTTGTCTGTATTATCTTATAGATTTTTATTGATTGTCTGGGATCACTAATATCTTGAGAGCTCTTAAAGTGTGAGACAAATTAATTGTCACCCAGAATACAAATCGATATGCTGCATTTCATATGACAAAAAAGCAATACCTTTCTCATATACCAGGATATATTGTGCTGCATAGGTCCATTTTCTACAAACAAAATCATTTCAGAAATCGGACAGAATTATTCTGTGGTGTCCACTAAAATGATTGTAGCTTGAATCTTTGAAATGTTTTCTTATAGATGCATGTGTTGACCCTTTGTAACTACATGTAATTTAAAAGCAAGTGACTGGTTTTCTTGTTGCCCTTTTACACACTCTTCCTCACAGGAGACCATTTCACTTTGGATGTTACATTCTTGCCATGATGAACCATTTTGCATCCTGCGGAACCCTGCATCAGACACAAGCCAGCATAACAGATGAACAAAATTTTCCTATGTCAATGTTTTATTTTGTTGTTTTGTTGAAGGAAAAACACTACAACATGAAATCTACACCATCATAAATATTCCATCAGGGCATACTCGATGCACCTATCTGCAGGAATTCGCTACCTTCCAATCACTTCCTATAAAGTGTGGGGGAGTTTAGGCCCCCTTCTGGCCCCGATTTATCCAACCACAGTGGGAGCGGTAGTTGTCATCTGGTTACATCAAGCATATGCACTCTAATTCTATTGAGCTGAGAAAAGTCTCAGCAGTAAACAACATGTCCTGAATGTTGGGTCGGTAAATTTCAACATGGTTTACTTTCCTCAGTTCCCTTAGTGTAAATCCTTTATGGCATCTGTTTTCATCTGTTTGTTTTGTTGTAAATCTTCTTAATGACTACCAGTGACCACAAGTATTCAAATACCTTTTTAAGGGCAAGACAAATTAATTGTCACTCAAGCTGTAATTTTATGTTGCAATTCACGTGTGAAACAAGCTAACTGTGTCAGCTAATCTCAAGCTGCCATGGCTCTTTTTCTACAAATTGGTGCTGGTAAGCAAAATCTCTTCATAATCTCAAAGAATAATTTGATGGCATTCCCTGATGCGTCAATAATTTTAAAGTTTGCTAAATTTGTTTTCTTATCACTTCTTTCAAGTTAAGAACACACCATCAGCTGTCAGCCAAATAGCAACACGGTTGGAAAGATAAAACTTCACCTACAGTTGATGACCAAAATAAACATCACCAAGTTAGGGCAAGCAAGTTTTAATTGTCAGGAGCCACAACACATTTTCAACTGTCCTAACACTGATAAAGGTCCTTCCCTCCATCCAAAAACTGTTTGATTGTTTGCCATGAAGAAAGTTATTGAAATGTTCATGTTTCTAAGACAACAATAAAAGTAGAATTAACAACATTAAAAAAAAATTAAAATCCAAGAAAAGAGGAAGATGTGGATTTGGTTTATCCAACTAAGGAAATTTAAATAATTTCCTTATTTACATTAGATGTCAGTACAATATACCAACTTTTTGGTGGAAAACTGAGCTACAAAGTTTATTTGGTACCTTCTCTTTTTACCTAGGTATATATTTATATTTGGTACATTATTCACTTTACTTATAGATGAACATCCAGACCCTATTTGTCTACATGTACTTCAAAACAAGATAGGTATTCAATTCCTCCCATATTATATACATGATTCAGTGCTCCAAATGCAGAATGCAAAACATCAGCGAGACTAAACGACATCTAAGCAACAGATTTGGTGCAAATAGACATGCGACCAAAAAAGCAATCAACCACTGTCACATTGATCAATCTCCCGCGGATTCAGACCATTTCATTCTTCAGGCCATTCGATTACAACATAGAACTCATTCCCGTTGAGCTAATAAACTCTCACAGACACCATTCGCAAAGCCAAACAAGCTTTTTAATTATCAACAGCAATACTCTTGAATGACATGGAACAAACGCCACGAAACTCAATCTGTTTTTTATCTGTATATTTTTTACAATTATTTTTATTCTTTTTGCACCTCTTTTTCTATTGTACATGTCTCTTCTTTTTAGTTTGTCCTTTGTTTGCATCATTTCAAATATTCTAACCGCCTATTTCAATTTTTGCTTAGCTTTTTCAGCCCCTGAAGAAGGTAAGTTTTGCCTAACCAAAATATTGGGCAATAAAATTTATTTAACCTGTTAAGCTGTCCGATCAGCCTTGCATCAAGTTTAACGTTTTATTTTATATTGCTGATCCTGATCTACACCAAGATCCGGCTTTTCTTCACTGCTGTATGTCCAAGTGGCCCTTGCATAATTCCAGTACATTAATGAACCATATTTTGCAGAGGAGAGCAGTTTACTTTTAGCATTACTATCTTGCGGTGACGAACCACAATATTTTTTTAGTGAGGAACCCTGTATCAATCACAAGCCAGGGTATCAAATTTCTTTTCTTGAAGAAAGAAACAAACATGCAAGCTCAGAAATGTCCATAATAAAATTAGTTTTTAATATGATCTATTCAGTATAATATTACTTATTATTTCTTACATCATTGCACTTTTTCAAGTATTGTTGTATTTGTCTCTTTTGTCATTTGTCTCTATTTCTTATCTTTTCACTGCATGGGTTTCCTTGGAGGAGCTCAGTATTGTATCATTCATAATAAGTTATTCTCTTAACAGACTTCCCTCTGAGAAATAATGTGTAAATTTTCTATTCCCAGAAGTGCAATGCCTTGACAAAATACATTAGTATTCAGCAAACCTATCCACTTGTCATCCTTTTTGTCCCATACACAAGCTCCAACTAACCCACACACCTACTAGCCCACAAACATTCTGCCATCATAAGTCATGTGACTATAAGTATCTTTTGCAGCAGAGTCAAGAAAATGACATTTTGGATTCTAGAACAGATTGAAAACAAATCAGTGTCCACTTAAAAGGAAAAACATAAAAGTGTAAGGAATCCATATCATTTACACTGGATTAAATTGATTTGATAATTTCGTCTAACAATGAGCTGTTTATATATTTGTCTCAATTCCATGATTAAATTATAGGATAGGATAGGATAGGATAGAATAGGATGGAATGAGATAGGAAAGGATGCACTAATATAGGATACGATAGGAAACAATGGGATGGGATAGGATAGGATACGATAGATGGGATGGGATGGGATGGGATACGATAGGATAGGATAGGAAAGGATAGGGTAGGATACGATAGGATAGGATAGGAAACGGTAGGATACGATAGGATAGGAAAGGATAGGATAAGATAGGAAAGGATATGATATGTTACGATAGAATGAGATAGGAAAGCATAGAATAGTCTAGGATACAATAGGATACAGTGGGATGGGATAGGATACGATAGGATACGATAGATGGGATGGGATGGGATAAAATAGGATAGGATAAGAAAAGATAAGAAAGGATAGGATAGGATAACATATAAAAGGAAAGGATGGGATAGGCTAGGCTAGGCTAGGCTAGGCTGGGCTGGGATGGGATGGGACGGGATAGGATAGGATAGGATAGGATAGGATAGGATAGGATAGGATAGGATAGGATAGGATAGGATAGGATAGGATAGGATAGGATAGGATAGGATAGGATAGGATAGGATAGGATAGGATAGGATAGGATAGGATAGGATAGGATAAGATGGATGGCAGGATTCTCTGTGATCTCCCTTGATGATGAGTTGGAGCCGGCTGTTGGTGTCATCCTTTTGCACCAAGCATATGCATTGCAATTTTATTGAAAAGAGGAAAGTCTTTTGTGATTTCAAATATTTTAGACAGCATTTAGAAAAGGAACTAGTAGCAGAAACTGTCACAAGCTTGCGGCAGTCAATAGCATACAGTTTTGACCAGCTTTGTTAGAATGGCTGAATGTTTTCATTAGATAGACTGAGAGACTAACAAACTACATTAAAGACACTGATGTTTACCAGTTGCCTTCTTTAATATTGTTTACGGTGTAGGTTTCATGTCTGCTTTTTTAAGTTTCCGATATTTTGTTGACTGTATAGAGTCACAAATATTAAAAATGTGGAGTACAAACCAATATGCTTCACTTCACAAGAAAAGCAATCTTTTTTTTTCACTATACCAAAACAAATCGTGCTGTGTTGATAAGTGACCATGAATTAAATCTGTTTCTTAAGAATGATTAAATGGCATTCGCTGATGTGTCAATAAATTGCCAATTTTAATTGTTATGTTTTATATGTAGCCACTTGGAACTACATATACTTCAAAACAAAATGACTCATGTTAAGTTCAATGCACAGTGACAAGGAACAATCAAGGAGATCTTGCTGTATTAACCACTGACTCTTCCACAAAGAAGAGCATTTCACTTTAAGCATTACTATGTTGCAATGATTGCCTGCCATTTTCTCTACTGAGTCACAAGCCATCTAATCATTCGAAGACTTGATGATTGCTTTAGTTTTCCATTCATGTTTTTGAAGAATATAATACCAAAATATTATTTATATCACATATAATATTTATTTATGTTTATTTATTTACCTTTTTTCAAATTCTTGCTTTATGTATCACTATAGTTTTTAACTCTTATGTGAGTAAGAGCATGCGTCTCAAAGAGACCATGCTTAACTCTCTCATCCATTGAGGATTAGGATTTTGTATTTAGCTCATATTCAAACAATTCTACCATTGACCCCTGAAACGTTTAGTCAAGGTTAAGCACGTCCTACTTGAAGTTGGATTCTTGACAATCATATTTACTCATTTCCATGATAGCTATAAGTGATCCTCGTATTTGGACCTCAAATGGATAGCATTGTTTAAATGTCTAGAGCTATTACAAAGATACAAGGATTTTGCTGCATGGATAGACAGAGAGAAAAGTAAAGGCAGTAAAGGGTAGGTGTACAGGACAGTTGGGTCTTCCTCGATCCCTGACAGCTATGCCATGCTGATGGAGCCTAACAAGGCCAAAACAGCTGTCACTGTCAAGGTGAACATGCATGAGGTCCTGGCCAGAATATGGGATGTTTCAGTGACTTCCCTTTCTATTGTGACTGTATCAGTCATTAGCCAGCATAACAAATAAAGGAATTTTGTTTTTTGTTGTTGACGGAAAAAAACCAACAAAATCAAAGCTAAAACACTGAAAATCTTTAATAGGGGAATACATGGTGCATCTCTCTTCAGAAATTCAATAAGTTCTAAACAGATGCCATCATGTGTGGGGGATTTTGAGCCCCTTTCTTGTCCTAAGGATCAATTTCTCAACTGTAAACAAACTATGTTTTTTGCAGGAGTTCTTTATCACTTGTCTACTGACATAAAAGTTTCTTCCAACATCGGAGTAGTTGCCCACAAACAAACTAGAAATATAGCCTCTACCAGTTTGGACAATGGCAACTGTAATTCCCCTTTCAATATACAGCTATTTCAGATAACGTTGTCCGGATCAAAGCTTAAAGACAAGACTGAAAGGCAGTATGGGTAGAGGAAGAGAGCAACTGCACGTGCTGAATACTAAAATATATAGTGACATGACAAACGCGGATTTGCCCGTTTTCTTTGTTTTCAGACATGTGAAACAAGGTGCTTTTAACCACACTGAATTTAAGAAGAATTTTCAAAACTCAGAGCCAAACGACACTAAAAGTAAAGCTACAGAAAGGCCTCCTGAGAGGAAAAACAAACTTGTGAATTCTTCGCGTGCGAAATACAAATTTGTACATTTAATGAAGCTTATATGCAAATTTATAGTGAATACCCAGAACGCCACACGGTCTTGTCTTTTAGCTTTAATCTTTGACCCGACAACGTTAATTGAAATAGCTGTATCCTAAGACAAGGCTTTCCTGGGATATAACATTCGTTCAACTCACAGCTTTCTTTTTAGCAGGTACGGGGATAACAAAAATATCATCCTGGGATCAGTATTTTTGAAACCCCAGTTGGAGCTGTTGTTGTCATCTTGTTACATGAAGCATATGCACTTTAATTGTATTCAGCAAAGGAAAGGCTCAGCAGTAAACAACATGTCTGGAATGTTGGCTCATTTTTATCTCAGTTGACTTTCCTAAGTTTCCTTAGTGTAAATCGTTTATAGTATCTGTTTTTGTCTGCTTGTTATGCTGTAGTTCCTTTTATTGCCTGTTCTTGATCACAAGTATTTATTACTTTTTAAGGGCAAGACAAATCATTAATTGTCACCCAGACTGCAACCCGATGTTGCATTTCATGTGCAAAACAACCAATACTTTTCTAACTATACCAGCAAATGTTGTGCTGCCATGGTTTCTTTCTACAAATAGGTGCCCATGAGCACAATCTCTTGTTAACCTCAAAGAATAATTTTATGGCATTCCATGACATGTCAATAATGTTAAAGTTTGTTTTCTTATCACTTCTTTCAAGTTAAGAACACACCGTCTGTCAGCCAGGTAGCCACACTGCTGGAAAGATAAAGCTTCACCTACACTTAATGACCACAATAAACATCAGCAAGTTAGGGCAGTCAAGTTTTCCTTCTCAAGAACCACAATACACACATTACCAAATTGACTGATCATTTTCAATTTTTCTTTAAGTACACCAATGAAGGTGCTTCCCTCCATCAAAAAACTGCTTGATTGTTTGACACGAAGAAAGTTATTGAAATGTTCATATTTCTAGGAAAACAATTAAAGTAAAATTAACAAACATAAAAAATAGAATCAAAGGAAAAAGGAAGTGGTGGATTTCGCTTATACAACTAAGGAAATTTAAATAAATTACAATTTAAGACAAAAGGATATTACCACTTTCCGATGATAAGTTGAGTTTTTCATGGAAAACTAAGCTATAAAGTTTATGTGGGTATTAGGATTGAACACTTATTTCTTTTACTTATATTTGCTACATTATTCACTTTACCTTAACCTATATTTCCTTATTAAATTGTTTTTATTTTAGTTGCTTGCTTCTGTAAGCCAGTAGCTTTTAATGGCATTCACTGACATGTAATTAGATCAACACTTCCAATTGTTATGTCAGAGATGAACATATTGACCGCTTCAGATGACATGTACTTTAAAACAAGACAGGTATTCAATTCCATACAAGGTGGCAATAAACAATATGAAGCATACAGTATGTTGCTCAAGGATGTCCCATAATGATTACCAAAGATGCACAAAGAAAACCTTGCTATGTGCCCAATCTTCTTGGCCACACACACCTATAATTATGCTTTGGGCAAACCGTTATCAAACAATCACTACAATGTGACTGAAACCTATCAGTTTGTTAATGAAATACAAGACCTGGTGATCAACAATGGTGATATCCTGGTGTCATACGACATAACTTTGCTGTTTACGTATTTGCCTTTGGAGGAGACCATCTCAATATTGGCTGACAAGGCATTCACTGATGATTGGTTCAATAAGACCCATGAACTGAACCTCTCCAGATCTCAGCTAGTCGACTTACTGAGAGCAGCAACCAAAAGGCAACTCTTTAAGGTTTGATGGGAATCTTTATGAACAGACGGATAAGGCTGCAATGGGATCCCCTGTTGCACCCCTACTAGCAAACATATTCATGTGCTCCATCAAAGAAAAACACAATCAGGATGGCAAGCTGTCCTATTTTTATCGTTGATATGTACGTTATGCCAAACAAGACTTCAGCTGACAGTTTTTTGGACACCCTCCATAACTGCCACTCCTCTGTAAAATTTACAATGGATGTTGAGAATAATTCCTTCATACCTTTTGTTGGTGTTGAGCTAATAAACATAGTGCCAAGAATTGAGACCAGAGTTTACACCAAGCCAACAAACACAGACTCCTCGTTTATTACCAAAGCCATGTCGATAGTCAATACAAGTGCTGCCTAATTACCACCATGTTGTATCAAGCCTACTGGCTGTCGTCTGATTGGTCCTATTTTTCACAGGAATGTGATCAGTTAAAGGATGTGTTCTCAAAACTTAAATCCCCTCAGCAGTTATTCAACTCAGCTGTCAAGGGCTTCATTAATTATCTGACCAGCAGCACTCCCTTGCTACAGGAGAAAACTAGCATGGCTCGAGTCCTTTAAAAGAATAAGACTGAGCAAACATTGTTAAACAGCCTCTTAACAACCTAAGCTTAGAGACCAAGACTGTAATCCAGCAGGTTTTTGTCAGCTGGAAATAAATAATAATAATCTTTAATGAGGAGACTTTTTCACACATAAGTGGTTTTCAAAAAGGACCTTGAAGATTAAAACTAAAAACTAAAATTATCTTCATTGAGTTAAAAATATGTTAAACAACTTAAGAGGACAAAAAATAAGAATTTTATAAACACTTAAATTAAGAAATTAAAACCTGTTGCTTAAAAATACCGGTATTTACATTGTCAGAGTCTCGTATAATCTGGCTAAGAGAATTAAAATCATTAACTGTGTGATAGGCGGTTCTCTGTTTTCCCCAATTTCTCTTGACGCAGGAGAGTCTGAGATTGACTTAATTTCTGGTGTTATAATTATGTTGATGTTGTTGTTGTGTCACTTAAGTCAATTCATGATTTATAAGTCCATTTAGACATTTGTAGACATGCACACATCTTTGCTGGAAACGCCTTTTCTCTAATGGTATCATTTAAGAGTCGCTAATGCATGCGACGCAGATGAATACAGCGGTTAATCAAAAATTATTTTAGCCGCCTTATTTTGCAAAGACAATAAAGTTACATTATGCTTGTCATCCCAAACTAGATCAGCGTACTGGAATACGGGCATGATAAGACTTTTATAAAAAGGATGGGCGCCCTAAATGGTAATTAAATAAAATAACACGAAGACCTCAAATTGCAAGAAATCAAGCCATCAATGTTTAGTTTACAAATTTCAATGTGGCCTGAGCGATGCGGGCTATGTTGTTTACATACAGGGCCACTTGCACCAATGTGTTGATGGACATAAATAAAAATTGTCGTCTATTTACAAGCACTACATGGAGGATCACAGTGTTCAACTGCCCGCATCTCTAAAAACAAAATGGATGGCCTAATCAAAGAGATGCATTTCATCTGCAAGTTGCGACCATTCCTTAATGTGCAAACAGACTCTGTCCGTGCAAAAGTATTCACCTAGGATTTTTCACTTTATGCAAATTTAGAAACTTTTTAACAACATTGCATATTTGATTTTATTTTAGTCTTGAGAATTGCGTCAAGATGATGCCGAAACGCCAACTGATTACAATTATTTTCGCATGTATATGCTTTACAAAATAATTTCTCTTCTTAATTTCCTTAATTATTATTTTTTTAACAGCTTTGTCCTTTCATAAAATTATATCTCAAACTTACTGGATATTTTATATTTTTGTTGTTAGTGTTGTACATTTGTAAGTCGAGTTTTAAATCTAACCAACACTGGACAATATCCTCACCCAATTTTGAAAGTTTTGAGTTTTTGAAAGTTTTGAGTCTATGAGTATCATGTTCTCTTTTGTGCTGTTCTGTTGGATTGTTGCATAGGGTTTTTATTCTCCTGTTTTTGCTCTCATAAGGAATAAAGTAAACAGTTTAAATACAAATGTAAGGAATTATGCATTATATAATACAATGTCTTCCTGCTCCTAAACAAATTTCATTACAAAATATAAGTTGCCTCAAGGTAGTCAACCAATAGGCAAAGTTTGATTTAAAATCTATGTTAAGTTCTACAGCTATATTTCAGCAAATGACCTTAATGACAAGCCAAAAAGAAGACTTTTGCATCAATGTAAACAATATTTGCTAACATATGCATGTTGGATGTGTTAGTCAATATTTAACAAATCATGCAGTATATCGCTCGATACTTAAAATCAGCAGATATTCTGCAAGACTGATCAGGATAATTGTTTTATTATTGAACTAATTCCCAATGAAAAACATTTTACAGCTAAAACTACCGTGGTTTAGCAGTGCTTTGCAATACTCAGGCAAATTGTGGCAACCAGCTATATGGCAGCATATCTGCAATGTACAGATGATGAACAGCAGTGACTTTCTGACCATATACAGTACCGCCCGAAACTACTTACCCATTTGCCGCGGTCCTACCTCGGTCAAACTGCAGATCGATACTGCGTTCTCACCTCGGCATAGACGCGGCGTGCCGCGAAAAATCTCCGGTTTTACCGGTTTTTTTTGCGGCAAGCAATACCGCGGTAATCGGTGAGACGCGGTAGAGTTGAATAGGCTTACTTATCTTTTGTTTAGAGTTCATTAAGAACAACAGGCAAGATTTCACGCTTCGATGATATATCACTCATCTCATAAATTCAATGAAACCGCCGCTTTAAGAGGAGCTCGTTACCGATTTGGAAACCGGCGAGTATAAATTATCCCGGCTGTTAATACTTGCAGGTTGTCTTTTTGTCTAGGAAAAGAAAATCATCCGCTAGACTAATAAAACGACACACCAAAAAGACTCTTCGTCAACGAAACCAATAGATTTCTCCGACAACTATCAAGTTTTGATTCAGAAAGAAATGGTTCGTGGAAACGTTCACGCATTATATTCCTGCCGTATACTCGGGAGTTTGTAAACAACGCAACACTTGCATTCATTCAGTGCGTTGTCTTAAAAACATCTTTTCAAATGGGTTAAACTTGCTTGTCTGGCTTTAAAGAACGTAGTTCTATAACGAATATTGTTCGGTATTTCGAGATAAACAGACATCTTTAGATTTTACAGCGATGAATTCATAAGTTGCGATACGGCTATCAACAAACGTGACAGCATGTCCTGCGACAATAACATTTGCGGTAACTTGAAATGTGCAGTCATGAGCACAAGCACAACTTTCAAAAGATTGTTTCTTAACTTTTCGAACGCTTACTACGATCGGATATAAGTTTTCCAGAAGAATAAGGAATCAATAACATTTGCAGGAAATGTGTTATCTTTCGGGACACATTCACAGTTGATTATGCAAATTTCGGCTAATTCCAACGAGTTGTTTATTTGTCGTGCGGCTAGACGTTTTGTTTCTTTTGCTGATAAGAATTATTTTATTCCGACTAAAAGTAACGTTTTTCGGTCAGTTGAAAATTTGACACTCAGATTACTCGGTCGGCGATTAGCGTTATGATATTTACGTCTTGATGAAAAGTTTAGAAATGAAGCATGTTCATTATGTCCCGCCGTCCCCGACATGTGGTGTGTTGGGAAACAACTCAACGATCTAAAATTGATTTCGCTTCTTATTTATCCGATCTGTGTGGCAAAGTTGAAAGAAACAATAAATATCCAGACTTTTGGCGAGTAATAATACCTCCAAATATACATATACGCAAAATTTTAAACAAGGTCCTCAGTCGCTGAGACAGCACATTCCGACAAATGCATGACCTTCGCGCGTGGAGTTGTTTCAAACATTAACCTGTCACAATTGTAATTTTACTTTGCATCTGTGACTCAGCTGTTTTAAAGTTGTGATTTTTTGCTGCAAGAAACTTTTGTTTGTTATACAAAGTATCCAGGAGAGCCGCACGAAGAATTCGTAAAACATGAATCGATCGCGACCATTGTTTACACACGGGCTCCTTTGTTGATTCACCGTCAGACACAGTAAAGAGAACCTTGGCGGCAGAAAGACAAAAAAAAGAAAGAAAGATTTTACTTCCTCTGGATCAACTTCCACTGTTCGAAAAATTTCTTTAGCTGTTCATTTGTTTGACTTCATCCGTTTAATAATTTTCTACAGCCGTTGATCTCTTCTACGTTCGTTTGCAAAGTAAAGCTTTTCGGCACGCGCTGGCGAGTCGTTTGTGTAAATGTTCACTGTCGCTTGAAGGATCACGGCAAGAAATGAAGCGGTTCTGTTTGGGTATATTTAAATCGATGATTCAAAGGAACAGTGAAATCTTCTCTTTACAGTGAAAAACCCGATGACAAGTTGAACAGGCTATCTGTTGCAAACTGATGTGTATCGAGAGTAAATTGAAATATGGTAAGGGAAACAACGGAAGTTCTATTCGGCGCGGCACGATTTTTACTCAGTCTTCCTTGTAATTTAAATGCAGCAATTTCAGGCCATTGAAAGAATAACAACAGGGTCCTCTATGAATAACAACATACTTCTATAAAAGAACACTATCATTCACTTCATGGGATCTTTGTTTTCCGTTCGCTGTTTTGATTTATAGCTCGCATCTATCGATTTTAAAAGTTTTAAACACAAAAAGTTCGGTCGAGCGATTGTTAACCATAACTTACATGAATTACTTTTCACAGCTTGAGGGCAACAATGGGAGTAATTAGTGAGTATTGTTTCTTCACCGCAGTATACTGCGTCTTCCTTACCGCGGCGTTCGGTCACGTTCGTCCAAGACGAGGTTGAGCTTACCACGGCACTGCGGTGAGTTCGCGGCAAAACAGCGCGGCAAGGACGAGGTTTCACCGCGTGCTAATGGGTAAATACTTTCGGGCGGTACTGTATGGGCAACATGACAATTTTGTGAATAATTTACAATTATTCCACAAGCACATGTTGGATATGGGATGGTAGATAGCCAACGAGACGGGCAGCGCCAAGTTGGCTATAGCCAACAAGCGCAAGTGGAATAATTATTTTATTGAAAACATGCAAATAATTGGCTGTTCTCGCTGACGCGTACACCTCTCCAAAGTGTTCTCTGCAAGCCACGGTTATCAGTGAGAACCGCCGTCTAGTAGTCCTTGGTGTGCCCACTTCTCTTCAGACAAATAACATGTTTTCAAGATAAAAAATCTAAAATGAAACAATCTTAAGGTTTTATAGGATTTTTTACCTTTCAACAACCTCTCCAAGCTGAAAACAATGTGAATTCGGGTGAAAATGTGAAAAATATGAACTACTTGTGAAATTAATATTTGACCCAATATTTTGTAACAATTCAGCTACATTGCAATTAAATTTAAAGGTACAGGATTCACAACCTTTTCATACGAGTGGAGCACTTTCACACCTCCTTCACCAATTTTGAAGCCATTATGGAAACTTTCCAGTCAAAGAAGATGCTGAAAAGCATTTTTATATTGTCACAATTTTGACAAAGATAAATGGATGACAGATTTATTTTTTGTGCCTTTGTCAGAGTTTAAGAACCTTTTAAATGTAGTTTTGCATGGACGCTACCTGAAGCAGACCACAGTTTCTTCATTGGCTACACCTTTACATTGTCCTTGGCTACACCATCCTGTGCACTTGTTTCTCAAACTTTCTTGTGGATTGTGCCTGTGTTAAAATACTTCAAAGAACACTGTGCAGGTGTTGCCCATTTCTGCATTAATAACATACAACTAAACACCATTACAAGATTAGAAAGCTATTTGAAAGGTACAGTTTCATAAAACTCTTTATTAAAAGGGTTGGGAGTAGGGTAGGGCAGGGTATTTTCTCTGTCTTCTCTGATGGCTTTCATAGTAATTCATCCTGATTGCTATTTTTTCATAATACTTCAAACACAAGTGACAGCCCTGAAGATAAATTATTTCAACAGTTTCAAAGCCAAGACTTTTTCCTGTTCTACAAAATATGTATTTCACTGAACGAATTCTTCCCCTTAGAGCTTTTTACTGTAAAATTCTGTTTAGGGTGAGATGTAACAGGACATGAAAACAACAACTTAAAACTAACAAAAACCTGGAAAGCTTTAAACTGGACAGTTAATGCTTACCAACTCTTGAATTTAACTGCATGGAACACCAAAGTAAAGAATTTAGAAAAGCAGCCACTTGAGTAACAAATGTGCAAGGTTTGAGTGACTCATGGTTCGCTATGGTAATACACTGGAACTTCGCTTATGTTGTCTATTGCCTGGAAAAATTCTCGCTTAGTAAAGAAACTCAAACACTTATACCGAAATAAATAGAAAGAAATTGAATTCACACTAAAAATAGTAAAGCATTCAAAAAATTAAGAAGCTTTAACCATTCCTACAGTTTGACTCCTATTTTGCTCAACAAAGACAGCCACATTTGTAGAAAAGAGGCCTGTGATTTGTTTTACCTTTTCTGGTCTCCCACTTTCTTCTGTCATCTCAATTTAGAAACGTTCACTTTGAAGGTTGTACACATACTTTACTTGCCTAGTTCTAGTTCCTATTTTTCTGATTTATTTGCTATGTTAAGAACTTTTTCTTAACGACCAATGACCACTCATTGCGCATCACACACATGTTGTTTATATCACATACAATGCTCTTAGAGTGCTAGATTGAAAACAAAATGTGAGCACGTTCTGCTTTTATCTAGTTTTAAATCAAACGTAGAAGTGCAGATGTCACAACTGAATTCTGTGAAAAGTCAATACAATTGGTCATTGACTTCACCATAATATAAGGAAATGACAGGAACTTCCAGTATACATACAATCATTGGTGAACTTAAAAACATTGTACCGAGATCACATGTTTTATTGAAGTTGGCCCCTGACCAGATATTGGTTTTCTATTGGATCACTAGCTCTAGTCCTTTATTTTTTTGTTCTAACAGGATTTTTCAGGGGAATTTCGCAATTGGAGTTGACAATCAATTTAGACTATGGAATCTTTCTTGAGTAGTTGCCTAATAACTTCAATAACTTCAATAGAGTATTTCTACAAATTATTAAGAACCAGCAAAAAATGTATATGTGGAGCTCCACTTTTAGGCTTGGCTAAATCTATATAACTTTATTACCTATTTGGGTTGGTTACCAATAACAGAGATCAATAAATAGATTTATTTACCTTCACAATGTTACATGTCCACTGTAGTTCCCCAAATTTAAAAACATTAATACGTGGCACTTCCTGCAAAATTGCCCCGGCCGGCCTTTATATAACTGCAAATCATTCATTCATGTACAAGTGAATGTGATTGAAAACTTAAAGCAAATACCGGTAGCAATGTCCAGTGTAACACATGATCTGATGTGGGTTAACAAACTAACAGAGGTTGGTTTCATGTAGTCTTCCTGCTAGACTGTTTCCTGTTTCAGGTGTTTAGATTTTAACTCTCAAAGAAGCCTTCAATGTCATGTGGAAGATATAACCTGAAATGTTTCAGCGTAAATCCATTTATCGGGTGACCCACACAACTTAACTGTGAACAATACATCCCACATGTAAGTCTATTCATTGCTAGCTCCGTTCATTAGTATCTACCAACAACATGAAACCAGTAAGCTCAAATATCTCAAAAGAGATGTATGGATTGATGCCATCATGATATAAATATGATATGTGTCACTTTTCACTTGGTAAAATCTCATCTTGTGAAGAAGGCACAATTGATTAAGGGTTACATCCAACATGTTGGACTACAAACGCATGGCTCAAAATCAATCCCTACCCAGGGTTGTTGTGTTAACTTCTTAGACAAGACACCATTTACATATTAAGAAAAGATTTTTTTGGAATTTAAAAGTGTGAACACTTTGCAGACAAGGAATACTCAATTTACAGGCCAGTGCGGGTCAGTTGAGTAACCGAATGTTTAGTGGCTGGTTTCACAAATGATCACCGTTGAAATTCTTCTAACTAGTTCTGAAAGAAATGTAGACAGAGCAGTACGGAGAATTTTTATGTTGACATTAAAACTTAAAGGCTCCAAGGTTGCAGCACTTCTCCATCAGTAAACACCCACTTTATAGTCAGTTTGTGGGGTGCTGTGACCTAATGGTTTGTGGATTTGACTCCTGATGGGTCAGTCTGGGGTTGAGCCCTCACCAGAGTCGTCGTGTTGTGTTCCTTGGCAAGACCCTCTACTCTAACAATGCCTTCTCCACCTAGGAGTATTGATGGTGCCTGTAAACTCTGTAAACCCTCACTTGTGTGGGAGACACAGTGCTCTGATGGTTTCATATAACATGTTGGAGTGGAGATTGTAAGATACAAACAGATTGTGTCCAGTGTTCTTGTGTTGTGTTGTTGGACAAGATGGGAGAAAAACTCTTCGTGATGTAAAAGTGTCACCACTTAACAGTCAAGGAAGACTCAGTTTGTAGCCAGTGTGGGGGACACAGTGACCAAATGGTAAGTGGCTGCTCGGCTGGTCTGAAATTGGGCCCTGGCTAGAGTCATTGTGTCGAGTTCATGGGCAAGACACCACTCTCGCAGTGCATCCCTCCACCTTGGAGTGGAGATGATACTAACCAATTGTTTGGGCATCTTGACAAAAAACTAGGGGTAACCTGCAATAGACTAGCTTCCCATCGAGAGAGTGTAGCGATGCTCCTAGGCACTTCATACTACAGAAACTAGAGTAAAGCACCAGAGCTGTTCAGTCATCCGGCTTCTCGCTTTCCCAGGAATGAAACAGACGTCCCTGCTTTGCAGCCAGTGAAATGGTCACCAGAGTGTTCTCATTCCGAGCCACCAAGACTGGAAGAGGGATTTACCGCCTTGTGAAAAACAAACCTTTTACCATAAAAGTTTAACTCGTGCCACTGGATGTACCGACAAAACTTTCAAGTGAGGGAGGGGAAAGAACACTGGTTAACCTGCACTTCTTACAGTTACACAGCAGATGGGTGGAAGTGTGGACTGGCAGGCTGTGACTAGGGCAATGATGGATTGTAGAATGCAGAGGGGGGATTAGGGAATAGTGCCTCTTAAGTCTGGTTGTACGGTCTGGTTGATTCAAGAACCTGCAACAAAGGACAATCCTCTGGTAGTAATGTAGTTAACACATGGTGTTGTGGCAGCCAAGATCAGGATTCAAATCTCTGAAGTTGCAGTTTCTGTTGTAGAAAAAAGATCAGCAACCTTTGTAACAACGGTTATTTCTTTTGATATTTAGATGACGCATCTCGCATGGATGAAAGTCAGCTTTTGATTGCCTGTTGAAAATTGAGGAAAGATTGCATTCCATGCTCAGTTGAAATCATGATACCTGTTCCAGGTCATAAACAGCAGCAGACAGGGTAGAGAGCGAGTCGTGGCAGGTGATCTTTTCTTCACTTCAGAGGCTTTTCCATCCCCCTGGCATTCAGTTCAGGATGTTTAAGTGGATCTCTTGCAGGAGCTACAGCGCAAGGATGTTCTGGATGTGATGAAACATAATCTTCCATGCATTCAGGAAAAGTATCAAGTGATGAACTAACACATCATTATGAAGAAGTAGCTAACAACAGTCACATCAACCAGGAAAGACTGGCCAGCCATGTCTGCTCAAAGGTTTTATTATGATTATTATTATTATTATTATTATTATTATTATTATTATTATTATTATTATTTTTATTATTATTATTATTATTATATTAATATTATTGTTATTATCAAACCTTTGAGCTTAAACACGGTTAATCTCCCCCAGTTGATATAATTGTTGTTCGCTACCTATTCCTAGACATGTCAGTTCATCACTCAACATTTCTCCTAAATATACAGAAGATGATGCGTCATTACAACTAGAACATCCTTGCACTGTAGTTCTTACAAGAAATACACTCAGATATCTTGAACTAAGTGCCAAAAGAATGGAAAAGTCTCTGAAATGACTAAAGGATCACCTACCATGACTTGCTTTCTACCCCATCTGTTGCCTGTTTATGACCTAAAACAGGCAGCAGCATCTCAACCAAGCATGCAATACGTCATTTTCCCCAACTTTCAACAGCCACTCGGAAGCTGAGCTTCATCCAATTAATATGTGTCATCTGAACATCAGGTAGAAATAACTGTTGTTTTATTGCCTATCTTTTTCCTACAACAGAAAAGCCCATCCAGGGATTCAAATCCTGACCTTGACAACCACTGCAACATGTGCTAACCACATCACTGCCGAGGAATTGTACTTCATTGTGGGTTCTTAAATCAACTTGACTGTACAGCCAGACTCAAGAACCACCATTCCCCAGTCTCTCCACCCCATTTTACAATCCACTGTTGCCCTTATCCCAGTCTGCCATTCTACACTTCCACCTGTCTACCGTGTAACTGTTTGTAAGAGGTGTAGGTTAACCAATACCCTTTTTCCTCCCCCACTTAAAATGTTTTGTGGTGCACCCAATGAAGGGCGTTGGACTTAAATGGTGAAAGGAATGTTTTACACAGGACAATTAATCACCCTTACAGTCTCTGTGGCTAAAAATAAAAACATTCCAGTAAGCATTTCATTGGCTACAGAGGGAGGAAGTCTGCTACATTCCTAGGGATGCGAGAAGCCGGATGGCTCAACAGCACTGGTGCTCAACTCTGGTTCCTGTAGCATGAAGTACCTAGGAGTATTGCTCCACTCCTGTGATGGGATGCTTGTCCATTACAAGTGACCCCCAGCATTTGTCAGGATCCCCTAACAGTTGGTCCGTGCCAGTCTGCACTCCAAGCTGGAGGGAAGCACTGTGAGAGTAGTGTGTTGCCCATAAACATGACATGATGGCTCCAGCGAGAGCCCAATTTAAGACCTACTGATCAGCCACTTACCATTTGGTCACTGTTCCTTCCACACTGGCTACAAACTGAGTCTTCCTTGACTGCAAAGTGATGACACTTTTAGATCACGAAGAGTTCTTCTCCCATCTCGTCCAACAACACAACACAAGAACACTGGACGCAATCTGCACTCCAACATGTTACATGTTGCCATCAGAGTACTGTGTCTCCCGCACAAAGCGAGTGTTAACAGACTCCACAAGTACCATCGACACCCCTAGATGGAGAAAGGATTGTTAGAGTAGAGGGTCTTGCCAAGGAACACAGCAGGATGACTCTCGCAAGAGCTCAACACCAGACTGACCCATCAGGAGTCCAATCCACTAACCATTAGGTCACAGCACTTCGCAAACTGACTATAAAGTAGGTGTTCACTGATGGAAAGGTGCTGCCACCTTGGACCCTATGAGCCTGCCTGTCAACTTCATATTCTCCTTACTGCTCTCTTAACATTTCTTACAGAAATAGTTAAGGGAATTGCTTTTTCTATGCAGACAATCCTTTAATGGTGATCATTTTCTAAATTCTTGTGAGCTGTGTCATGGAGAATATGAATTGATATCCTAAAGTGATAATTGAATTTGACATTCTTGAGATCATGAATTTGGATATTTTCATATCCTCAGTTTAACTCATAATTCATTAATTGGGTTGATGCTGGTAGCTAGTAGCTGGTAGCCAGGCTCCACCTGACACAGGACATTGAAGACTTCTTTGAAACTTAAGAACTGTAAATGAAGAGGAACTCAATCCAGTGAATAGACCCACTGAGCTTTGTAAGTTTGTTTCTCCATTTCATGTTGAATTTTTGAAGACTTATTCACGTGCAAATGAATTCATAATTGGCAGATATGTACTAAAGGGCAATTTCCCAGAAAACATCACAGGAATTCAAGGGGGCACTAACATTGTAAACCATAATGAATCTATTTTATCAACTCTATTGGCATACCCTAAAAAGCATGAAATTCTTTTTTTCTTGTTTCTCAGGTTCCAGGTTTTTCTTTTCTTGTTTCTTAATAGGCAGCATTGCCTGGTGGTTAGGGCACTGGACTTGTAAACCTGGGCCCTCGGTTCAAATCCTCCTCCCTACCACTGGATAGATTTGTCTTTGGTCGCCCAAATTCAACTCCTCCATGCTTTGTAAATAGCCAACTGGTCAGCCTCCTACCAGTTGGGATTTTTAACAAGTTTCTGCTTCATTTACAATATTTGTTTATATATTTACAGTGTCTTCAAATACACAACAGTGCTAAATAGTTTCTGTTTTGTTATTTTTTTTTATATCCAAGTTCAAAATCCACCAAGTGCAACCTTACCAACTCTTAGCATGTATGGATTAGGTTTAAGCCACACACAAAATGGTGTCATGTTAACAAAGCTGTCCCTCACACAAGCCTCAGACCTTTGTGTTACTCACGTCACTACTATTTTAAAGGTGTTACATAATCAGTTTTCACTTGTTTCACCTAATAATTGCGAAGCTTGTTACATCAATATTGCTTATGTAAAGCTTAAATTTATTCAAAGACACCTCTAGAATTTTTCTTGGGCAGAACACGTATAAATAGGTTTGCATGAAAACTTAGTATTTGCATTTGCACGTGTCATTGAATAAAACTATTTCAAAACTGGAGTAGTTAACAAAAGGTCTTACTTCACTACACCATACCACTGAACCCAAAAAATTGGTTAAACATTAACCACATGGTTTTAAGCTTTCAAGTCTCTTGTTGTTGTTTTCCAGTACTGACATTTCTCTAAAAATGGAATACTAGTTTTCAGAAGCAAGAGTAAACACTTATCATAATTCTTTTGGGAGGTGATCATGAAAATACTTTTTTTTTAATTTTCAACCTCATTCCTTTGGTCTCTTTGTTCTTTTATTGTCTGGAATAATCATTTCAACAGGAAATAATCATTGCAAAAGATTGAGTCACACAATATTACCTCTTCAATTCAAAAACATCTGCCTTGTAAACTGCACCATAAAAAACAAAGTCTCAAAGACATGCTTGACATAAACAATTGGTAAAGTTTACAGTTGGGCCCTTAAAGTTGTTAGTTAACTACAAACCAGCCTTGCCTTCTCTTTTACAAATTGTCTTCTGTTTGTCCTGGAGTTGTTTAACATTTCTTCTTCTAATGAAACAGGTTATGGCCTGGTTAAAAATACAGATTAATCATAAGTTAACCTCATCTTAAAAGCTCTGACATGTTTACGAAAATGTTTCACTTTACTATATATCCAAGATTACTTGGATCGATCACTCACCATAAAAGCAGGCGCTAAAAATGTGTAATCAAATTTTAACGATCATGAAACTCGATGGACAACGATCGATTATTATCGAGTATCGAAATGATCGACATGTTACGTCCTGCGAACAATCGAGTGTGTTAGCCTTGGCAAAATCGTGGAAAAACCTTAAGAGCACATGTTCACAAGAATCAAACAATATCGAAAATTCTTGGCAAGTGCCGAAAAATGGATTTCGCTTGTATTCTTACCACAGGTAGGTCTTTGTGAGAAACAAATACCAGTATACTTTGTTTGGCTGAATATCGATTTGTTTTCGAGAAAATCGATAATCCTTGAAAACCGCCATATTGCCACTTTCGGAGCTAAAAATTTATGCCGAGTTTCGTAGCTTCGCGTGAAAAAATAAAGCACTCTGGAAGGAAAATACCGGCCAAATGTTGTAGAATGACATCAAATAAGTACGTGGAAAGCAATTTTAGTCCTTCGTGTCCTTTTATTTACAAAATATAATTAAATTTATTTGACACTTTTAATAGGGTTCAAAATTGGTCAAACTTATCGTCTAATTTAAGTATGTGCGAAGCAAAATAATTGGTCAAAAATTCGGTATTTGCAAGTCAAAGGACTGTTCTTTACGACTTTAGAAGGATTAGCTGGGGAAATGATTTCGTGCGATGTTTTTGAATTTCGAAGTTGCCTAAAATTCGTCAATTAGTAATCATGGACATACCGCCGTTTATGTAAACATTTCACGCAAAGGTTGAATTCTTCCCGACGCGAACTTAACTGTGTCTAATAAAAACGTAGACATGCTTACCTCACTCATGTCCAATACTGTCGACATGATACGAGTCAAAAAATACGTTTTACGAGTCGTACGAGTGGACAAGTCGACACCAGTTGAAAAAATACATTTTACAAGTCGTACAAGTGGACAGGTTTTGTCGACTGGACAACTAGGGCTGTCCAGTGGAAAAATGCATCTCATTAGTTCACTCAAAGGGCCGCACCAAAAAGTTGTCGAGTCGAACGAGTGGACAGAATTATTGTCAACTCGACAAAAATTAATTTGTCGACTCGAAAACTGCATCTAATTAAGGTTACCGTATACCTTTGGGGGTGTCTCGCGTCTAAACGATACAGCGCAGTCGGAATAAATTGTAGGCAGCTAAAACCCTATATCAAATTAAAGCTTATTGAGCTGGCTTTCAATCTATAAAAACCATTTTGTAGTAGAATGAAATGTCAATCTTTTAGGAACCTCGAAACAGGAGTGCCTGAGTCGCCTTTTGAAGGCTACAAGTCAAAGTGCATTTAGTATTTCGCTAATTTGATTTGTTCCTTGGTTTCCGGACCCCAAGCGCTAAGGAAACGTGTCAGCATTTTGTCATATTCAATTGCAATAAAAAGATACAAGACATATCGCAAATAGGGCCAAAACACACGGGAGTGATCATACAAAAATCGCTCCAGTATAAAAAGTATACAAAAATAAAAAAAATTGCCGACACATTTTTGTTATTAACATGTTAAACTAGCTGCTCGCCAAATTTGATGTAGAAGGGGCAAATTCCTTTGGAGTTGTAGCTCTTTAAAGTGTCGTGTTCAAAGCGAAAAATTGATTTCAGAAAACAGCGCTCAAAAAAATATCTTGCAATGCAAGCAAACACCGCCCACATGAAGCTTGCAACACCTTCTCAAATAACAAGGCCAATCAGTGCACGAGAATGGCGGCTCTCGTGACACTTCCCGTGAAAACCGTCTCGGTTGAGTGCATACACGTCATATGGGTGTCACTCTAAAGAAGAATTTTTACCTCCGGTCAAAAACGAAATATGCCCATTTCTCCGCCGATATTCACTCTTTTTCAAAATTTTTTTGTTAAATGAAAGATCACACTTGGACTATTACTTGGATGTAAAAATCCGATTTCGGGAAAAATTGTCGATCTGAAGGTATATATGTTTATGAGGACCGCGCGTAATTTATTTGCTTTCAGGGAGCATGTGACGCTGAGAAATAAATTATTTGAGGCAATTTTTGATGTATGAGACCAATCTGATTTTTTTTTTTTGCTTTTATAGATCAAAAAACAAACCAAAACGTTTATGAGGGTATGCGAACAAATGAGTAGGTAAACAAATGTAAACATCCCAATGTCGATAAAAAAAAAATTGAACAATAGATGGTGATATGTTGCTGTCAATCAAATATTAATTAGTAAAAACAATGTTTTATATATATTGAAATCAATGAACACAATGGAATGCAAAATCGCGAGTGGAAAAGGAATGATTTCTTGATAAAGGAGTTTTGAAAAGCAAGGTGACATGTTTAACTTTTGAACTTCCCATGATTCGTTTCATTTAAATCCCTGAACGTCTTGCGTAGATATTAGTTTGCAGTCAGCGTGTTGAAAGCCATGGCGTCCTTTTCTTAAACATTTTTATTGACTTTTCAACACACTACTTACACATATACAGTTGCTACGTTACGTTACTACATTAAAACCACGTTACAAATCTGCGTTAAACTAAAAAAAAAAAAAACAAATACACAAAAACCTATTCATTTCCCTTATGTATTACTATGATTAAATTGAAAAAAAAAGTTACAATTAATTAAATTAACAAAAGTTACATTTAGGTGCAAAAAAGAACTATACTAAATATACCAACAGAGGTTGCCACTTCTCGTAATTCGTAATTTCTTTTTGGTTTTTCTTTGATATCATAAGTTCTATTTTATATACCTCTCTAACTTTAATTTGGAATAGCGTCAACCTCGGTTTTACATTCTTACATCGACATGAATAAATAACTTGTTTCCCTATAATAAGTATATGATTGATAAGTTTATAATTCACAACCTGATTTGTGACGCCCAAAAGAATTATGAAGGTGAGATGTGATCTTCGCAGTGAATTTCCAATTTAAGCAATTGGAATAAAGAAGCCTGAAAAAAATCAGGGCTTCAACGGGATTCGAAGCCCTGATTTTTTTCAGGCTTCTTTATTCCAATTGCTTAAATTGGAAATTCACTGCGAAGATCACATCTCACCTTCATATATATCCTCAGTTCATATATGAATCATTTCATATACATTACATCAAAAGAATTATCTTTTCATTTAAGTATCCGATTCCTATGTTGAATTAATTGAACCAAGTAGTTACCGCAGACAAAAAGATCTGAGTAAACTTGCAATGAACTAGTAAATGTTCGAGGGATTCGTCGTGAACTTGACAAAAAGAGCATTTAGGCGAAGAGACAAGTTTCATTTTGAAGTGTACTGTTTGTATACAGTATGCGATTTAGTATTTTGTATTGAAAGCTTCTAGAATAAGTGTCTATCGAAACACGACCAGGAAGGAGATAAATCTCTTTCCAGTCTAAAGTGGCTTCATCACAGTGAATGGAGTTGTACTTAGATTGTGCTGTTGGAGGAATTTTACATTTTTCTATTAACTCCTTATATACTGATTTCGAATTTAACGATGTAGAATCGACGGAAGTATTTGACTGTGAAAAGTTTGCTCCCGTCAACCCAATTTCTGTATTTAATAACCTTTTCCAGTTCGAACTGTAGAGACTCGTTGACAAGAACTAAAACGCCTTTACTGTGATTTGTGCCATGAGAATAAAACATATCACCTGGCCATTGGTATTTCCATGAATTAATAACGTCAGCTGTGCTGTAGGTTTCTTGCAAAAATATAATATCCGCTTTCTTTTTCTCTGCCCAAGAAATTATGGACTTTCGTTTAGCAAGGTCACGCATCCCTTGAACATTTAGCGAAAGAAAATTAATGCACCAATTAGCCATTGTTTTCTTGTTATCGCCTTAAAACCTAATTTGAAGTAACACCTGTATATTGCAAGAAAAGCACCTCTGGGGGCTTTGTGTCTGGCCACAAGGGGAAAGCAAACAATAAGCATGCATACACTGCACTAATGACAGAAACGAAAAACAAAGGTTCTTTGACTGTTACACAATGCGGAACAAAGAACCTACTACACAAAACAAAACATAAGCAAAGACAGGGAAAAAGGAAAAATTAAAACCCTTACCTCTTGCTCCAGAGTGAACTGTATTAGAGCCTTATCCCTCAACAAAACCTTACCAGTGAACCTTGAGCACTAGCTCCTACACCATAATTTACACTAAATAAAGCGAATAATTGCGGAAGAAGCATTGCAGAGGTATTAAATAATTCAAATTGAAGCCTACCAGCTCGCAAAGTTTTAGCACCCATTAGATGTTAATTATAAGACAGCTACATTATTTTATGACTTCGGTGCTGCAAAAAATTGCAAAATACATAAATTACATTCTATCAGAAAAACCCATCTTTACATCTCGGCTTATAATATTTTACATCTCAACATATTTTCCGTCAATATAAAGTTTATCAGGTTGCAATTTGCTGAAATTAGCGCATTTGCCCTCTTCTCTAGCCTTCTTCAGTCTCTTCATCTGTAGTTTTCTCATGTCGTGAAGTTCTCTTGGGATGTCTTCGTACATCTTGTAACTGGTATCTTTAAGTTTGCGACCACGCTTTAAGACCCTTTCCCTGTCAGGAAATCGTAGAAAGCGAGCTATGATCATTCGGCAAGAATTACCTTTGATCAACTTTGGCTTGCCCATTCTATGCACGTGCTGAAATTCGATATCCTGGGCGTCTTCGATACCGAGAACACTCTGCATGAAGTCAACAAGAACCTGTCTTGTGTCTTCTCGTTGTAGATCAAGCGATTCCGGTGTTTCGGGTATTCCTTCGAACTTTCAATTCTCCCTTCGACTGTACAACTCAAAGTAAAGCATTTGCTTGTAGTTGTTACTGATTTCTTCTTTTCTTTTGTTCATACCGCTTTGAAGCTCTTGGATGTGTTTGTCCACAATAGTGGCGTTGTTTTCAAAATGCGTACACTTCTCGTCGAAGGACACCTGTTTGTCTTTGACAACGCTAACATCTACTTCCAGAGAAGAGACCTTGCTTTGTAAACTTTTAACAGCTTGATTTAAGTCCTCCGTTTTTGTGTCTAGGTTATCTAGTCTTGAAAGTGTGAGATCCAATTTCTCGGTGACCTCTTCTGCGAATTTCGCGGCCATTTCTTCGTCTTCAGTGTCTGAGTTCTGAGCGTCGGGCGAGAGCGACTGTTTCCACCTTTTTTTCCTCGGGTGAAGCTTTTACTGGGCTGATAAATGCACTGTTGCCAGCGCTCCCTTTGCTTTTCTTGGTACAAGACATACGCAACAACAAAAATATTAGAAATATTTGGTGAGCGGAGCGGGGCTCAGAAGAACACGTCTACATCGTTCAAAGGTCTCCTAAGTCTTCTCCTTAAAACACTAAATTTACAGTGGTCTCTGTCCGCCTTAATCAGAGTTAAATGTGTTCGTTAAAACATAAAAAGCCCATCCTTGATTACCCCATTCAATCTTCAAGTTCTTAACACTGTATTAGCGCGCCAGAGGGGTTTTCTTTCGTTAAGGTGATTCCACTGAAAAAGAAGGAGTAATCAAAATTTTCTAAGACTTGGTCCAGTTCATAATTATGTTATGAGCATTGCAAAAATGCCATAAAAAATGGGGGTCACCGTGCTCGTTTTTGTGCAACCTGGACGGCTATTATGGTAAATATATGACCCTCGTGGTTTATATTAGGAATCCTAGTAATCCAAAAAGGGAGCTATCATTTCTAGAAAAAATCATTTCTTGCACTAAAATATCGAAGCAGTTATACAAAATATACTTTAATCTTACATAACAAACTATTTTAATTGAACTGGAATTAAGATTATAAAAGAAATTAGAGATTTTGCTGCATGCGCACGTAAGCAGCACTACCAAAATACGTGCTTTTTAAAGCATTCAAATAAAAATATCTCAAAATAGAATAATCAACTTTTCTTTAAATCGCGATATATTGTAATCAACCGTATGTCATTTAAGTTAATGCCTTAAAAAATGGGGGTCACCGTGCTCGTTTAGAAGAAAATAACCATTAATTTCCCCGCTAAGCTTAATCTGAAGGAAATGCCTTAATGTTGTGTGCACAAGCGCTCGTGCGCGCGCTAAATGACGCGAAAAATCGTGCACAGCGAGGATGCGCAATGCAATTCAGTGGAATCACCTTAACTGCGTTGGAATTCACGGTGGAGTACCACCACTCTAGGAACAGTCTCTTGGTGTAACTTGCAACACTCATTTTACTCTGATAAAAGTAGACGGAGGCGACCATCGAAAGTTTAGTGTTTTAAAACTTAGATCGGTTGAATCACTCTAGCAAAATAGATTCATTGTTCGAGCGGTTGCAGTATACCCGGCCCATTTACTTACATGTGTCGGAACGTTTTTAGTGCGCCGCGTATTCTGCAATCTAGCCTAATTGTTAAAGGGAAACACTTGTGAATACAAATAGTATCGAATAAAGTCTTTTTGTGTTTTGCGAATAAATCTTTTTGGAAAACCATCCCCAAAAATCGCAAATTACAAAATTAAAAACCAAAACTGCAAGAAAGATTTCATTATATCAACAATAAATGTACTGCATGCATTCAAATTACAGTTTTACAGTTCCTTTCAATATTTTACCAATAAATTAATAGAGCCATTGTGACTGCAGATCAACAACACTGATTATAACGAAAGTCTATAAAAAGGCCGAGTGAATATTATTCATTACCAATAGTAGTAATTCCACGTTTTAGTTTACGATAGTTCTTAACAATTATTAGAAAGCATTCGATTCAAATAACCTTTTTAATAATCAAATACAATAAGCAGTAACATTTTGTACATTAAAGTCACTGTGATAAGATCTTTTACAAGAATAACTGAGCAAAATAATTTAAATACAAGCTTCGCTTTCGTTATAGTTGATAAATATATCCATTACCTTGATTAAAAGTGTACCATTAAGGTTGTGAATAAAAATTATATTTTCTTACAGTGGTTGTGGAAATTAATAGGATTTATCTCTAGCAAAACAACAAATCCTACGGAATCCAGAAACAATGAATTTGTTTAATTCAACCTTTCAACAAAATTGATTTGAACATCACAGTGTTGAGACACAATCAGATACGGTTGTTAAGGGATTATCCTATATTTAACGCAACAATTTTGGTGCTATTTTACCAAGTGGTGAATTTTGTGGCTGGCCATTACATTGAAAAAAGATAGATTCTCTTTGACTCGACAACCCATCGCACAGCCCTTGCTTAACAACATGATGGATAATTTCAAAACGTCCTTAATGAGATGCATTTCTCCACTCGACAATTACTTTTCTCCAGTCGACAATGATGTTGTCCACTCGTACGACTCGTACGAGTCGACAACGCATCGCAGGCCCTAGCCCAGCAATATGATGGATAATTTCTAAGTGTCCATAATGAGATGCATTTCTCCACTCGACAAGCACGTTTCTCCAATTGACAATGATGTTGTCCACTCGTACGACTCGTACGAGTCGACAACCCATCGCAGGGCCCCTGCTCAGCAATATGATGGATAATTTCTAAGTGTCCTTAATGAGATGCATTTCTCCACTCGACAAGCACGTTTCTCCAGTCGACAATGATGCTGTCCACTCGTACGACTCGTACGAGTCGACAACCCATCGCAGGGTCCTTGCTCAACAACATGATGGATAATTTCTAAGTGTCCTTAATGGGATGCATTTCTCCACTCGACAAGTACGTTTCTCCAGTCGACAATGATGTTGTCCACTCGTACGACTCGTACGAGTCGACAACCCATCGCAGGGCCCCTGCTCAGCAATATGATGGATAATTTCTCAGTGTCCTTAATGAGATGCATTTCTACACTCGACAAGCACGTTTCTCCAGTCGACAATGATGTTGTCCACTCGTACGACTCGTACGAGTCGACAACCCATCGCAGGGCCCCTGCTCAGCAATATGATGGATAATTTCTAAGTGTCCTTAATGAGATCCATTTCTCCACTTGACAAGTACATTTCTCCAGTTGACAATTTACTTGTCCACTCGTACGAGTTGTAAGACGTAATTTCCACTGGTATCATGTCAACAGTATTGGACAACCCTCGCTTACCTTGATGTTGCTGACGCATTTTAAGTGTTGTATTCGTTCTTCACGATAAAACCCAAGCCCGCAGTGAAGTTAGTGAACCGAATGATTTTCTTGACGCCATGTGTCATTAATTTCCTTGTCTTGAAGTGGCATCTCTTTTTCATTCGTTCTTGAAAATTAATCACTCCAGTCTCAAGTGATCAACGTAACAGCCATGCATAGTATTTTTGCTTTAAATCAGCTTCGAACTGAGAAGCAGAGGCAGATAAAGTGGTTCATTGGCAAACCGTCATTTCAAAAACCGCCATTTGTCCCCAGGCAACTAATTTATTCACAAGGACAATTTCACCTGAAATTGACAACCACTGCCGTAACAAAGTAAGAAGCAAGCACCGTACCTTTTTGGTATCTGGTTAAGGTATTTTGTTGTTGTTGAGCTTAAAATGACACACAGCTGGACTGAGCAGATAAAGAAATTTCAATCGTTCAAATAAACCACCGTTTGCAAAAGTTGCTAAATGGTTGCGTGTAAACGCCTTTTACTTCCGGGGCGGAAGTTCTTCTGTTGAGTTGCTTCGCTTTTCCTCACTTTTAAAAATCATATCATGGCACTTCCTTTTTAAGTCGAAACGCAAAAAGAGATAAAATAAAAGTCTTATTGTTGCCATTAGATCGGCCATCCGTCAATACTGAAGGATCATCCTGTAGAATCCAGCCTGAATAAGATCGGGGATCGGGGGGGGGGGGGGGGGGGGGGTTAGCGGTGGAGAAGGAGAAGGGTGGGAGGTGGTTGCCTTGCCTCCTCACTTGCAAAAATAGTATTGTGTTCAAATAACGTTTACACAACAATTACATAAAAAGACAGCATTAGTACAAGTTTCATTTCACATTTCATAGCTCGGTGATTTGTTCTAGGCTGTCAGCAAAACAAATATCTATAGTGGTCATAATCACCCGCTGTAAAACAGATTTAAGTGGGTCAACGATTCCATATTATACCTCACCCAGAGAATCGGGAAACGTGAACATTGAATGTCATCAAATAACCCCAGTCGCTGGATGTGTGGTGACGCCAGCTCAGGCATGTGCAAATAAATACCATTCTATATTCACACGACGTTTCAAAAAACGCAACAACGTTTTACTCTAGAATACCTCAACTTGGTATTTTTAGCCTGCTACTAGCATTATATTACACACCTTTGCCAGAGTAGCTAGTAAAACGGAAGTGGTTGTTTTGGTATCACAGGAAATAATGATCTGGGCTATAGCTGTTCCGATCAGGTGGGCCGGCATATTAAATAGGTTTTGCTTACTTCACGACTGAAATAATCGTTAGCATAAATACAAAAACTCGACGACAAAATGCTATCATTTATAACCAAACGCGTTTTGGTTCCTTGGCATTGCTAATTACATAGATAGACGTCTTTTGTGGTAATTCTTGCACTTATTTCACTAAGGTCAATCACCAGCCAAATATTATACTCCTAAAAATTGCCGGGTATAAAGGACTGCTTGGGAATCTGATTCCAATCCCGTACGGTGGGGTGGGGGGGGGGGGGCGTTGGAAAGATAAAAAAAAATTACACAAAACGATTAAGACTGTGACCGGTCGATTACACCGACGACTACCTTCCTTGCCAGGATTATCGCAGGAAGCCGCAACCAGTTTGGCACTGTAGTGAGAAGATCTAATCTTTTGGATTGGTTAATCGTTTTCAAATAATTCATCATAATTTATTCTTTCGATCAGTCTTGTCCACTCATCCACCCTGCATGTTATTTTAATATTTGTGTTTTTAAACCTGTCTAAACGCACACACTCATTTCTGAACATTTCAGAAATTTTTTAGAATGAAAATTACTTTCCAAAGAGCTAATATTGAAGGCAAATATTAATAATTAAGAATATTATTATTTAATTATCCTGCTATTTCGACATAGCACTTTTATGTAATTTATGCATATGTACATATTTTGTATTTATTTTGGCTTTTATTTATAGTTGATGTGATGTCTTACAAGATTTTATCAACTTAATAAATGTAGATGAAAATACACCCCACCTAAGAAATGATGTCAAAATGCAGGAAATGGCACTTGAGGGAACCCAAACTTTGCAAAATTTTCTGGGAGGGCAAGCACGAAGACCCCCCCAGAGGCTCGTTCCTTCGGAACTCGTGCAAGCGCCTCCGGCGCTAAAATACCTCCCAAAACATAAAAGAACCCCCCTCAACAGAATCCACCCTAAGGGCCTGAATTTACCTCATTTAGTTCCTTTGCACTGACTACATCTGACTACAAAATTCTATTGTCAGTGTCTTGTAACTGAATTAAGTGAAAGAGTGAACACATCCATTCCCAGTGAGTTGCAAAAGTCTCGCATATCAGGCAGGATCTTAAATATTTTACTGGAAACGTTCCCTGGGACTTCCCGAGCAACACCAGCACCATGCTCTTACCTTGTTGCATACAAGGTCATCGCCTTGTCGTTTTGCACTTATGTTTGGCACAGTTGTTTTTGAAGTGAAAAATATCGCTGTTACGACTTAACACATTGCCCTTCTCAGGACTTGAACCAATTTCGTATCCCCCTTAGCGCTTATGGTCACCCGCGCAACAACGTAACAACGAACTCGCATTTATTAGGCTTAAGTATTTATAGCCGAAACGTCTACGAAACAATGTAAAAAGAGTCAGTGACAATCCGTCTAACGTGAAATATGTCAACTCCCGACTCACAGACTACACGTATTCGTTATTTAAAGTGTTTCGCATCTATGGTGCATCACTGAATTACAAGGCTAATGACCAGGGTGTTGATTTTGGGCACCCTCCCACTGCATCCCCCTATTGAAACTTATTCAGGCTGGACTCCACAGGATGATTCTTGAATATTGACTGTAGAGTGATCAAACGGCAGCAATAAAGCTTTTTATCTCTTTGTTGCCTTAATCTAATCAAAGATCTCTTCGAGATTCGCCTATTTTGCATAGAGTATGCGTTGGGGAAATGTTACTATTGAAAGCGATTTGCTCCATTGACACCCAGTCTAGAAGGCTTTTATTAGCGCGCGCCCACCCCCTCAAACATTCTTGGCTCTTTAACGGCATTTAACATAAACGCGCGAGTGGGAAAAAATATACCATATGCGTACTAAATTCAGACAAATAATTACAACTAGACATGCTGAAAGACCAATTCAACACCTTATGTTGCCTTACATGAAGTAATACCGCTGACCATTATGAGCCGAATTAAAATCGTTCGAAGAACGTTCCAACGTAGTTATTTTCATTTGCGTTGAAGAGTTTTTTTGTTGAACTGTTCCAATTATCATGCAGAAAAGTAAATAAAAGATTAAAGAAACAGGTAAGGAAGATAAACATGCAAAACAAGTTTAATTCTTGTACAGTACACTAAAACAATGGAAAGAAATAAACATGCAAAACAAGTTTAATTCTTGTACAGTACACTAAAACAATGGAAAGAAATGTGGTTTGCAAACTTTACAGATGACCGAAGGCATCAAAACACAATTAGGAGTCTGAGCAATGAGGTATCTTTAACTCACACAGATAAGATAGGCGATTGAAATAGTTGTAATGAAAAGTTTTGTGGTCAAATTTGTTTGGCTTAGTGATTGAACTGCAAAAAAAAATGTTGATGCGTAGCCTGGTCGCCAAATTGGCGACCTGTGTGGAAAATTTAGTCGCCAAATTTTATTTCCACTCGCCATGGCGACCAAAATGGTCGCAGCTTGAAGCGCTGAAAATAAACACTCACATTGCTTTTTATGCTATCCATCACTATAACTAATAACAAAAAAATACTTGTTTGAATTTTCCGAAGTACTGTAGTAAATCTTTCCATGTAAAAGGTCGTAAACTGAACACAATTATTAAATAAACAACAACGCGATGGTAAGTCGGCCGCACGCTGCATATCAGATGTCACCATGTGCTTTTCAAATCAATACGCTTCAGAAGCCTAAAATTCCAAACGTTAACTGGGCAAATGAAAGAAACTTGAAGGAAGTTTTGTTTTAGATTAATTCTCATTTCAAGATGTAGCTACTTATGTATCAAAGCTTCAAAATTCTGCATATTTTTGAAGCCGTGAGATCCTTCATTATTCACCCTAAAGCAGGGTTCTCCAAATCAGGCGGTAACCGGTAAAATTTACTGCTTGCAGCACCACTCTTTACCGCCTAAAACCGCTTAGAAATGTTGAAAATCCAACAGGTTAATAAGTCGTTGCACCAATGCAGTTGTGATAAACAATAACTGATAGAATAGGTAGAAAATAAACAGCGAAAAATGCAATATTCATTTACAACTTTGCCCCAGTCAGTCTAATTCAATATTCTTTATTTCTCTTCACCTTCCAAATCTTTGATTGCTGTTATCTTTCGAAAAAAGAACACGTTTTGGAGAACTTTCTTCACAATGAATCGGCAGCAATAGCTGCTCTCCTTTCTTTTTGTCCGTTTTGTCCATTGATAATGAAAGAATTCACAAGGCCAATAGGTAAAAAAGAATTTATTTTAAGTGAGAAATATTACGGAGAAAATAAGCTTACGTGTAGTTGATTGCTAAGTTTACCATAGCTCACGTGTGGAAAAGGGAAAGTCAGCTTTTGTTGTGAACTTCTTCTCATTAAGTTCGTAAGTGTTTAAAACGAAACCCAGAAGGCAGGTTAAAAGAAGCCTTGAGAATACGACCCTTCAGCGATGCCATTGTAAATGCCGAGTATTTGAAGCAAAGAGAAAAGTTAGCGATTCATAGCAAAGGTGAAACGAGAGCGCCAGTTTTTCAAGTACTACTTCATGTAAGCGTCAGCAAGTATATCTCCTTTAAACACCAGAAGAACATTTTAAATAATTTTTTCTTAGGATGTATAAAAAGACGACAGTACGGCCAGAAAAAGTTCTTGTAAAATAAAATTTGACCACCATAGGGTAACACTAGAAAACAGCCGAGATTCACCAGTAGTTCTTTACCGGTTTGAAAAGTTCTTTTACCTACTGTGCTGAAAACTAGGGAGAACCCTGTAAAGCGTAAGTTTAATTTTAGCCCGACGGCTTTTTGCAGTCAATTTTTCACTAAGTGGCTTTACCGATCCTTCTAAAAATTCCAGTCAAGTTCCATTTAAGTTCGAAGCAATATTGTACATTACCATTTTCCTGTCTGAAGTCTTGAGAAGCTGCATTAAGTCGTGATCAAGTCCGTGAATTGTGGTCAAAACAAAAGATTGCGTGACGAGCTAAAAATACTTCTTTCAATGAAGACGACAAACAATAGACTTGTAACAATAGAAAATAGCGTTGGCCAATATCCTCTGACAATGAAGATTCGCAGCAGCTTTTAAGCATGCAAAACTAAGCGACTCAATCGATGAACAGCACAGATTTTTGAAAAATACCTACCTGTAGTTTCCAAAAGGCTAGACAGGTTAAATGACGAGCGACGCGTGAAAATAACTTCGGGATCGAGAAGTGCTGACGCATTCCTATCCAGTGACGTTTTTATCGCCCACAGCGAAAAGTATTCCCTTGACAAATTAAAACAGTCCCTTGAGAGTATACAAAAATGTGGGTCAGAGAGTGCCAACCCAATGATCCCAATTCTTACCATTTTCCTTGTTCCAAGCAAAATAGTCGAAAAAAAAAAGATCTTGGAAAATAATGATATGAATTGAATAAGGAAAAGCGAAGCACTTCCGGCACGGAAGTAAAAGGCGTTTACACGCAACCATTTTGCAAACGGTGGTCTTTTTGAACTGACTTAAATTTCTTTCTCTGGTCAGTCCAACTGTGTGCAATTTTAAGCTCAAATTAAAATAATAACAACAAAATACCTTAACCAGATACCAAAAAGTAACGGTGCTTGCTTCTATACTTTGTCACGGCAGTGGTTGTCAATTTCAGGTGAAATTGTCCTTGTGAATAAATTAGCCGCCACGGGACAAATGGCGGTTTTTGAAATGACGGTTTGTCTCCTGAACCGGTTTATCTTCCTCTGCTTCTCAGTTCGAAGCTGATTTAAAGCAAAAATACTATGCATGGCTGTTACGTTGATCACTTGAGACTGGAGTGTTTTCAAGAACGAATGAAAAAGAGATGTCACTTCAAGACGAGGAAATTAATGACACATGGCGTCAAGAAAATCGTTAAACTAACTTCACCGCGGGCTTGGGCTTTATCGTGAATGAAGGATACAACACTTAAAATGCTTCAGCAACATCAAGGTAAGCATGTCTGGGTCATTCCACAGTATTCCGTCTGTTGCGGAGGGGAAATTTAGAGAACTTATTGTGTTATAGTTTAATTGGTATTTGTCTGTTACTTCTGATTATCTATTGAGGCCTTAAGTCTTCAAGAAAGCTCTCTCTGCTACTGCCCTGCTTTTGTCCAAAATACATTATTTAGATCACAGAGCCTCAAAAGAGGGCTGTTGCGGAGCAGAACAGAGAAAACAGTATTTTTTGTTTTTAAGTTTCACTCGCAAAATTCTCTGAATTGTGAAGTTCTTTTCTGGTCCTAATAGATTTTTGCTTTTCCTCATTGTATGTTTATTAGAAAGATCACAAAATGGAACTCAACTGTTTTTTTTTTTTCAATGAGGCAGGAGTTAAAAACATTGTTTGCTGTTGCGGAGGGGAAGTTGCGGAGGGGAAAATTTGTCCTTTTCAGTATTTGCATTAAACACGTTATAAAAGCTGGTGATAACACTCACATTTCAATAATTATGCAACAATTTCACAATGACATTTAAATATTTTGGCCTTTCAGCATTTTTTTTGGCAATGTTTCACAGTTACGGGTTAACATGTGCTTTTCCCCTCCGCAACAGCAAACAATGTTCTTAAAGCCATCCTCATTGGAAAAACACTGAACATTTGAGTTATCTTTTGTGATCTTTCTAATAAACATACAATGAGGAAAAGCAGAAATCTATTTGGTGAAAATAATTTTAGAATAATATTCAGAGAATTTTGAGAATGAATTTTGAACACAAAACACACCATATCCTCTGTAATAGCCTTCTTTTGAGGCTCTGTGATCTAAACAATGTATTTTGGAGAAATGCAGCACAGCACAAATTAAGAAAGCTTTCTTGGAAACTTATGGTCCCAAGAGATAAAAAGTAACAGACAAAATCCTATTAAACCATAACAATATAAGTGTCTCTAAATTTCCCTTCCGCAACAGACAGATGATGTGATGCTTGTCAGTGCATGTGTATACAGTACTACCCAAATGTAAGTTACCACCTCTCGTCTCGTTTCTCGCGAGACACGTCTCGTTGCTCTCGAGACGAGTCTCGTTTCTCTCGAGACGAGTCTCGTTTTTCTCGAGAGTCACTGAACCGTTTAGTATGGAATATATTACTCGCGAGAAGCCGTTGTACTCTCTATTGTATCAGAGATTTCTGTTTGCGGTGCGTTGTCAAATCGGTGAAGTCGAAATTATCAACAGAAAGTTTGTTTGTTCTACGCTTTATCTTACTTGAATTTGCAACGCCTCCGGACGTCGGTGTAATGCGTAAACAATTATCTTCTAGAAGAATGTCGCCGCGTTTTATAAGCGTACGTCAAGATCGCCTCGTCTCATTTTCAATCGAAATCATAAACCAAGCTACTTATTTAAAATAATTTCCGACTCAACAAATCCGCTCAGCATAAGCGACGTCGGCTCACGCGTCTCGCAGAAATAAGCGCTCATTAATGTTATCGCTTTGAAATTTACTTTTTTGCCGACTCCACAGCACCAACAGCGGCGTTGTTTGAACAACTTTTCGTTGGTTATAATTGTGTCGCCAGTTTTTGCTTGGAGAAAGCAGTCAGAAAGAAAACTGACAGATAAATAAGCCCAGATAAAATTGTTTTGATGAAACTTGAGATGCATGATATGTTTATTTACGAAGTTTTGGTCAAGTGATTTTCTGATTTACAGTTTCGAAAAGATTCCGGTACACTGCAGCCGTTCGAACGGCTTGAGCTATCCGGGACAGCGCTATCCGTTCAGCCGCTCTCATCGAACAACTTGACAAATAAAGAATGTATTAGTATTCGCAGTTACGTCACGTTACGAATAAATATGCGTTGTTTACAATCACCTCGTGAATAAGATAATCAAGATCTTTTTCTGCTCCTGCACGCTGAGCTATCTTTCGATTATCGACAAATGTTTTATTCAAGACTTAAGTCAACAAGTTGACTTTTACCGGGATGAAAACTTCATAAGTTGTAATACGGCTGTCAACAACAAGCGTGACAGCGTGTCCCGCGATTATAATATTCGCGGCAAAGCTGAAATATGCAGTCATGAAAACAAACACATCAAAAGATTGTTTCTTAAGTTTGTGAACGCTTACTACGATCAAATTAAAGCTTTACGGAAGATCAGGGAATCAATGACATTTGCAGGAAATCTGTTATCTTTCGGGAAACGTTCATCATTGATTATGCAAATGTCGTCTTCTTCCAACGAGTTGTTTATTTGTTGTTCGGCTAGCGCTAGAAATTTTGTTCCTTTTGCGGATAAGAATAACTTTTATTCCACTGTAACGTTTTTCGGTCAATTGTAAAAATTTGATGCTCAGATTGCTTGGTCGGCGATCAGTGTTAACATTTACGACTTATAGAAAAGTCAAGAAATGAAGCACGTGCATTATGTCCCGTCGTCCCAGACATGCTGTATGCGGGGAAACAACTCGACAATCAACAAAATGATTTGGCTTCTTATATATCCAATCTGTGTGGCAAAGTTGAAAGAAATAATAAATATCCAGACATTTGTCGTATACATGTACGAGAATTTTAAACAACGTTCTCAGTCGCTGACACAGCGCATTCCGATAAAAGTGTGACCTTCGCGCGTCGAGTTGTCTCACGTTGTCACGATTGTTATTACTTTTTATCTACGCTTCTGCTGTTTTGCCTTCGATATGTATTTTGTTTGAAATAATAGGAATACACCAAGCAAATTCGGAAGATTCCGGTCTTTGCTCTTTGGCTACATATACAGCCGGTGGTGTTACATTCTCGGCGGCGATTGCAAATGTAAACAGAGCGGAACAGAGCGCCGTTGCCATGTATAAACAGGTTCATGTAGGAGCCGCTCGTCGTCTGCCGTTCAAAAATTCCCTTTGGCCGTTCATCCGTTCAACCTCATGCGTTCAAAACATTTGTTTTACCGTGAACTATTTAGTTTAAAACAAATCGTTTTCAGTTTGGTACCAGAAGAAGTCAGTCAAAGAACTGTAGAACATTTCAAGACGGGCCTGTGACCATTAGTTTGCGTAAAGCCGCACGCTAGCAACCATCGATTTAAGCGCTCTCGATCCGTGAAGTATCAGATCAAAACTATCTGAAGAACTTCGACCTTGTAATTTTAAATGAAAACCTGTTCCATTAAGATAACCGTTTTATTAGACAACTAAACTTGTGTTGCTTGAAGTTGCGAATACAAATAGTAAAATAAATCAAGACGAGCGTTCCGTCGATCGTGATTGCAAGCCGTTTGTTTCACAACAAAACGAATGTGATTCCTACATGTATACACTGTAGATGTGCACAAAATAAGATCAAAATAGTGCCGTTTGTACATTCACCTGAAGGCAAAGCGTTGGTACTTACTGTGCACTCGCGAGAAATGAGAAACTTCTCGAGAGAAACGAGACTTGTCTCGAGAGAAACGAGACGCGTCTCGCGAGACGGTGGTAACTTACATTTGAGCGGTACTGTATGTACGATGCTGAAAGGTTGTAAACTTTGGAGAGCAAATGTTTTCTCTTGCCATTGATAACACCATTGAAGTTAAATCTTTCTCAAAAGAGACTTTCTTTCTACAACAGAATTCCCCTCCGCAACATAATTTCCCCTCCGCAACAATATTTCCCCTCCGCAACAGAACCTAATTATTCTCTCTTAGCTTAACAGCTTAAAACATAAACTCTCTTTGAACATAATAAAGCTTAGCCTTAGCCTAAAATTAGAAGATGTGAAAACATGAAGTTGATTTTATTAATTATGAGCCAACAAGCAAAACTTTTAGGCCTCAAAATGTTGCGGAGGGGAAAACAGCATATAGATTGTCGTCTGCTGCTGTCACACTGACAGAAATATCAATTTTGGGCAATGTTAAAATTACTTTTCTTAAGCTGTTTGTGTCCCACACCATCTCAGCAAAATGCCTTTTCTATTTTTTACCAGTAAAACATGTAACTTTCCCCTCCGCAACAGCAATGGTAATTAATGATAATTTATGCACAAACAACAATTGGCGAAAAAAATTGTTTATCATTTTCATGAATTATAGCTTATATGCTATCAATTTGTTTGGAATTTGAGTAAGTTAAACAACTTTGAATTTTAATTTTTTTTGTCCATAATACTGTGGAATGACCCGTCTACGTTTTTATTAGACACAGTTAAGTTCGCGTCGGGAAGAACCTTTGCGTGAAATGTTTACATAAACGGCGGTATCTCCACGATTACTAATTGACGAATTTTAGGCAACTTCGAAATTCAAAAACATCGCACGAAATCATTTCCCCAGCTAATCCTTCTAAAGTCGTAAAGAACAGTCCTTTGACTTGCAAATACCGAATTTTTGACCAATTATTTCGCTTCGCATATACTTAAGGTCGCGCTGGACCCTTGCTGTAATTATGTATGCATTTATTTTAAGAGTATGCACGAGCTGCGACCAATGAAGCCGACAACAATCGAAATATTCATGAGAATATATTTCTTAAAGTTCTTTGTATAAGTAATTACATGTTATTGTTCTCCGCTTTGTGTCCTGTGCGCTGGAACGTAGGGAATTATCATAATTCAGCATAATTAGATTCGAAGCTTCAAATAAAGCGCACGTTGTTGTAAACACTGACTCGGTAGGTCTTCGGAAGCGGCAAAACCTGCAATTTTGTGTCCAAGTTTTCTCCACCGATACAGAATTTCATGACTTGATTTGCAGGGAACATAAACTTGGTGTACTCTATTGTGTTCTGGTCAAAACGGATTTTTAAAATCCCTTTTCAAAAAGAAGATAGCACGTTTCAAAGTTTAGATTTCACATTTTTACCCTCTTAGGAGCCAATAACTCCTAGTAATTATTGAATTCGAGAATTTCGTTCTGACCAGAACACAAAAGAGGTTGTGATTTACCACTAGGTTATATAGTCGTTTAATTTGGTGCGCTATTCTAGCTGGAAACTTGGACACAAAATCGCATTATCTGCAGATTAACACTTAAGAGCTTGTAACATCAAAGTAAACGGTCATCTCTCAGTAAAACGACAATCATGATAAAATTCCATCCACCCCTATTATCCTTGATAAGTTTTGAAGGAATCGGTGTTCAAAATTCGAAGAATTAAACATTTACAACATGACACCCCGTCAAAATTAATTGCTAATGAATTTATTAATGAGCAAGGGTCCAGCGCGGCCTTAAATTAGACGATAAGTTTGACCAATTTTGAACCCTATTAAAAGTGTGTCAAATAAATTTAATTATATTTTGTAAATAAAAGGACACAAAGGACTAAAATTGCTTTCCACGTACTTATTTGATGTAATTCTACAACATTTGGCCGGTATTTTCCTTCCAGAGTGCTTTATTTTTTCACGCGAAGCTACGAAACTCGGCATAAATTTTTAGCTCCGAAAGTGGCAATATGGCGGTTTTCAAGGATTATCGATTTTCTCGAAAACAAATCGATATTCAGCCAAACTAAGTATGCTGGTATTTGTTTCTCACAAAGACCTACCTATGGTAAGAATATAAGCGAAATCCATTTTTCGACACTTGCCGTCTTTTGTCTGACCGTTGGTAACATTGACTCTTAAGATTTTGCATATGCCATATTCATATATTTGTACTTCACTGGAATTTTGCTAGTTTTATAGTGAATTTCAGATAATAACAGAAAGAAACAGAGCTTTAAAGTACTTACCAAATGTAAGCAAAATCCCGTTGAAGCTTTAATGTGAATGTCATGGCGGTCAATGGCGGGAAACCAACTTCGTTCCCAGGGTACACTCCGCTTTCAAGATGGCCAGGATGCTGAGCAATATTTTGACAGCCTCGTCCCCAGTCGTCCCCGGCGAGTCAGGATGTGACGTCACCCGTAAAGCTTGCTGGGAGAACTCGCCTGGAACGCCTGGCAAAAAAAGGCAAATCCAAAATGGCGGAGCCGAGCCAAGTTCCCGACTTCTGCAAAATTCTCCAGAGCCTGCACAAAGCTTCCGAATCAGGCTGGGATTACTTTGTCAGCATTTGTCAGGAAACTCGGGCGGTTATTGGGGATTTTTTTTTTCAAGAATTCGGTGATCGAAAAATTAAAATGCAATTTTACTGTCACGTCAGTAAAATATAGTTAATGGAACGTGACGCTCGTAATCAGTAAGCCTTTCATGGCGGCGTTATTTTCAATTAAGCTATTGTGTAGGCAAGCTCCCAAGGCCAAGCAGACTCTGAGATACATTGTATTCTAGCTCAAACATTATGGCTTTGTTACCTCTAGCAGATTATAACGATCGATAGCATTGGCCAAGAATATTAAAGCACTATTCATGGCTAAGAGTATACACGTGTAATGCTAAGCTGTCCGGTAGTACAGCTCTTTCTACTGGCTTTCCCAGCAGACAAGCGTCTAGCTATAAAAGCTCAAACAAACTGTTCAGAGTTCACTTTGGTGTTCTGTTGTACAGCGCAGTTAGCACTTGCTATACTATTGTTTAAAGTTTTTCATGGCTCACCGCTCACGCCGTGCTCTGAACACAGACCCGGGAGAGGATCTCTCCAAGCTTTCCAGCGAAGTCCTCAAACTCCGTTTACAAGCCCTCAATCTTCCAGTCACGGGCTCTAAAGGGCACCTACTTAGCCGTCTCAAGCGGGCTACGCAGGGCAACGCGGTTGCACCACGGCGAAAGCCACAAAAACGTCTGTCTCAGCCCAAAGCTCGTCGTGGGCGCTCAGCGAAAAGGACCGCCATCGAGTCGCAACCATCTGAGGAAGCTGAAAACGTTCTACGCAGGCGAAATGTGCCATCAAGCCTCGAACACGAGCAGGAAGACAGCGCCCTGTCGGACAGAGCCTCCTTGTCCTCGATCGAGGAGATGTTGGAGTCCGATCACGAACCTGACATCCCAACTGTACCACGTTTCCAACAGTACGCCGGCTTCAGTCCCGTCCAGCGTTCGGCGATCGAAGCGATCGTGACTCAATCGGTACACTCGGCATTCTCCGCGTTCCGAACACCGCCCGCAACAACTCCAAGCCCATTCACTCCTGGCATGGCTTCTCCTCTGGGTCTCTCGAGGCCAGTAGATAAAAGCTTGGAGGACAAGATACTCAGGGGTGAGTACATTGACTTTGCCTTGCTTTTGCCAGACAATCAATATCAATCCCAGACCCCTGAAATCCAGCTCCGCTTGGACGACTCGTCCCCAGGCCCCATGGGTTCCCCAGTCACCATGGTTAGAAGGAAAAAACCAGTTGTCGATACGTTTCAAAAGTGGCTCGACGCGTTCATGGTGTACATGATCGTCCTCGTCACCGCCTACCCACGAAGGGCACTCGAGCTGATTAAATATCAGCAAATTATTAGCAGAGCAGTTGCCAAATTTAAGGGCTTGGCCTGGCTATCGTACGACCAGCAATTCCGTCGCCGTGCAGCGTACGACTTGTCCCTAAGCTGGGATAAGGTCGACCTCGAACTCTGGACGGTGACTTTCGCGGGCCTGGCTAAGCCCCACTGCAACGTTTGCTCCAGCCCTTATCACGCTGAGGATGTCTGTCCTTCTGCTGAACTCCACAGAAAACCGCGTCGTTCCCAAACCGTGTGCTTCGACTTCAACAAGTCCTCCGGTTGCCGGCGCCGCAACTGCAGCTACCCGCACGTGTGTCGCCGCTGCTACTCCAGTGCACCAGGCAACAGTCCAGCCTCACTAGCAAGGCCACGAAGCCCAGCGAGCGTAGCAAGAAGTAAAGTAGAGCAGCAAAGGAGCCAGCAGAAGCCACTAGTATCCTCCCCTATTGACACTTATCGCTTAGAATTAGAGTTGACTAATCATCCTGATCGTAATTTTGTTTTTAATCTGCTAAGTATGCTTAAGGAGGGCGCTCGCATTGGTTATTCCGGGCCGCGTTCAGACCGGGTCTCCCCTAACCTTATTTCGGCAGTACAGCACCCGGATGTAGTCTCCTTGAATCTGCAAAAGGAAGTAGCTCTTGGGAGGGTAGCGGGTCCCTACCAGTCCCCGCCCCTGCCCAAGTTTCAGTGTCACCCGGTGGGCGTGGTTCCCAAAAAACATTCAACGGACTGGCGCACTATCTACCACCTCTCCTACCCCCAGGGCGATGGCATTAACGATTACATTCCAAAGGACCCCTATTCCCTTAGTTATGTCAGGGTCGACGATGCCATCCATATTCTCCAGTCCCTGGGAAGGGGAGCCTTCATGGCCAAGACTGATCTTAAATCAGCCTTCCGCCTGATACCAATTCATCCGGAGGACTGGAGCTTGCTGGGTATCCACTGGAAATCCCAATACTATGTAGACATGTACTTACCCTTTGGGCTTCGAAGCGCCCCGTTCCTTTTCAATCAGCTGTCGGACGGGCTTGAATGGATCCTTAAAAGTAACTATGGCCTCCAGCATGTTATTCACATCCTGGACGACTTCTTCATTGCCGAACGGTCTAAATTGGCTTGTTTATCTAGCTTTAGCACTCTGCTACGGGTGTTCATGTCCCTTAAGGCCCCAGTCGTAGCGTCCAAGACAATAGGCCCCTCCCAGGAGATTAAGTTCATGGGAATTGTTTTAGACAGCATCCGCATGGAGGCCCGCTTACCACAGGATAAACTCTCCAGGATTAATGAACTGTTGAACTCTTTCAAAATACGTCGCTCAGTACGCCTGGTCGAGTTACAATCACTCATTGGGACTCTTCAGTTTGCATGCAAGGTGGTGGTGCCTGGGAGAACCTTCCTTCAGCGGGCAATTAATTTGACCAGGGGGGTCCCAAGCCGCTTTCACCACATACGGCTTAATAAGGAGTTCTTTAAGGATCTGGAAATGTGGAAAGTTTTTCTCTTAGACTGGAACGGGCATTCCTTTTTTCTAGAGTCTTCCCATACCCCTGCTCAGAATCTAGAGCTCTACACCGATGCCGCGGGCTCTATAGGCTTCGGTGGCTATTTCCAGGGCAGGTGGTTTCAGGGTCGCTGGCCTCCCCACATGCTTTTGAACCAAAAACGGGGAATAAGTATCGAATGGCAGGAGCTCTTTCCCATCGTTGTCGCTTGCGCCATGTGGCACCCCTTTCTTGTCGGGAAACGCCTTCAATTCTGGTGTGACAATATATCGGTCGTGTCTATTATAAATTCTGGGCATTCCAAAGTACCACGCATCATGGACTTGGTCAGGCGGCTCGTGCTCCTTTCTATGCAGCACAACTTTGTAGTCCGGGCTCGCCATGTCCCTGGGGTTTCAAATGAGATCGCTGACGCACTCTCCCGCTTTCAGATGCAGCGCTTCCGGGCCCTCGCTCCCGACGCCGACCAGAGTCCTTGTATCATCCCGCCTTCACTAATGACCCTTTGAGGGAGGAAGTCCTAACGTATGCCACCTGGGGTCTTGCCAAGAACACAAATCGAGCTTACAGCTGTGGGGAAAAGCGCTTCCTAGAATTTTGCCTGATGAATCGCCTCCTAGGCCCAGACGGGGACGTATTACCTGCCTCCGAAGGGACACTGGTTTATTTTGCATCCTATCTAGCTAGAACAGTGCGTCATAGCACTATTAAACTCTATTTAGCGGCAGTTCGTAATCTTCACATTACGGCAGGGTTTAACGACCCTCTTAAGGGTAAGCTCATTCTCCAGAAAGTCCTACGTGGCATTCTTCGCTACCAGGGAGACCAATGCATCCGTCGCCAACCAGTAACTCCTCGGGTACTTTTAGCTATTTGTCCCGTCTTGCAGTCATGGCTTAGTCCGAGAGATTTTTCTATGATATGGGCCGCTTTTAATTTGGCGTTTTTCGCCTTTCTCCGTTGCAGCGAGTTTACATACGCCGGGGTTCGTAAATTTAACCAACACTTTGATCTTTGTACTAATTGCATAGCCTTTCATCCCAACCTGGCAAGCCCGCAGCGTATGACGGTACATCTCAAGTCGTCAAAAACTGATATATCTAGGCAAGGGCAGTTCCTCACCATAGCCGGTACCTCGTCAGCCCTTTGCGCGGTTGCGGCCATGCAAAACTACTTTCTTTTAGCTAGGCCAAAACAGGGGCCATTGTTTTATTTCCAGTCAGGTCGCTATCTTACCCAGGGTGTGGTGTCGAACCTCCTTAAGGACAGCTCTAGAGTTGCCGGCCTCCCTTATCAGTGCCTTAAAGGCCATAGCTTTCGCATAGGTGCGGCGTCAGTCGCAGCCGCCGCTGGCTTGCCGGATTGGCTTATTAAAGTTCTAGGTCGCTGGTCCTCGGATTGCCACCAGCTTTATATTAGAACTCCTCAATCTACATTAGAGTCGGTCGCCCCCAGGATGGCTAATGTTTCGGGGGATTTCTCACCGATCTAACTCTTTTGCTTTTTCGTATTTGCTTGGGGGGATGCATTGCCTCGCATGCATCAGTGGCGGTTAAGTCTGCGCAGCGACTTCCCCCAAGCGTCTTGGCTACATTGCCTATGAATATCGCCCGCTACCAATACTCTTGTCCGATCCAGCACGTGCTGTCTTGCAGTCAGCTCGTAGTGCTGGGGAGATAAGTGAGGTTCTTGCGTCACGCAATCTCTGGAAGTCGCACAGGCTTACCTAACGCAAGGCAGTGCTCCCCCATTAACGCCAACTTGGGTCATTGTTTGTTTTAATTAGTAATTTGCGTGATAAGCAAACAACAAGTCACGATTAGATTATTTTGAAAGGAACAGTTACATTAAATGCAATTTTACTGTCACGTCAGTAAAATATAGTTAATGGAACGTGACGCTCGTAATCAGTAAGCCTTTCATGGCGGCGTTATTTTCAATTAAGCTATTGTGTAGGCAAGCTCCCAAGGCCAAGCAGACTCTGAGATACATTGTATTCTAGCTCAAACATTATGGCTTTGTTACCTCTAGCAGATTATAACGATCGATAGCATTGGCCAAGAATATTAAAGCACTATTCATGGCTAAGAGTATACACGTGTAATGCTAAGCTGTCCGGTAGTACAGCTCTTTCTACTGGCTTTCCCAGCAGACAAGCGTCTAGCTATAAAAGCTCAAACAAACTGTTCAGAGTTCACTTTGGTGTTCTGTTGTACAGCGCAGTTAGCACTTGCTATACTATTGTTTAAAGTTTTCCCTCCCTCCCTCCCTTTGGAGAAGAGGTTGGTTTCCTATTTGTTATTGTAATAAACTTGGGTCACTCCTGTGTGGTGCGGTTAAGTCTGCGCAGCGACTTCCCCCAAGCGTCTTGGCTACGTTGCCTATGAATATCGCCCGCTACCAATACTCTTGTCCGATCCAGCACGTGCTGTCTTGCAGTCAGCTCGTAGTGCTGGGGAGATAAGTGAGGTTCTTGCGTCACGCAATCTCTGGAAGTCGCACAGGCTTACCTAACGCAAGGCAGTGCTCCCCCATTAACGCCAACTTGGGTCATTGTTTGTTTTAATTAGTAATTTGCGTGATAAGCAAACAACAAGTCATGATTAGATTATTTTGAAAGGAACAGTTACATTAATGTGGATTTTTTTGCCCAGCAAATTGTTCCTTCGCAGGAACTCGAGGAGTATGTACCATTAACTGTTACTGGTGATGGAAGCTGTTTCTATAGATCTATGTCTTTGTTGGTTGCCGGGGATGAGGCTAAACATACTGAAATTCGTGCAAGATGTGTTATCGAGTTGGCACTGCATTCAGAATTTTACTTGGCGGATGAAGAACTTGTGAGTCGGATCGCAGCGCAAGAGAAACTTCTGGGAGCAGGCGAGAATAAAAGTGGGCATATAGACGCTGGTTTTGTCACTGAGGTATACAGAACGGAAGTTATAAAAAGCTGTAACCTGTATGAGTACACCTCGATGTGGCAGCTGCAAGCTGTTGGGGCTGTGTTAAGAAGGAAAATAAGAAGTGTATATCCTGAAACAACACCAGAGGTAGGTCACTTTTTAACAGTGTAAATAAGGGTTGATATTTATTTCCAAACAAAGACTTAATACTTGTTGTGGCATTTTGGGGGTGGAGAATAGGCAAAAAAAATATAAAATTCAAGTCCATTTCCAACCTTACCATAAACCATATATATGTGGTAGTTTTAATTTTTGACTGAAATTATTGAATTGAATTTTCCACTGTTTAAATTCGCTATCATTCATCATAACAAGAGGAAAATTAAGATCAAACTAAGGATGTATATATTTTAAGCACAACATATATTTTTCCATTGTTAGAAGTTGTCTGTTGGATAGCTGAAAATAATCAATTCACCCATCCATTCAATTTTTCTACTCAAGACTTTTACTTTAAAGTAAGAATACATTTATTTGATGCTATGAATTCTCAACTCTCTTAACAGGTAAGACAGTATTTTCACATTTTGATAATACCACGTGTCTTCGACGAAAAGCCTCCATTGGCTGTGCTTTGGAGCAAAGTGGGACCAGTGGGAAATTTGAGGGATTTTGTTCCAAACCATTTTGTACCACTTGTATCTAGAAATATGATATACTTGTCAGGTAAAGTTACTGTTCATTCTCCAATAGAAAGTTATTTAAAAAAATTCCAAATTACTGTGAACATCCCCTTTAATTATGATTTATGATTGCCTCCCAAAGACCAACCCCTAAAATCCTTGTTCGTTGGAGGTGGGCAACAGTGGAGTAGGGGACTGCCTGTCAGGGTACAGTGGGGACTAGCAGACCTGGCAGGAACCCTGAACAAGCTGCCAAAAAGGGGCTATGGCAAGTCTGCAGGGGACTAATCACCCCCAATTTCAATTGTTGACTACAGAAACCAACAGGCCTTAATATATGTCAAATGGTGCAACAAGCACAGATGATACAGCAAGAAGCAATTTAAGGGTTCTTGGGAGACTATAAGGGTTAAGACATTCTAGCTACAGGTTTTTGGTCCCAAGCCTAGTGAAAGGAGAGGGTACCTGTTGTGCTCAAGGCCATCTCCCCATCCACATAAAAACAATACAGAAACTGATGGTTGAAAATTAACTTTATATTTACATTGTACAATTATTATTAGGCATAATGTACTGCATTAAAAAAAGAATTAATTTAATTTAAAAACAGTAACTCTATTTAAAATTCAGAAATCTGTCATCACAGTCCCTAAAAATTCTGCAAGTGCAGTCTGTATTATATACCCATAGAGGAATGATGGTGGGGATAAAAGTTATTCATCTCTGTAAGTAATAAAACGATCCTGTAAAACATACTTTGTTCATTGATGTAGTAATTTTTAATATTCAATTTAAACTTTTGAAACAGTACAAGAGGAAGATAAATTTCCCTGTCCTCACCCAAACTGCAAGTTGAAAAATCATTGGTTTGTGGACATTGGTAGCCATTATAGAAGAACTCACAACTCTGATGTCAATATGGATGAAGTAAGAGGGGAGAGGAGGTTGAGAAATGAGAATGCTACACTTCTCAAAGTGTTCCTAAACTCAAGCAAAGTCGTAAGATAATTTTTGATTGTAGATGTGAAAGAAGTTCATTTTTTTATATAATATGCCAGACAAAATTTAATTTGGACTAAAATTTGAAATGGACATAATAAATAATTATTAACCTATTACGACCAGAAGATTTCTGCCCGATTTACTTCGTTTTGCCCAACTACCCCTGGGTCTCCCAGGATGGAAATCCCCTAAATATCAAACTGTATCAAATTGTATTTCAGCTTGATAGTTTGTCAGGCTTCCTTCCCTATTTGTCATATCATTTCTCACAGTTACTGTTACTATGTGTGGCATTTTTGTCTGAAATTGTTTTGATGTCACTTTTGTATCTATTTAGATTGGTGGGGAGATGTTTACAGTGAAATACACTTCTGGAAATGTCACATTTAGAGATATTTCATCCTTCAATGCTGCCTTGAAAATTGCATTTGTGTTGCTCACTGGGGAGAAACTATCTTCTTACTCAAGTGAACATTACCAAAATATTACTGTGTCATCTAGTAATGCAACTAAAGTACTTCAAGCCTGGAAAGTGAAGTCATCTTCTGGTCATGATTTACCCGAAATTGAATGTCTAAGGTCAACTGTTAAACATGTGGAAGAAGTTGTGACAAGCTCATCAAATAATGTATCTACAAGTAGAGTTACTATTTCAGCTGATTTAGATAGGCTACAGGTGTCATCACACACACCAACATCACAGCAGGATCCAGGTGATATTGACTCCATCGTTAAACAGCTCGAGGTGATTTTAGAAAAGGAATGGGGTTACACTGAACTCCGAACTGAGCAAAAAGAAGCAATAACTCATTACTTAAAGGAGAGGACTGCTTTGTCACCCTTCCAACAGGGGGATGGAAATCGCTCATTTACATACTCCCGGCTTATAAATTTCATGGTGTGACCACAGTTGCGTCACCCTTGAAATCTCTTGTAGAAGACCAGTTGAGGCAGGGTGCGACGGAAATCAAAATATCAGCTTGCCCTTCGGGCAAGCTGTTATTCCATTGTACTAGCCCGAAGCTCTGAGGTGGTAGCCCGAAATTAATTTATTCAATTAAGACAATAAAATTTATTTACGTCGCAAGCTAAATGCTAATTAATAATGTGGAGCATGGATCAACTAATTCTACAGTACTTATAAAGAAACACTCAATTTAACAAACGATTGTTGCATTGCTATTTCAACTTAGAAAAAAATTTGTACTGTTTCACTTTCCCTCACGAACTGTTTGCTCCACACTTATTTTTGAATTTGCCATAAAAACAATTGCTTCCCGCCTGGCTTGCCCCTCGGGCAACCTATGATCTAAAGACACTAGCCCGGAGAATCATTCCACTAGCCCCGGGCTATCGGACAGCACTTTTGTCGCGCCCTGAGTTGAGGGCATGTACAACTCACAACATTGGTGCATCAGCATTACATGGTGACTTATCAGATTCAGAGCGGCAAGAAATTTACATGTGCCTTAAACAACCAGTTTGTCCATTTAAAATTCTCTATGTGCTGCCAGAGATCATTGAGACGGACAGAACATTCTTCAATATTCTGATTGCCCTTCATTCAAGGAACAAACTTAACCTTTTTGTTGTTGATGAAGCACATTGTGTAAGCATGTGGGGTCATGAGTTCAGAGATTCGTACTTGAAGTTGTCTGAGCTGAGAAAGAACTTCCCAAATGTTCCCCTTCTGATGTTGACTGCTACAGCCAGCAAGAATACCAGGGATGATGTCATTTCCATCTTTTGGACTGACAGGGTCTGTTTGTGATTGACTGCACAATGGGTCTGTTAGCAATTGACTGTCTGACTCAGAATCTGCAATCAAGTCATGATCAGCATTACTGTAAAATGTTAACTAATAACTTACTGAAATGACAAAAATGTGTAAGGACAAATTAAGTCTTGCGTATACTTCTGACTACCTGAACTTGGCCCAGGATTTTGATGAACATCCCCTGCTAACATTGTTAGCCATATTACACATGTAAAAGCCAGGCTATAACAAATTTAAATAAAGTCTCGATTAAATGGAGGTAGAATTTACTCGAGATCTGATAGTGAACAAGATAGACTTTGAAGTTAAAATTCAAATTTACGATCAACGATCAATAACTTACGTGAATCGGGGCATTATCTCTTTTTTCCATGATTTTGTTTCTTTGTTCTTACGCAGATTTTTGAGCAACAAAGGTCAAATATTCTCACCCGAGTCCTATAAATCGAAAGATCTACGCCCATTTTACTACCTAGCCGTAAAATCCACAGACAATAAACTCGTCCCATGCTCAGCTCTTTCAGGCATATTTCCAGATACCTGTATCAAATCTACGCGTAGGGGAACGAATAATATCAAAAATATGTTTTACTTACCATCCTGCAAGGAGAGAAAAACGGTCGCCAAATTTCGTTTCCACCATCTAAAATGACCCACAAATGTAGAGAGGGCTGTATTTAACTCATGCGTACGAAATATTCGCTGATCCTCGCAAAAAAAGCAGATTTTCGTCGAACAATTATCTGGGACTTTTTCTCCCCGATCTGGGACCTTTTCGCCATTTTATGCCAGGCCTCGCGCTTTCGCGCTCGGTTCCAGTCCTCCTCCGCTCACTCGCATAGCGCGAGTTGGCCTGGGGACGAGGCTGTTTCTTTGACATTTGAAGGCAAAATTTCTTAGGTTACAAGGCTCTTTGGAACTTGAAACTTCGGTGAGTATCTTATTTGTATATTTACTTTTAAATGGTGGCGAGAAAGGACCGATTTTAGAATACTCGGCCACTTATTTACACATGTCTGAGCGCTTTTAAAGTCAACGCGCCTGTCACCTGGCTCAGCGGTGTCCGGTCGTTTCGCTACAAAGTCGATTCGCTTCAAGTTGTTTCGTTACAACTCGAAGTCGATTCGCTGCAAACTTGAAGTCGTTTCGATACAACTCGAAGTCGATTCGCTGCAAACTTCAGAAACCCAAAAGTCGATTCCATACAGAAACATATAAGTTACTTTAAGATACAAACGTTGTAATGATCAATGGTTTTCTCGAAGACAAACTTCAGTACCTCCTGTAAACGTACCCAGGCCTCCTCCGCAGTCGGAGCATGCAAACGAGACTTAATAGTAATTGTGTTCACTTCCTAAGTAAATTACTACGTTTATTCAATTTCATTTTCATACATACACTTGTAAGGTTACTTGTAGACTACAATCACGGCTCAATCGAATATACGAAAACTCAAAATAGCAAAAACCCAACGAATAGTAACGGACCTAAGAGGAAACATAATTTTTGCGCGTGGGTGGGCAGGCTTGTTATCGGGGGTGGAAGAGGAATTATTGGGACTGACTTATTCATTATTCCTTCACATTTTTTAGGACTTATTCATTATTCATTTTTAGATTTTTCGTGTTATTCATTATTCCCTATTGCCTAAATAGCGAAGCGCACGAGTGACGTCACGACTCAGACAAGACTCAAACAGTAGTTAGGAATGGAGCATAGTAGGACAGAATTTTGAAATCTGCCCGAGGAAAATTCAAATTCTCCCTTAATTCATCGACAAACCATACTCGGGATGAAATCCTCGATGAATTATGTATCTTAAAAGTGAATTTTAGGTTTAAAGAAATGTTTTATGAATAATAAGTATGGAGAAACAGACAGTGAAAGAGTTGAAGGCCCTTGCCAAAGAGAAAGGTATCAAAGGTTATTATAAAATGCGTAAAGCGGAGCTGATTGAGGTGTTAGAGGAGGAGAGTGAGATTTTTTACTCGGCGAATGACCAATCTATACCGGAGGTTGATATACCGATTCCTGCACCATCGAGAGTAACGCAGATAAGGAATCTTGCCTCTAATGTGGCAGCGCCTGTAAAGAGTGCAATAAACAGGTTTACAGGGTGGTTATTAAATTATATCCCTGAACCTATCAAAAGCGCTGTGAAAGAGAGAGTTGAGAATTTGAAGGAGAGAGTAAACAGTATTTTTAGGAGGCGGGAAGAAGTAGGTCAACCTATTGAGGATGTAAATTTACCTGAAGAGGATAATCTCACACCTAAAGAGTATAAGACGGCTATAAAGGGTTATTTTAAAACGTTCAGAGTGAACGGCGTAGACGGCATGGATGAGAAGACGTTTATGAATAACGTAAAACCGAGGGTTATAAATCTCATAAAGAGTAAGGGATCTATTAAAGTAAAATTAATTCTCACTGTAAGGTTTACTAAAGAGAATCCTGCCACAGGCAAAATCGACATTAATGTATACTCCTTTGCATCTAAAATGGAGATTGTGACAGAGTCAACTGATATCTCTGTTATTTACGATCAGATGACTGATAAAATCTTTGAATTGATTCAGAATTTTAATAACAGAGGTTCCGGTTGGCAATTCGACCGAGTAGAACACCTTGACATTAACATTAACCCTTACAATCCTTTGTCTGCTTCTTCTTATATTGAGTTACCTGGTAACTTAGCAGATAAGAAGGCGATCATCAACGTAAAGAATGAGAATGATAATGAGTGTTTCAAGTGGGCAGTAACCTCAGCAGTCTTTCCTGCTAAAGAACACGGTGAGAGAATCAGCAAACAGATGAAAAAAGATTCAGAAAAGTTTGACTGGACAGGTATCGAGTTTCCTGTATCACTTAAACAGATAGATAATTTTGAGAATCTTAACAATTACGCAATCAACGTATTCGGTTATGAAAAGGTCGTTTACCCTTTGAGAATAAGCAAAAAGAATGAACAGGTGATAAACCTTCTCCTTATCGCAAATGAAGAGACTAATCACTTCTGTTGGATAAAAAACATGTCGAGACTGATATATGGTGATGTTAGTAAACACCATGGTAAGCGATATTTTTGCTATAGATGTTTAAACTCATTTAGATCAGAGAAATCACTGGATAAACATACCGAGTACTGTCAGAATAACGAGGAAGTCAAGATTGAGATGCCTGGAGGGAGACTCTATTTTAAAAATCATTATAAAAAACAGAGAGTTCCATTTGTGGTCTATGCTGATTTCGAGTGTTTTACACAGAAGATAGACACATGTCAACCCGACGATGGTAAAAGCTTCACCAATCAGTACCAAAAGCATAAACCCTCAGGTTTTTGCTATCTCATCAAATGCTTCGATGATAACCTCTTCTCTCCCAAACTTGTAAAGTACACAGCCGAATCTACTGATGAAGACATCCCTCAGTTATTTGTAGAGTCTTTAGAGAAGGATATCAAGGAGATCTATAACAGGTTTAAAAAACCTAAGAAGATGGTGATGACACAGGAGGATAAGATTGACTTTAGAAGGGCTACTCACTGTCACATCTGTGAAGAAGAGTTAGAAGAGACTGATGATGAAAACTATAAAATAGTCCGTGACCACTGCCACCTAACCGGTAAGTTTAGAGGAGCGGCCCATAACATGTGTAATTTAAAATACAGACTACCGAAGTTCTATCCAGTCATCTTTCACAATCTCTCAGGTTACGACAGTCATCTCTTCATTAAAAACCTTGGTAAATCAGAGGGAAAGATAGACTGCATACCCTGTAATGAGGAGAAGTACATCTCATTCACCAAAGAGATCTTGGTTGATAAATTCATTAATAAAGAGGGAGAAGAGAAAGAGGTCAAGCGTAAAATAAGATTCATCGACTCTTTTAAATTCATGGCGACTAGCCTCGACAGTTTGGTAAAGAATCTACCGAAAGAGTCTTTTAAAAATCTTAAAGAATTTTATGAAGGTGAACAGTTAGACCTTATCAAAAGAAAGGGTGTCTTTCCATACGATTGGTTCGATAACTTTGGTAGACTCTCTTCAACATCACTTCCACCGAAAGAGGCTTTTCACTCCATATTGAATGACAGTGACATTACAGAAGAGGATTATAAACACGCACAGAATGTCTGGAAAACATTCAATATGAAGACCATGAGAGATTACCATGACCTCTATCTAAAGAGTGATGTTCTCCTTCTCTCCGATGTCTTTGAAAACTTCAGGGATGTCTGCCTTGATAATTACCGTCTCGACCCGATATTCTATTACACTGCACCCGGTCTTGCATGGGATGCATGTTTAAAAATCGCTAAGGTCAGACTGGAGTTATTGAATGATTACGAGATGTTAATGATGGTAGAGAAAGGAATTCGAGGCGGTGTCTCTATGATCTCTACGAGATACGGAAAGGCAAACAATCCTTATATGAAAGATTACGATCCCGATCAACCGACAAAATTCATCTCTTATCTCGATGCAAACAATCTCTACGGTTGGGCAATGTGTAAACCTCTACCGACTAAAGGTTTTAGATGGATGAATAGAGAAGAGTTAAAAGATTGGAAGAGTATGCCCTGCATACTTGAGGTAGACTTAGAGTACCCTGAACATCTTCACGACCTTCATAACGATTATCCGTTAGCACCGGAGAGAGTAACCGTGAATAAGGTAGAGAAACTTATCCCCAATCTAAACGATAAAAAGAATTACGTTATTCATCACGAAACTTTGAAACTCTATCTATCTCTCGGATTAAAACTCACCAAGATTCACAGAGGGATCACATTCGAAGAGTCAGCGTGGCTAAAGCCTTACATAGATCTTAACACGAATCTCAGGGCGAATGCAACTAACGATTTTGAGAAAGACTTCTTTAAGTTGATGAATAACTCCGTATTCGGTAAGACTATGGAGAACATCAGAAACAGAGTCGACATAAGATTGGTCACTCGAGTATCTCAGGCGAAGAAGTTAACGTGTAAACCCAATTATCAACACCATACGATCTTCTCAAAGAAACTTGCAGCCGTTCATATGAAGAAGGTCAGTCTAAAATTCAATAAACCCGTCTACCTCGGCATGTCCATCCTAGACTTGAGTAAGACCTTGATGTATGATTTTCATTATAATTACATCAAACCCAAGTACGGAGAGAACGCTAAACTACTATTCACAGACACGGATAGCCTCGCTTACGAGATACAGACAGAAGACTTTTATAGAGACATCTCCTCCGATGTGAAATCAAAGTTCGACACGAGTAATTACCCTAAAGATCATCCAAGCGGTATTCTCACAGGAGTGAATAAGAAGGTCATAGGTATGTTCAAAGACGAGGCCTCAGGGAAGCAGATTGCAGAGTTTGTCGGTCTGAGGGCTAAACTCTACTCATACAGAGTAGAGGAGTCTTACGAGGAGAAAAAGTGTAAGGGAGTGAAGAAGGCGGTGATAAAGAAGACCATCACCTTCAACGATTACAAAGATTGCCTCTTCGATAATAAACCCGCTATGAGAAAGATGAATGTTATCAGAAGTCATCTACACACAATGTATACAGAGACGGTAAACAAGATTGCTCTCTCTCCGTTCGATGATAAGAGATTAATACAGAAGGATAAAATTCACACCTTCGCTTACGGTTATAAAGGAGGAAGCTCAGTACCAAACGGTACGACTTGAAGCTCCTCCCTGACAAACGATCTCTTAGGTCCGTCGAGAAGATAATATAAAACAGGCTGATCGGGAGATATCACCACACGATTTATATTATATACCTCGAGACTCCAGATCGGATCAGTCGCTCTCCTTCTCTCTCCTCCCTCATCCTCACCGGGAGAGAGAAGATACCTTACCTGAACACCTGAGGGTAATCTCTTCTCTTTTAATCCGACAGGTCTTTTGTAATTTACAGGATCAATCTCTACCTCTTTTAAACCGAGGGCTTTATCGGGTTCTTTGCCTGTGATTCTGATCACCTGAGAGTTTAACGCTTTCATGACGGCGGGCAATCTCTTAACCCAGACTCTCGATCTCCCTTCACTCACCATCTCCTGGGCGTACTGATGGCTGAATAATCTCTCCCCCAAAGTCCTGTTCGCTCTCTCAACGAATGCTTGAGCTCGATGGTTACCCGCTTCGCTTCTCTGTATCTTCACATTATGTCTCTCCATCAACTTTGTAACATATCCCATAAACTCTTTACCGGGATCGACCATTATTCTCTTTGGCCATTTAAGCTTTCGAGAGTAAATCCTCTCAAACGCTTTAGCCACCTCTTGACTCTCTTTCGATGTTAACGCCTCAGAATCTTTATATCTCGTTGCAACATCGATCACAACCAAAGCGTATCTATAAGTCTTTCTTCCCACCTTATCATGAGGAAGAAAGAGAAGATCCGCTTGGTGAATCTCATTCGGTCTACTAACACTCCAATGAGGTCTCGGTAAATACTTCGGCGGAGGTAAATAGATCTGCCAAAGTGCCTGTCTCTCTAACCAATCTCTCACCTCTTTTTCAACAACATTTGCCGTGGAAGCCAACTTCGATACTGCGGAGTACCCTTTCCAATAACCCTCCGGACTGTAGTATATTTTTCTCATAACGTTATTTTTAACATTACTCATTTAAAAATAACATCTCTCTCTTTTAAAATGTCGACGTACTCTATACCTGAGAAGATAAAACCGAACCGAGTACCGAGAGAACCGCTCGGTCTTAAGGCAGAGTCATCTCTCAACAGAATAACATTCGATCGTTCATCTCATAATCCCGGAGAGGTCATCCGAGTGGTCATACCTAAATTGGCAGATGATGTGGTGATTGTTCCGGGAAGTATTAAACTAATATTCGATCTGTTAGTCAGCGGTCATGCCAACAACACCGTCGTAAATAATATCGGCCGAAACCTTGTTAAAAAACTCAAGGTTCTTTTCGGAGGTGAGACACTACAGGATACAAATAGATATGATCTATTTCAAACCTATCATGACCTCTTTCTTGAGACTGAGGACAGAGAGGATAGACTAAGACAGGGAATCTCATCAGTGAATATGAGAAAACTCAGAACTGAAGCTGGGGATAAGGTTGAATCTGACGCAAAGGAGGTTGCCCTATCCAAAGTTCATGGCAAAAGGTATGAAATTCCTCTCGACCATCCTGTTATCTGTGATAACGGGTCACTGTATCCGAGGGCGCTTACTCATGATCTGACCTTTGAGATCACTCTGCCGAAAGTGAATGACATTGTAAATCATGATAAAGCGGAAGAGAAGAAGACACCTCCGAATTATAAACTTGAAAACATTGAGTTAGAGTACCACTGCATCAAAAGTGAAGACCTAGCTCTTGAGGCGATGGCAACTTATCAAACGGGTAAAGGATTTTACTATGAGAACGTTCATCATCTCAAAAATTTTACCATCTCAAAACTGAATGACAGTATAATTAACGAGAAAGTCGATACATCAAGGAGGTCGATGACGGGTATACTCTTACTTTTTGAAGAGAGTTATGACACTAAACGAGACTCTGAGAAGTTTGTCAATCCCGACATCAGATCGGTAAGCATCAATATCAACGGTATGCCGAATCAACTCTACTCAAAGGGAATGATTCATTCTGACTTCTGGGAATCGATTAAGAGACGAATGGGAGGATCGGGATCAGTAAAAGAGAAGGATTTTTACGCAGGTGATAAGTTCGGTCTTTGGATTGATTTGAGAACATTTTTTGATAACAGTATTCATGGAGGAGGTCTACGCAACACAAAAGACGGTGTGAAATTAGAGATAAAGAGAAAGACCGGAGGATCGGGAAACATCACCTGTCATATGTTCTTGGTAGCTGACGCGGTGATGGAGATCATGAGCAAAGATTTAAAGTCAATCGTATACTGAGGGCCCTCGCATTTACAGATAGTGATAATGAACTTTGTTCATTGTAAAAATATATTTTTACTAAACTAAAAATATATTTGTATAAAAGACTGAAAAGATAATGATAAATGAAAGAGTTACGAGACAAAATTCCCTTTCACATGATAATCACAGGACCGACAAACTGTGGAAAAACAAAGTACCTAATAGAACAACTTCGAGGACCATTCCGAAAGGTCTTTGAGTACATAGTTCTTATCTGCCCGACCTACGCCAAGAACAGGACCTATCACGGTTTTGCCCAGAATGACAAACGCTTCTATGTCCTCTCTCCGGATGCATCAAATTCTGAAGAGATCGATTCCCTTCTTACAGACGTATCACTTATCTTCTCCGGAACAAACACCCTGTTAATTCTCGATGACTGCGCCGTCTCCAAAGACCTTAAGCAACGCTCGAATAAATTCATCGACCTCGCTTTCTCCGGGAGACACGATGGATTGAGTGTATGGGTGTTGACACAGCAGTTGACCTCGATCGCGAAACCCTTTCGAGAGAACGTCGCCTGCGTGGTAACTTTTCACAATCCCTCTCAGGTCGGTATGAAGACCCTGTTCGAAGATTACGGGGGAGATTTAGACACGGAGACGAAGAGACTATTTAACAGAGTGTTAAAAACAGAGAGATACGCTCGACTATGTCTCTGCCTCAGATATCCTTTTGAGTGTTATCTTGAGATACCGATTTAAAAGAAGTGTGAGATTAAGAATTTAAAGGTATCATAAATCATATTAACCTTCGGTATGGCGAACGTTGAAGATTATATTGAAGAGATACAGCCTGAGAAAATAGAAGAGCAGCCTGATAATGATGATCTGGAGAATCATAGAGAATCACTCGCGATACTCGCATCTCTCGGATCGACAGAGGAGTATCTAGGTAAAGCGATGAGTCTGGGAGATATTAAGAGACTAACACCAAAACAGGTAGAGAAGTACTTCAATCGATACAAGACCGTAATGGGAAAGAGAGTATCGAACGGATTGGTGGAGTCAGCCATCTCTGCGGCATCCGTTCTTATCTCCTATGTTATTCCCGTGGATGATGTGGAGTCACTGAATGAAGACTTGAAGAACGATGATCTTGTTAAACGTGAACTGTCGAACTTCGCAGGTCTCTTGGTACTGAAGGGAGGAAGATTGGTAGCGTTAGCTAGCGGACTCTTTAAGGTCGCTAAGCATGTAAAGTTAAGACAGAGTGAGGAGAATTCTAAGGAGAATGAGGAGGTTTCTAATGACTCTTAAGAGTAATTGAATAAGACTGTTAATATTGTTTAAATCAACTGACTAGGTTGATTTAAACAATAACTATACAACAACTAAAGATGTCATTCGGAGTATATGAAGAGAAGTGTAGAAAGATATTTCAAGAGTTATTCAAAAAAGAGTTTAAAAAGGTTAGACCCGATTGGTTGAAGAATCTTTGGACTTACCAGAACCTCGAGTTGGACGGTTATAACCCTGACGTGTTAACTCCTAAAGGTAAAGGTTTGGCATTCGAGTATGACGGTGCGCAGCACTCAAGGTTCACTCCCCTATTTCACTCATGTGCGGAAGATTTCGAGTACCAAGTTATGAAAGACTCTTTGAAGGATGAGATGTGCAGAGATGAAGGGGTTCTCTTAATAAGAATACCTCACTACATTCCTTATTGGGAACTAAAGCCTTTCATTATCGGAAGATTGGTAATAGAGGGTGTTAAGCTTAACTAATAAAGGTTAATCAGTATGTAGAAAAATGATTTAAAGAATTATAATGACTTATTAAAATGTCTAATGTTAACGCATGTTACGTAGTTCGCAAAGTTAAAAACTCTGAGAAAGAGAAGGTACTCGCTAACGCTCCCAGCATTGTGCGTTACGTTGATTACAGAGTGAACATTTCTGGAGAACAGAGAGAGAGATTCTATTCAGCCATTGATAACAGCGAAGCCGTAACCATAAGATTTCGACACGAGGATCTCGGGAGAGGTGATGATCTCATCGCTTTCACTATGCAACAGTTTAAAAGAATCGCAAGCGCTTTCAACAAAGGAAGGGGAGTCACCATAAAGATGAGTAAGGATCAGGTTCAGAGACACGAAATCGTTGATGAGGATGATTATTTCTATTCACCGTTGTAAATAAACAGCATTGTGTAAACTTGACTCTAAACAGGTTTAAAGACATCTTCTAACATTACTAAAACATGTCAGAAGATGTTGAACAGATCACTAAGACCCCAGTTGAGAGTAATGACAGAACAAAAGAGAAAGATCCCAAGAAGGTCGCCGCAGGAAAGAAACTCGCCGAGTATAATAAACGGGCGAAAGAGGCGTTGAAAGAGAAGATGAAACGCGATGCTGAGAAGGCGACTGAACCTGAGGAGAGAGAGACAGGAGAGTCACAGAATAGTAAGACTTTCACAGCAGAGGGATGGATTCCTGAGATCTCTTTCACAACCGCGATCTCTCTTGTCGGTATAGGTTTGGCCGCGATCAATATGTTTATGAGTTACAGAAAAGACACAAAGGTTGATCCTCCCCCTGCGATAGAAAGACCACAACAATCAAAGATTCCCGTACCGAAGATGGGGATGCTATGAACTTCGTTAAGAGCCACCTCATACGTCGTTCTTTAAAGATTTAAAGATCTTCTCTCTTAAGATAAATGTCGAAAGAGAAGATCTTCAAGACTATATATGACGCCTCCGTTCTTATAGGTATCTCCTCAGGGTTCGGTTACTTTGTCAATATGAACGACCCCTCAACAAGCATTACAGACTACCTTAAATGGGTTATAATCCTCTCCGGAAGTATTTACTTGAAAGATTATATGCAGAGAGAAGAGATACTTAAGAGGATCGATTCCCTTAACTCGAAGAAGGATACCTCGAGTAAGAACCTTAACTCAAAAAAAGACGATAAAAAGAATCTTGATCTTAAATCAAAGAGAATCGTAAACCTCGCCAATCCCGTCGGTGACAAAGACGCAGTCAATAAGAGTTATGCGGACGGGAAGGTGAAAACTACTCTCAACAGCCTTGTGAGTAAAGCGGGAGATAAGATGACAGGCGATCTAGACATGAGCGGAAACGAGATAAAGAATCTTAAAGAGGCATCCTCATCGGATGCAACATTCGCTGCGAACGTTAATTACGTTAACAAAACCATCAACGAACGTAACGCCATTCTACAGGCACGGTGGCAAGATTACGTCTCTGGGAGACTTGATTACACCGTCGACAGAGAGATGGAAAACGATTTCAAATACGTTTTAGAGAGAGATTCAGGTGACGAATTCATTGATGAACAGAGCATTAAAGGAATGGGAGTGATCACAAGTAAAGATTTTCACCCCTTCAACAAAAGGACGGCTCATTTCGATCTCAAATTTAAAAAAGATTTTTTCAAAAGCAGCTTCGCTGTTAACCTACGTTACGCAACCGAACAACCGAGATACACTGTTGTGTGTGAAATGTTCTGGGATGATAGTGTAACCAATTTAATAGAGTCAGCCACGCTGAAAGCCTCTTTAAACTCTTTTGAGGTCATATATGCACAGCAATCGAACGTTTTTGAGAACCACGTGAGAACTTTGGTAAGAACCCAAAGGATTTTCAGTTGGAATCCTGATAAATTAATCTTTGATATAGTGATAAAGTACAGATCGGGGGTCGCTTATCCTCAAAAATTACCCGTCTACATCGTGTTTTACGGAAGTAAAGGATTCTTTAACAACGTTCCCACATCTGTTTGGAACTCTTGGAGAGTGTTTGACCAAGGAAACGTTTCGATGCAGAAGAATTTAATCCTCTATCAAGACCCTACTGTCGATAAAGGAGCGGCAACAAAAAAATACGTCGACGATAGCATTAAGTTGCAGATGAGAAAAAAAATCTTTTATAAAGGTTATCTTAAACACGACAATTATAGCTTCATCAGATTCTTCGCAAACGGAACGAGTGATCATACAAAGTACGTTAGACAGAGTGATCCCTCCGATTTCATCGTGAATGAGGAGGACTATGAGAAAATACTGATCAAGAATCCGGGAGTCTACTCGATATCTCTGATCGATGGATTGAAGACCCTCGATGAGGAAGACGATAACGGAACTGTTCAGTTCATACTGAATCCCGCACCCTTTCTGAGTCTGAGCGATAATATTAACATCACGGTACCCAACACAGGCAAGGGTTGGAAAACGTATAATTTCATCTCCGTTTTAGATATTTACAAAGACACAAAACTGTCTATACAGACCTCAGATGCCAGAACCATATTTGACGGTTTGGGAGAGGGGTATAAAAAGTTCGGTATGATTCTTATAAATAAGATCGATTAAAGATTTACTACCCTCTGTAAAATGTGGGGTAAGGTTTTAATAATGACCATCATTGCCTTCGCTATCTATCTTACGTTTCGTTCACCGAAAGAACACTGCGCCTGTGGAGTTAAGATACCTGAGGGAGGGGGAATGTGTGATTGCGGAGAGTATAATCACCGAATGGTCATACATAAGGAGAGAAGAGAACAAGAGTAGAGAAGGTCGAAGAGGAGAAAAAGAAGGGGAATGATTACGACACATTCTTGTGAGATTTATTTAAAGATAATCTTCAAAGAGTAAAAATGTCAGAGAATAAACTTGTGAAGACCGTCACTGATGCATCCGTTCTGATCGGCCTCTCGGCGGGAGTCGGATACATTGCGAAGAAGGCTATGAAAGAATCGTTCATAAACGACCCCTCATCAAGCATTGTTAACTACGGTAAATGGGTCGCTGTTCTGTCAGGAAGTATGTACTTGAAAGAGTATTTGGAGAAACAGAAAATTCTTCCATCTTAAAGGTTTCACCATGTAAAGAGTATTAATAAATAAATAGGATAAAGGTTTCACCAATAATATTAACCTTCGGTATGGCAACGATTGCGTTAATGATAGGTGGAGCAGTTTTAAACGCCACAGCCTTTGTCGGCGGATCTTATTTGGCAAAGTATCTTAGCGGATCGAATACGGACACGGAGAGAATTCGACACGATAAAGCCTTGGAAAAGTACCAAAGAGATTACGCAGCTTACCAAGAGAAGAGACAGAGACTGTTAGATTGGTATAATCAGCAAGAGAGAGAAGAGCATCAGGCTAATTTAAATCTCTCGAACACTGATGAGGCTTTTAAACTCTACTCTCAGACACACCCTGATTACTCTCTTCAAGAACCTCAACTCACTGATTACTACCGACCGAGTGATGATCAGAGAGTGGGTGAGATGGTCTACGTCGGAGGAGGGATGTTGGCTTTGGGTTACGTTGCGAGTAGATTATTCTGACTGGTAAGTATATATAATTAAAAAAAGATTATCAAGCAAATAATAAGTTTAAAGATTCTTTACTTATCTTGTAAAGAATCATGGAAGTTGACCCGACAGAGACTGACAGAGATAATCCTTTTGAACCGGACGATCCCGGTGATGACGATGATGATGGAGAGATGATACCGATGACATCCACATCGAAAAGAGATATGCGTCAGCACGGTTTCGATAATCCCAATTATGAAGAGACCTCTTTCATTGATGATGATAACACTTCTCTTATAAAGAGAGAAGAGAACAGAGATGAAGCTTGGGAAAGAGTTAAGAGAAAGTATCCTAAGGTTAATCCTGTTAAATCCTCTTTCACAGCCGCACTTGACAAGTTTGATCGAGTGGTAGTCAGACTTAAAAGACAGGGTGGTAAGGTATACCAACTGTTCAAAACAGACGGTGAACCTAACGATAAATTACCGAAGACCATAAAAGACAGTCTCGGGCCTACCAATGAGGAGGTGATTGAGACAGAGTATAGAGAGAGATCGAGGAGAACAGAGAAAATTAATGAGCTTGAATCCTCTCTTAAAGATGCCGGGCCCAGTCAGAGAGAGAACATCATTCGCGACATCGAACAGCAGAACGAAGCGATAGAGAATATAGATAGAAATGTTGAAGCGATAGAGGAGAGAATGTCACTCAGAGATAGAGTCAAAGCGATCTTTAAAAAGTACGGTTTCACAGCGTTCGCTGTTCTCTCCGCCGTCGGCGCAGTGATCGGTGTGATCGTATCTAATCTTAAGAGCGGTCTGTCGAGATTGGGTAAAGGAGTCGGTAAGGGTTTTAAAGCTTTAGGAAAGAAGTTGGGAGAGATACTTCCCGGAATGATCGGTGCGATAGCGAGTTTTATATTTAAAACAGCGGGTGAGGCGATCGGTTTTCTTGCAAAGAATGCGTGGTTGTTGATAGTCGCTGTTGTTGTCTACTTCGTTGAGCAGGTTAAAAATAAGAATAAGAGAAAGTAAATGGAGAGATACAATGAGATATACCCTCAGTTGCCAACCGAAGGCACCGGAGAGAGCTTCAGATTAAAACAGTGTTCAGATTGGTTATCCCTTCTCGAGAAAGATCTTCATGATTGTGAAAAAGTGTACAAAAAGTATAAGAGGGCAAGGAGCGTCTTATTCAATCTGTCTACAGGCAGCGGAACTCTGTCTGTCGCTCTCTGCGGAGGAGGATTGGGAACGGGACTTACTGGAATCGGTATTCCGGTCTCTGTCGGTTTGGGAGCTGTAGGTGCTGTCTGTGCCTTAACGAGCGTAGCGACAGCGAGTCTTGCAAAGATCATCTCCAAGAAGGTTAGTAAGCATGAGAAGACCGTCTCTGTCTGCCAAGCGAAGATAAACACAGTGAAAGACGTCGTTTCTAAAGCGTTAACCGATAATAAGATAAGCCATGAAGAGTTTCTTTTGATAAAATCAGAGTGTGAAAAGTATTATGAGATGAAGAGATCGATAAGAGAAAAGAATGAGAAACAGCCTCCTCCTACCCCGATTCCGCAGGTGGATTTAAAAAAGATGGAGGAAAATATTCGTGCAGAGATGTTAAAAAAACTCGCCCAGTCAGAGTGAGCTGTAACTGCATGATAGTCCTGTCTAGAGATGAGACATTTAGAGATCCTCCGTATAATCCTTACTTTATTTAAAAACATGTGATTGATAAGTAAAATGAGCAATCAGAAAGATGACGATAAGAAAGATGACGATAAACCTAAATCTCTGTGGAACAGATTTCTCGATCGATATCCCCATGCCGACCTGTCTAAATTCCGACGAGTATTTGAAAAATACGATAGAGAGAATAAAGAAGAGCATGTAAAATTTGTTGGAAGGGATGGTTCAGAGTTTGATATGTTCTTTAAGAAAAGATTACAGTACAGTATGTACTTCTCTGACGAGTTGAAAAAAGCGTTGGGTCTTCCCTTAGATTTTCCGCAAGAGTTGACACTTAATCCAAAACCCTCATTACCGATTCCTGCGATCGATTTTGATGATAACCCTCCTCTGAAGAGCATCAGATTGAGAGAGCAGTTGAAGAGACTTAATATATATCCAACACCCTCAGACTCTTTCTCTGTACCCGTCAGAGACATCTTTACAAATACGGTAATTAAACACACCTCATCGAAAGAGACACATGAGTGGTTGAACGGACCGAATATGAAGTATTGGACGCAGCAGCTTAACTTTGCTGTTTGGTGTGCAACTACCGGTTGCGGGGTAAGCCTGCGTCTATTATTAGAAGAGAAGATGGGAGGAATCGACTTGACTGACCATGAACTCAAACTTCCACCGCAGATACGAGCTATTCTCTGGTTTCACGTCTACTTCACAATCAGACGAATCTTATTTCAGATGGGAGGAATACAGAGTTCAGTTGCTCTACCAGGTGATCCAACCTTTAATGAAAAAGACAACAGATACGACATTCCTTCTTATGAGAGGATTCGTAAAGAGTTTAATGCACCGACCAATGCTGACTTTCGCTTTAATTACGGTACTAATCACGGGTTGGGAAAGGTTTACATTTGGGTAACGGGTCACGGTCCTCAGAGTACCTATGCAGATTACCCTGGGCATTTTAAATTCAGTGATGAGGGAGGAGAGGGAACAAAAGGTAATCTTTTACAGTATATAATTAATGAAGGGTCTTGGAATCAGTACGAATACTTTCTCACTCGTGTATCTAACGGATTGACTAACGCCGGTCAGGCGAGACTTAATCAATCTATCGAAGCGCTTGTTTACTGTGTATTGGGTGCGCAGGTAAACGTAAGAAGCGGAATTCTCGGAAACACGGGAAGTGCTCAGGAGGCTCGTCGAGAGTTTCTCGTGTTATTTGAGGATTCGATTAAACAGCCTGACATAAGTAAGAGTGTACAGAGATTTCAACTCGCTGTACAGGAGGCGAAAGTTAAGCTCGATCTAGCCGTCTCTCCCGGTACGTGGTTAATGCCATCGAGAATGGTGATCAATACAGAGAGCACAATAGGTTATAACAATAGACTGAAACGTGTTGAACCGAGCATGAAATTGGGAGTGAATACAGATGTTAATTCTAAGAGCGTGCCGGTCGGTATAAAACATAACCTCGGAAAGAGTAAGGTTTTATTACCTCATGTGGTAAAACAGAAGGTAATAAAGAAAGAGACACCTAAACCGGTCGCAAGCGATTCTGCTATGACGATAGCTGCTGACACAGAACCTCAACCGACGCCGGCTAAGCCCGACACAACAAAACATGAGATTAATCTTGCAGCATTGACAATTATCGCTGGCGGATTAGCTTGGTATATGTTTCGATGAATAATCACATACTTTGCATAGATTAAAGATCTAGTTTAAGATCATGTGATGAGGTAATCATTTCACGTGGACACTGATTAACATACAATCACTGTTCACGTGTAAAACAAAAGATTGCATTCCTGAGTTCCCTAACAACCAGCGGGTCAGAGATAAATTTTAAAATTTTTTCCGAGGCTTCGATGTTGTCAGGGAAGAGAGGAATGTAATCTTTTGTTCTTCACGTATTCATAACGTGATACACGTTATGAATACTAATGTTAACAGCCTTGTGAATATTTAATTAAAGCAAATGTCATAAATTTACATTCTGTGTGTTGCGTTACACTCTTTACATTTTGACTTCTGTCTGTCGTGAGTACAGATCTGTGACCCTCCACAATCTTTACAGAAAGCTCTCTGTTTACCATGAGGGCAGATGCCTTTTCCACAGCACTCTTTACAATCATATCTCTTTCGATTATGCTTGCAGATTTCACTACCTTTACAGTCTTTACAACCTGATTTACGTCGGTTGTGTTCACAGATTCCACCACCTTTACACTCTTTACAATGTCGCTTATATCTTCCATGAATACAGATCTGTGACCCTCCACACTCTTTACAGAAAGATTTATTTTTTTTGTGAATACAGATCTGTGACCCTCCGCAATCTTTACAGTAAAATTTAACTCTTCCGTGACGGCATATATCACCTCTACACTCTCTACAATAACGCTTCGGTTTGTCATGTTCACAGATTCCTCTACATTCTTTACATGTTTTCTGCTGTTGATCGTGAATGCATATACCATCGCTATTACACACTTTACACATGTACTGCCGTCGATCGTGAATGCAAAAACCACAGTGTATGCAATCTTTTTCAATTATTTTGCCGTGAGTACATTTTTTTTCACCATATATTTTAATAGTCGCCTCAATCAGCTCCGCTTTACGCATTTTATAATAACCTTTGATACCTTTCTCTTTGGCAAGGGCCTTCAACTCTTTCACTGTCTGTTTCTCCATACTTATTATTCATAAAACATTTCTTTAAACCTAAAATTCACTTTTAAGATACATAATTCATCGAGGATTTCATCCCGAGTATGGTTTGTCGATGAATTAAGGGAGAATTTGAATTTTCCTCGGGCAGATTTCAAAATTCTGTCCTACTATGCTCCATTCCTAACTACTCAAACAAACAAACCGAAATGGTGGACGATTTTCCTTAAAACAGCCAGTGTTCCTAAAACACTTTCATAAAAGGAAAACTTCGCCTAGATTCGTTCTATTTCTCTCAGAACACATTGATGTTTTCTGAGGCTCGTGGGATGAAATGGAGTGACCACTCATTTTTATCAGGTGGGGGGTGGGGGAGAGAGGGGGGGGGGGGGAAGATAGACCGTGCCTGTCAAAATAAAATGGCCCTCCCTCTTCAACTGTAAAAATCCTAAATAACACCATTGCATTGGAACTATTTCTGTTAGTCAAGCCGGCCTGATCCTAAGATACAACTTAAAAGCAAAACCATAGTCAAACAGCAAGATGTAATTCTTTTCTACAGACTCTAGTCTGTTTGGTTTGGTTGTTTAGATATTTATGCAGTTATACACACATGTTTGCTGGTCGGTGAACCGTTTTATTCAGTTAGGTTGTTCAGACACTCATGCATGAAGAAAGGGGTGGAACACATAAGAAAACAAGAAAATAATACTCAGCAATTATTCCACTCATGCACATTGGATATGGAATGGAATATAGGCAACAACTCAGGTAGTGCTAGCCTGAATTTCAGATGTCTTCCTCTAGTCGCTTTCTCTCAAGAAGAGACGTCTAAATAAAATAGCTGCTAAATGCCATCCAGTGACATCACTACACTTCGCTTTAATTCATGCAGAAAAGTTTCTGTCAAGGCCATCACTTTGTGAAAGACAAATCGCTTTAATAAAGAAATACACGTTTAAAATTGTTTTAATAGTAAACTGACATGAAATGCATGAGATTTAAATCAACTGCATGCTATATTCTTTAAAGCACTGATTTGATCTGATCTGATTTGCTTTACTAGCAATCAGAATAATATTTCCTAAGCTTTAGCTTATGCTGCAAACAAATACACTCTTGAGAACTTCATTCGCTTTAACTTGAATGAATTTATTAAGACAGTTACAGAGGCAGCAAGAATATCCTACTTGATCGTGGACACTGAGATCAGAAATCACCTGTTGGACATAACAAAACAAGAAAGTTTTATTCAAAAAAATACTCCATGTCCGAGTGGTCACCGCCACTAATTTAAAACCTACCAGCTTTCCCTATTGATTCTACATCCATAGAAAAACTGAAAGAATAATAAAATAATAACTAATAAATTATTTTTTTGATCAGAAGGTGAACTCTTTGAAGCCGTTTCAAAATTACACTCTGCGTTGAAATTTACTTATAATCACACATAATTATGCGAATGATTTTTAATATATATCAACCAATTAAAATCACTATTCGGTTTTCAGGAAGTGATGTCTCTGGGCAGCATTATTATGTTCAGACATCTCTTCTTGGGCCTAAGTGACCAGAGAGAGACATAAATTCAGACTAGGGTAGTGCCTCATTGGCTGTAACTGTCTTGTATCCAACAAGTGTAAGTGGAATAATCACTTTGTTAAAAACACCAAAAGAATCACAAAATATTAAAGCTAACTAAGTGGCATTCTAGCCTAGTGGCCTATCCAACCAGAGCTTATCCTGGTTTTGGTGACATAAAGTATTTGTACTATCCCCAGGAGCTAGGAAGGTTGCCACAACATTGTATTTGCTAGTAACCATTTCCACACCTGTGTAGATGGAGACTGCGACTATGAGAGTAAAGGGCCTTACTGTGGCCTGGGCTGACACCATTACCACTTAATCCAGTCTACCACATTGACCATCAAGCCACCGCACCACCGCAGATGTTCATTTTTAGCTTGGAAAATTAGAATGTACTGAATTCTCACCAACGGCCCAAATTAAATCCCTCCATCAGATCCTGTTAAACTTTTGATAATCTGCTGACTAGTGCATATATTGTCCATCAGTAATTTTGCATACATTTTTCTTTTAATGATTCAATTTTCAGGATAAAGGTTATGTATAATTAACAGGTTAAGGCCAGGTCGTGTGGACACTACGATCGCAAAGCATTATTTTGTGACGTATTCAAGATGGGAAGGATCTTAAGCGTGTCAGGCCGTGATTTCGGGGGTAAGCAAAAACATTTGTCCCTAATGGTTGTGCATCTTTCTCTTCCAAATATTTGGATTTCAAAAATTTAAGTCTTTTTCTTGCAATTTCAGCGAACTACAGGGCTGCAAATAATTTTTGGATAGTGGCCGGTCATGTTGACCGGCCAAACGCTTAATGTAAAGAAGACCAAATTGATGCTTTCAGGTAGCAAGACAGTGTTGTCTCCGTTTAATGACTTTCAGTTTTCTACTGATGAAGGACAAATAGATCGTGTTTCATCTTTTAAGTATCTAGGTGTATTACTGGATGAGAAATGGAAATGGAAGATGCACGTCAATAGCCTCTTACAAAAATTAGGACATCGCCTTTCAGTCTTCAATCGAATCTATCATATGCTGGATCAGAAAAGTCTCACAGCATATTTTAATGGCCTTGTCCTACCACACCTAGATTACGCAGATATTGTCTGGGGTGACCAGCCTGGTCTTACAACACAGATGAAACAATTACAATCTTTTCAAAATCGCTTTGCGAAGAAGATCGTTAAGTCGAAAGTGTCATCAGCAGAGGCCTTGACGTCGTTGCGGTGGGTGTCTTTACATGCGAGGCGGTTCGGTCATCGGTGTTGTATTGTGCAAGATGCAATCAAAGGTAGCATCCCCGAGCATTTCGGTGTATTCAGATCCACCATGAACCAACAACACGGTTATAATACCCGAAATGGCTACATGCCCAAAGTCACTAGGCCAAGAACGGAATGGGGAAAAAGCAAAACATATTATAAAGCCATTAACGACTGGGCCACGCTACCAAGTGCTTTAAAGAAACTGATGCCGAAAACTATTTTTAAATACAAATTGAAACAGTTTTTATTACACCATTTTTAACCTTAGTTAGTAGTATTTTAATCTCTTGTTCTAGTTTTAATCTTAGTTAGCTACAGTTTTAGATATTTTTAGTTTTTATTACCACATAGGTTTTGTCCTTTTTATTGTATCTTAGATTTTAATGTATTTTAAAGGTTTGACATTTATTTTCTCAGAGGACCCTCCTGAAAACCACCTCTAGGTGATTGGAGGCCTCCTCTTAAAATATTATGTATTATTATTATTATTATAAACCAATTTTAGCTCGGTCGCCTCTCGTTTTTGACCGGTCAAAATATTGAAAATATTTCTTTTGAAGAAATAGCCTATTAAGCCAAAAATATGCTATGAAAATTCGTCACATAAAAGTTTTAATCAATAAAAGCATCACTAAATATGTTCGCTATTTGCAATTCGGTTTTTTTCCACAAGCAATGGCCTCAGACTACGTTCTACTCGCCATGATTTTTTTTCACCTCTGCATGCGCGTCATCATTTTAAAAGCTTGCAAAAACAACGAGACTTTGTAGAAAATCTGAAATATCTTAAAACCTCTGGTAGAAGGTAGGTTTTCATTCTGTTCAACTGAAACTGTCAATAATTCAATAGCACTGTAGTATTTATCTCGGTGTAGAAAAACGGTAATTTGAGATTTACAAATCGTAGTGGCGTGAAGAGACGAGCCTGACTGCAGAATTCCTTCCACAAAATGAACACTGGCAACCTTTTACTTTCATTGTTAATGAAAATACTCCTTTGTATTTTCTAAAGCACCACTGGTGAAAGTAATTTTCTAAACCGATAAACACAACTCAAAACAAAGCGGTAAAGTGAGACTGTGAGCAACGAAAAAGCAAAATCCAGGAAAATCTCTCCGCAAGATGCGTATCAGATAACACCACCAGCATGTCAAATCTGTTCATGCTCAAAAGCCAAAAATTTCGAACTAAAGATTGAAAAATGAAAGAAACTTGAAATAAACTTTGTTTCAAATTAAATTTCAATTAAGATGAAGCCAAGAAATGTATTCAAAAGCGTCAAAATATCGATAATTTCAAAGCAGTGAAATTCTGCACGCAAGCCAATTATTCACATCATTGTTCATGTTGAAGCGAAAGTTTTAATTTTAGCGGATGCCTTTTGCGGTAAATGGATTTACCGATCCTTCGAAAATTCCAGCTAAACTCAAAGCAAAAATGTATATAACCATTTTCAACAGATATTTAATAAACCAATTTCAAGTGCTAGCTTTTTTTCCCGGCCCGCCCAATAACTGAAACTGTAACTGCGTGTAAATACTAGACGATGATTGATGCGATATTCATTGTTGTCCGTTTAGCGGACGTTACCCTTAAAACTTCACAAAGCCGCAGAACGTGACCGTCTCATCTGCAATCTCCGTTTTTGTGACTGCAAGATGCTAAGATATTTTATGATTTAACTGTTTATAATTTCCAAAAATAATGCAAATAAATTAATTTTTCTAGTTATTTTTGTACGTGACCGGTCAAAATGACCGCCAAACCGAAATTTTGTCCGGACAAATAGTCGTCTTGGCCGGACATTGTCCGTTGACCGGCCGTTATTTGCAGCCCTGAACTATGTAATGAAATGGCCATTATTTATGACAGAATTAGACGTTGAAAATTCACTGCTTTATCCAAACACTCCACTAAAAGGGATCTTTTTTCTCGCAGTCCACCCGTCAAAATGTCTTAAATGTCTGAGAAAATATAAAAGAAAAGTATAAGAATCTAATGCATTCAGGGCGCCCCTGTGTGCCCCTCTCTTTCTGCCTGAATTTTGAACTTGAAGTTTGCTTGTCACCTTTTCATGCCATGTGATAGCAGCTCAAAGGCAAGTTGGAAAGTACTTCTATTATCTGTTTTCATTTGTAATTCTCTCATGATTTAATTTAGAATCGCTTAGAGCGTTTTTGGCGGACCATAAATGAATATTTTAAAATAGTTTAAATGGCTTTTTGCTTTTTGAGTTCCTCTGCCTGCATGCTTTTTTGCTTAAAATCGAGAATTTAATATTCTCTTTTATGTTAAAACTTTATTGTTAAATTTTGAAGTCTGTTCATTTCAAGTTGGATTTTATTTTTCCCGATCAGTTGTCATGAATAGAAAAATTGGGCATAGACCTGGCTGTTGGGATACCCCTGGAAAGCCAGGAAATAAAATGCCAAAGATAACACAAGGTCCAGAACAGAACATTAGGAAGACACTGTTTGGGAGAGGAAACCCAGTTTCAAGTTCAAAGGAAGAGGAAAAGCCAAACGTTTGGTGTTTAGAGGAGATGAAGGCCCTCATACAGTACATTGGGTTATACTGTGATGGCGCTGCAACAAATGTGTGCCCCAATACCAAAGATGAAAAGTTTTGGGAGTGCTGTCCAAATGCTATCGCTGAATCAACTAATTTGCTAAAATGAACAGGTTAGAGCCATATATTTGCTTTCAAAGTTATTTCTTTTGGGGGAATGTGAAATATGGTAGTCTTCAGCTGCACTTTGCAAAAGCATGCACAACTGCCCCCAAGGAGATTACTGGACAATGACATGTAGTGAACAGTGAAGTAGATGAGCCCAAAGATGTTACTGCATTTCACTGTCTATGAAATGGCTTCAAAACTCCAACTTCATAGGCACTTTGTATAAATGGTTTGCTGTCAGCATTTGAATAACCAAACTTATCTGTGCAACAAGAAAGTGTGTAAATATATTTTTTTCCATATTAATTTTGCAGGATCTTCATGCCGTACACCGGTGACGAAACACTTAGAGAAAGCCCATTCCTCATTATGTGATGCTGAAGATGCCTATGGGGTGGATTACTTCCAGTTACCTGTATCCAGCACCCCACAGACACCTACATGTAAGAGCTCTGAACAGCAGGACCAGCCACTGTCACCAATCTTTGGTCATTCGCCAACTGTGCAAACACAACTTGAAGGAAATGTTTGTATCAGAGATGTTGTAACAAAATTAGTGGTAATGTTTAAGACAGCAATGACCAAGTGAATGCAGTTGCAGCTAATTGTATACCTTCTCAAGGTCTTCATTTAGAGCACATATGGATTGAACTTTCTCCATTTATTATGGTGACATTATTGAGACAGTGACATCCAGTGTTATCACCCTCTATTGTTATGGGAAGAAGAATTTGTTGAACATTTTATCAAAGATCTTATCTTAACATAAGCTTAAACTTGATCAAATGCCCATTGGATTAATTGATTACAACCTACGGTTCTTCCATGCAGAGTCAGCTGTAAAACTGGAAATAGAAGACTATTATGAAGTCTGCCAAGAAACTATGATGGCACATTTTGGTCACAAGTGGATTGCCTTGAATCGGGGCCCTATGTGGCAGTATGATGAGGATGATTGTATCCCTCCCATTCTTAACAAAAATATGGAAGCTGTTGGTTATGCACCTGTATCAAATGATATCAGCACACTGTGGTCAAATTTGAGTAGCAATGAAATTTGTGAGCTATTACAACATGGTGTTGACCCAACAGAAGTGGATAAAAGACATGGTGTCACCCAACAAAAGGGAAGACAGTCTCAAAATAGTTGGTATCTACAAACCAGGAAAGGTAAGTAAATGTTAATATGAAATCTAATAACAGTACCACTTTCTAAATATTATTATTATTATTATTATAATTATTATTATTATTACTATTATTATTGTTATTATTATTATGAGAAGAATACCAAGTGACTAGGGTATATATTTTTTTTAAAATGGTCCTGTAACCAGGTGGTTGATTCGTGATTGAAAATAAAATAAAACGTTACTCTGGTTTAAAAATGTAAAAATGTTCGTAAATTTTTTTGTAAAAGTCCCAATGTTTCGGCTGAAACTTCAGCCTTCATCAGGGGAAAGTGAAAAGGAATTTGCTAAAAAGCACGTTCTTATACTATGCAAATCAGCAACTCGGGGCTAATTATGTTCTGTCCCGTAAGGCTAAATTTAAAAACTCGTGCGGAAAATGCATGCCATCATCACGGTTCAGCGGATTCCTGCAAGTGTTGATTTCCCATGCTTCTAAAATGCGTCTGTTGCGCCAATTAGTGCTTGTACGTAGGATCTTTGCCGATTCCCAGGAGATGGTGTGGCCAGAATGTAAACAATGTTCCGCTAAAGCTGACTTGTGCGAGTGTTTCTTTTCAACCGCTTTTTGATGTTCTTTCAGCCGGGTGGAAAATTTCCGTTTTGTTTCCCCGATGTAGCTTTTGTCACAAACTTTGCAGGGAATGGAATAAATTGCGCCGCAAGTTTGATCTTTCGGGACTGGGTCTTTTGGTTTGGGAAATAAATTGCCGATGGTATGGTGTGGCTTTAAAGTAACTTTGATATTGTAATTGCTTAAGATTCGCTTGATCGGTTCCGTAGTACCCTTGACATACGGTAAAATGCAGAAGCCTTTTTTGTCATCTGGTGCAGTTGCAGGCGTTTGTGGAGAAGGCCGTTTTGGTTTATTTGCATCAATAACAAAGCGTTTCGGGTAGCCATTCGCGCTGAGTGCCGCGATCACATGTTTCATTTCCTTTGATTGTTGGTCAACGGAAGACAGAATCGTTCTTGCACGATCAGTCACAGACTTGATCACAGCCCTTTTGTGAGCAACCGGATGGTGAGAATCAAATGAGAGATATCTTTCTGTGTGCGTCGGTTTGCGATAGACTTTAGTGGAGAGTTGGCCATCGTCTTGGCGACAGACACTGACGTCAAGAAAGGATATTTTTCGTTCTGTTTCTCTTTGAACCGTAAATTGGATCGACGGCTCAATATTGTTCAAATGATTCTGTAAGGTTAGCACCAGGTTGGACTTAACAGAGGCACACACATCATCTAGTTATCGTTTCCAAAAACACGGTTGGGAAAGGGAGGTGGATACTGCTCGTTTTTCAAGGTCTTCCATGACCAGGTTTGCCATAACAGCTGACACTGGAGAGCCCATGGCGGTACCGAAGATCTGTTGGTAGTGATTGTTGTTGTACTTGAAATTTGTTGTCGACAACAAATTACTTTCATGGTGTATGTAATAAGTCTCATTTAAAAAAATTGTACATGTTGGTAAGGTGGTTTCACATTTACAGCAATTACTGTAAAATAACTGGTGTGTTTTCCTTTCTTTTGTACATTTGTTTTTAGGCACTTGTTAATATTGCTGGCCTGGGACCAACACAACTTCAAAAGAGGATCAGTTTTGTCTGGATTTTCTAGAGATGCTTCTATCCAGGTATATGCAGTTCTTTTCTCAATTAATAAATGTTGCAGGGTTGATATTCTGATATGGGGACATTTTTCTACATTAAACTACAGTGTGAGCACATGTACACTATAATCCTTAAGATCCTAACAATGCCAACTTTCAATAGCAGCCTTAGCAGTGCCTGGAGTATCCATTTATAAGACTGAATATCAAAATATGTCAGGGCTACACAAACCTACTTTTTAAATAAAACTTCAGTGCTGGGCACCTCAGGTTTGATGATATGGAGCCTTCTTAGAGAACATGCTTGTAGCTCATAAGAGTGTTATGAAAATGAAAGAAGAACTTTGACTGATTCTTAACAAAGTGAGTAATCAAATTTCAAGGCCGATGAACAATTATAGCTCACGTCCCAGTCCGCCGTAGCTTGCATAGGACGAAATAGTTTTTCAGTAGTGGTTTGCAAAAATTAAAGGAGAAGTTCACTCCAGAATGGCCATTTATTTTCTTTACGCCAATAAAAAGGTTATACAAAAATATGTTATTCACCAAAATTTCAGCTTCCAACGAGCGCTATATCCCTACGAAATCTTTCTCTAAAGTAGCCCAAAATTCGACAACTGAACGCCGCCATCTTGGAGCTAGTAATGTATGCATGACGTCAAAGAGTTCAGCCTGAAGTTTAGCGGGAAAATTAAAATACTTCAAACTCCTTGTTTCTTTGAAGTGGCTTTTGTTTGTCAAAATGCCTGTCTGAAAGGAAAGAAAGGTGAAAGGTTTTTTTGTATCTCTTGAAGCTCTGTTTGAGAAACATGGAGCTGCACAAACATGCATTTTGACAAACAAAAGCCACTACAAAGAAACAAGGAGTTTCGAGTATTTAAATTTTCCCGCTAAACTTCAGGCTGAACTCTTTGACGTCACGCATACATTACTAGCTCCAAGATGGCGGCGTTCAGTTGTCGAATTTTGGGCTACTTTAGAGAAAGATTTCGTAGGGATTTAGGGCTCGTTGGGAGCTGAAATTTTGGTGAATAACATATTTTTGTATAAACTTTTTATTGGCGTAAAGAAAATAAATGGCCATTCTGGAGTGAACTTCTCCTTTAAACTTGATTTTAAGATCACAAGCAAATTTGCCATTGGTAATGTCGACATGAAATGTTTATTGTTTGGCAGCTTTCATCGTTAGACTGTGGTTTTGGTTAACTTTGGCCAATTTGATTCTCAACACTGTCATTGTTAAAAAGTGAAACTGCCACGGAAATTAAAAAATAAACACTGTTTACTTAGCCCTCAATCAGTCAAAATATAGTTAAGTATCTGAATTGAATAGAAGTGCCTGTGAAAGAAATTTATTTGTGTTAAAACCAGTGTACATCGTATACAGTCTGTTGTTAACTAACAGACTGGTGCAGTCATTGATCTGATGAGAAGGAATATTTTCAGGCTTAAAAAATCAGTGGCGTCAATGATAATAATGGGGAATCAGTTGAGTTACTAATTGATTACCGCTTGATTAGTCTTTGATCATGTTGTGGATCATCATTATCAATAATGTCTGCTTATTCTTAGCTGTCCAATTTTTTTTCATGCAGCCATGTTGACATCTTGATGATTAATTTTTAGCCTGTTCAAACACCCCCTTCTTCAAGATGACAAATTGGAGGAAAGGAAGACTTGGTGGGACAAACATCAGGCAGGTACATGTCCATTTCTGACCAAATAGAAAACATATATAAATTCACATTAAGTGTCAAGGTAACAAATATGATGAAAGTAGGGGGAAGGGCAGTGTGTAAAAAAAATACACTGAGAAGCAAGTTGTCTTTACAGACTGTCTTTGTTGAAAGCATACTTTATCACTTGGGGAGGTAAAAATGAAAAGTGTTTCCAAATCTAATGTATTCTCAATTATTTTGTTCAACACCATACCCCTCGGGGTGATTATCTTTTGTCATGCCTCTCTCCCCCCCCCCCCCCCCCCTGTGACATAAAGATGTTACTTGAAGTTCTTTTCTGTTTCTAACTGATATTCTCTCTCTTAAATACCTGGCATGGATAGCGCCTCCTGGAGTTATTCTGGTGGTGGCAAGTCAGCCCTGTCTGTAATTTGCCTGTCCTCATCTGAAGACACTAACATTATGTTCTGTTGGGGACCATTCACTTTTTATGAGGTTGAGCGGGGGAGCTGGTAGGATTTGGGGCGTGACCATGCAAAAAATTATGGTCTGTAAGGGGGGGTCACTCAAAATAATTACACTTGAGTGTTGTAATGACTGTATCTATAATAGTGGAAAAATTTGACCAGAATACCCAATAAAGGGTTTCTGTGGTTCTGAAAAAAACCCTAAATTTTCCTCGGGGACCATGCCCCTGGGCCCCCCTGGGGAATCTAATCAATCTGGAATCTAATTTAGTCTGGAATCTAATCAACTCAAACCCACAAACTATTTGGCTGCAAATACAGCTCACACAAACCAAGAAACAAGCCCCATCAATAAAAACAGTTAATCAGTGCAATTGCTATAGCATCAATAGCAATAAGAAAAGTCTATGAGAATACCCAAAATAGTGCTTCTGAAGATATGAAAAATCTAAATATTTCTGGAAAGCGCGCCCGCACCCCCCCTCCCCCCCTCCCATGTTCAGAAACTCATGAACTCAAGCACACCAACTATCAATACACTCCTGTAAATAAAAACAAGTAATCACTGCACAAACATGCAGACGAGGCAGCCATGAGTTAATATGTTGTGACTATGGTTATCACTTAAAACTGCAATTATGTAGCTTGATATATAAGTAAGTTTAATTTTTACTTCCCTTTTTTGGGAGTGGGTGCATCTATTAATTTAGTATTAACGGGAGTTGCCAAGGCAAAAAATTCTGATGGTGCAAATGGGTCGTTAGATATTGCAGAGGCTACCTATAAAATTCCACCGCACCCCCCCCCCCCCCCCCCCCTCCCGTAAAATATAAACGGCCCTTACCATATATTAAATAAGGAGCCATGTGGGAGGCCGGGGTAGGGGGTGTTGGTTAATTAGTACTCAGTTTTAACAAGTGAGGAAAAGTTTTCGCTTCTGTCCAGGGGATGGAGCTGAGTAAACTTTTGGTCTTGTTGCACTTTTTTATTAACCCCTCCCCCGGCAAACTGATAATTATTGCACAGTCCCTAATTTAGACACTAAATAAACAATCAAACACTGAATAGGAAGTCATTGTTTGTTATACATGTACAGTGGATTTTAATTCCTCATTTGCTATTGTGTTCTTCAGGCGATGCGTTTGAGCCAAAATACTCAACTTGGCCAATGGAGGAATTAAAAGAGAGAAGAAAGGAACAAGACTGTTTCAATGTCTCGGTTGCAAAAAATGCGACTGAAGGACTCACTTATTCAGAAGAGGAAATGCTAGTGGTAGGTGAAAATGAAAGAAAATTAGATGTGATGAAAATCACTTGTACTTCTTTGGGGTCATCTTTTTAGGTTTCATTTCTAGGTTTGTGTTTGTAGTTAGTTTTCTTTTTGGGAAGGAAAACTCCCTTTCCTGTAATTTTGTTGAATCAGCGCTATCCAGTTCCCAATATGGTTTATCATAAGCCACCACCTCATTTTTCACTCGCTCTTTTTCGCGCTGCCCCTCAACAAGCCGAACGCCTTCAACAGGGTAGTTTACCTTTGCGATTATTTGAAGAAAATGAATAATTTGAATTATGGTTTTTGATTATTGATTTTTAAGTTTGATTTTTTTATTTTGATTTTTTTTTTATTTTATCATGAATAGATGATATTTTTAGCTCTTTGTTAGCTTGCATGTTCCTTTGGTCACGGAGTTAACATGCCTAATTAGTTATTCATATTGTTTGTTTGCAGCACAAGAACGCGTACGTGGTAGAATGGCGGCCGTCGTGGGTTGCGGAGGAACAACTTGATTCCAATATTGTCAGTGGATGGAAAAATAAAAATAAGAAATAGCCAGAGACACTGAATCAGGTTTTGCGAAAAAAGGCAGCGAGTGTATTTTAGTATTTCTTGCGTCAAAGGGCCTTTTGCTATAACTTTTGCAATCATCTTAAAGCTGATCATAAGTGCCGCCAATTTTAACAAAACATGTATCCTTGATCAGTGACTGTGGATCACGTGATACTTATCGTTTGACTCATACACGCACAAATAGCGCTAACATTGCAACACTATTACGAGTTCGCGTACGACCCGCTTGATACGAAAGATGTCGTCGTTCATAACATCAATAGTTTCGCTTGTAGTTATAAAGCAACAAAAAACAACAACAACGATAATATTAACAGCAGCACATCTTATTTTTCGAGACCTATTGCTTCCATAATGTCAAAATAAGATTTCCCAAGACAGTTCAAAAAAATAGTTCTAAATTGGTCATATGATGTCATATTTTAGAGTTTGATAGAGCCGAGTAAAAAACTCATGCCCCTCCTACAATAAAATAAGTTGTTTTGTAAAGATGATCGACAGTCATTACTTTATTAACGTAGTATGTGGAGCCCCACGTCTTACGGGCTGTGCAGCTTGTTCTGTGAATCTTCCATTGAACTACGATAAACTGTTACTTTGGTCGACGTTTGATAATTGTAAACACGTAGTCCAGTGCAGTGCTTTGGCCATGGTTCGATTCCCGTCGGGGACTCAGAATTTTTCTTTGTCCCATGCTCGTGTCATTGTTGAAAAAGATCATCTTCATTATTTATCACCGAGCTTAAAATCTACCATCTTTATTATTTACTACACAATTGATGATTTCGACATTGCTGATCCTAGCAGTATGCAGGACGCGTGTCACATATCAGCCTAGTAAATGGCCAAGCTCACCACGAGTCTCTCGTAGCTCAGTTGGTTAGAGCTCCCAACCGGTATCTGGGAGGCCATGGGTTCGATTCCCGTTGGGGACTCAGAATTTTTTCTTTGTCCCATGCTCGTGTCATTGTTGAAAAAGATCATCTTCATTAGTCGGTAAAAATGTCGGAGGAAAGCCGACAAAAAAGATGGAAAATAGTCGCGAAAAAATTCAAGGAAAATGTCGGGTTAAAAATTTGATAAAAAAATTCCGGAAGAAAGTTGGGAAAAAAAAATTGGAGCTGAAAGGGGAGAAAAAAAAACAGGAGAAAAGGCGAGAAATCTTTTTTCCTAAATTTTTTCCGACTCTTTTCCTGACGTTTTTCTCGATTATTTTCGATTATTTTTCGAATTTTTCTCAAAGGTTTTCCCGAGTTTTTCTCGAAGTTTTTGCGAATTCCCTCTCGACCGTTTCCGGTCAGTTTCTCGACTATTTTCCGTTCGATTTTTCTGCCGTTTTCCCAATATTTTCTCGACTTTTCCACCAACCTCTCCCGCCTTTTTTATTCGAATTTTTTTCCCACTCTTTGCTGCAATTTACTTTTTTCCCGTTCCTTGGCTAAATTTTTTGCGGCTTTTCTTCTTCTCAAATTAGAGAAAAAATTGGAAAAAATCAGGAGAAAAAAGACGAGAAAAACTCGAGCAAAAAAATTTTTCCGAAGTTTTTCGCGACAATTTTCAATATTATTTTCGATTATTTTTTGAGTTTCTTATTATTTTTTCGAATTGCCGCTCGACTGTTTTCAGACAGTTTAATGAATATTTTCCAACGTTTTTAACAATTTTTCGGACGTTTTCCCAATTTTTCTCATCTTTTTCACCAAATTCTCCGTGCCTTTTTTTCTCAATTTTTTTTTCTTTCATCTGACTTTCCTATTTTCTCCAATTTTTTCCCGGCTTTTTTGAGAATTTTTCCTGTCGTTGCTGCCAACTATTTTCCCGACTACTGCTCGAAATTTTTTCCTTTTTTTTTGTTTGATTTTGTTTCCGACTTACTAATCGACTACTTTCCGAGAAAATATTGCAGAAAAAATGGGGAAAAACACTTCGGAACAAAAGTAGGAAAAATGTCGAAAAAGGTAACAAAGTTCACGCCAAAAATTGGGGAGAGTGTAAAAAATGTCGCTTAAAAATTTAAAAAAGTTTCAGGAGAAAAGTTGAAAAAACAATTGGATATAAAAGTGGAGAAAAAAAAAGAAAAAAGGTGAGAAATTATCAAAAAAAGAATTTTTTCTCTTCTTTCTTTCATAATTTTTCTCCGACTCTTTTCTGGAATTTACTTTTTGCGCGTTTTTTGCTTAATTTTCTTTTTAGAATTTTTTTACGGACAAAATAGGAAAGAGTTTCACGGAAAAGAGTAGCGAACAAAATTGGAGAGAAAAGTGGAGAGAAAAACAAGAGAAAAGGCCAGAAATAGTCCAGAAAAAAAGAACCGACTTTTTTCCCTCTGCCCTTTTTTCTCGAATTTTTGTTTTGATTATTTTCTCGATTTTCAAGGTAATTTATTTTAAACTTAATTTATCGTTTTTTTTTCCACGTTTCTTCCAAACTTTTCTCGTCGACTCTTTCTACACTATAAAATAAACTGGGAAATAAATGGAGAAAATAAGCGGCAAAAGTCGGGAAAAACTAAAAAAAGCCTCCAGAAAAAAAAAAGGAAAAAAATTTCATGCAAAACCGGAGAGAAAGAAAAGAATGTCGTGTTTAAATTTTAATAAAAATTTCCGGAAAAAAGGCGTGAAAAGAGTGGAGAAAAAATTCGACAAAAAAGGCTGGAGAAAAAAAGCGACAAAGAGTTGAGAAAAAAACTATTTTCTCACCTTTTTTCTAACTTTTTCCGCAATTTTTCGCGACATTTTTCTAAATTATTTTCGATTATTTTTCGACTTTTTCTCTATTTTATTCGAATCCCCTCTCGACTGCTTTCGAACAGTTTAACGAATATTTTCTGAAAAAAAAACGAAAGGCAAACGAAGTTAAACGTAGACAAACGAAGTTAAACGTAGGCAAACGAAGGTAAACGTAGGTAAGCTAAGGCAAATGTACCCAAACGAAGTTAAACGTAGGCAAACGAAGGCAAACCTAGCAAAGCGAAGGTAAACGTAGGCAAACGAAGTTAAACGTAGGAAAACGAAGGTAAATGTAGGCAAACGAAGGTAACCTTAGGCAAACGAAGTTAAACGTAGGGAAACGAAGGTAAACGTGGACAAACGGAGTTAAACATAGGCAAACGAAGTTAAACGTAGGTAAACGAAGGTCGACGTGGGCAAACGAAGTTAAACGTAGGGAAACGAAGGAAAACGTAAGCAAACGAAGTTAAACGTAGATAGGCAAACGAAGTTAAACCGAGGCAAACGAAGTTAAACCGAGGCAAACGAAGCTAAACGTAGGCAAACAACGGTAAACGAAGGCAAACGAAGGTAAACTTAGGCAAACGAAGGTAGACGTAGGCAAACGAAGGTAAACGTTGGCAAACGAACGTAAACGTAGGCAAACGAAGTTAAACGTAGGGAAAGGAAGGTAAACGCAAGCAAACGAAGTTAAACGTAGGCAAACGAAAGTAAACGTAGGCAAACGAACGTAAACGTAGCGAAACGACGTTACACGTAGGCAAACGAAGGTAAAGTTAGGCAAACTAAGGTAAACGCAGGCAAACGAAGTTAAACATAGGGAAACGAAGGTAAACGAGGGAAACGAAGGTAAACGTACACAAACGAAGGTGAATGTAGGCAAACGAAGTTAAAAGTAGGCAAACGAAGGTAAACGTAGGCAAACGAACGTAAACGTAGGCAAACGAAGGTAAACGTGGGCAAACGAAGTGAAACGTAGGGAAACGAAGTTAAACGTAGGTAAACGAATGTAAACTTAGGCAAAGGAAGGTAAACGTAGGAAAATGAAGGCAAACGTAGATAAACGAAGTCAAACGTAGGCAAACGAAGGTAAGCGTAGGCAAAGGAAGTTCAACGGAGGCAAACGAAGTGAAACGTAGGGAAACGAAGTGAAACATTGGTAAATGAAGGTAAACGTCGGCAAACGAAGGTAAACGTAGGTAAACGAAAGTAAACGTAGGCAAAGGAAGGTAAACGTTGGCAAATGAAGGTAAACGTAGACAAACGCAGTTAAAAGTAGGCAAACGAAGGTAAACGAAGGTAAACGTAGGTAAAAGAAAATAAACGTAAGTTAACGAAGTTTAACGCAGGCAAACGAAGTTAAAAGTAGGGAAGCGAAGGTAAACGTAGGCAAACGAAGATAAACGTAGGAAAACGACGGTAAACGAAGGCAAACCAAGTGAAACGTAGGCAAACGAAGTTAAACGTAGGGAAACGAAGGTAAACGTAGGCAAACAAAGGTAAAGATAGGCAAACGAAGGAATACGTAGGTAAACGAAGGTAAACGTAGGCGAACGAAGTTAAACGTAGGGAAACAAAGGTAAACCTAGGCAAACGAAGTTAAACGTAGGCAGATGAAGGTAAACGTAGACAAACGAAGTTAAAAGTAGGCAAACGAAGGTAAACGAAGGTAAACGTAGCTGAAAATTGCGAATCGGATTGCATGGTTTTGACTCTTTGCATTATGCTTTCCTGGTTTCCTTGCGAGATTCCAACTTGCACTGTTGTATTGAGATCTTTCAGCCCTGCGATAAACGCTTATGGGTGTAACCTGTTTTCGGCTAAGCATCACCACAAGCACATCAGAACATACTGAACGCTCTGTTCATTGCATTATCCAGTATCCTAATTATATTGTTGAATGTGCACCCTTTCTCGAACAATTTTAGGCCCAATATTATTATGTCAAAACCAAAAGTGCTAAAAACCCACTTTTCTATTGTGCCATTTTAAAACGCGCAACTAAGAAAAATGAAAAACTGCGTTCTGAAAAGGTCGCACTGAAAAGATAAACACTGCAAATTTCGTGACTTGTCATAGCAACAGCTGTAAAGGGTTAAAACACACTCTGAGACAAGCAGTTTCAAGATTCTGAAAACACTCACCCGAAAATTGAATTATTCTTTAAAAACATGCCCTCGCTCGAAGAATAAGCAAATGCCTTTTTATTCTAAGCCCCCCTCTCCATTTCAAAGTTGTTGCTTAAAGGTTGGAATAGAATCCTGAAATTCGGACAACATTGATCAAGGGGAGAAGGGGCGACACAAGATGACTAAATATTAAAATGTCTTGAATGAAATTCTTTATCGCAAGATCGATGTCTAAAGCCTCTTTGAAATTGGTTGTAGAAATGAACTGTTTAACTGAACAGGCGTCATGCTACAGCATCAAAGTACACTTCGAATGCACAGTAAATAGGCTAGTTTCAGATTGCTTCAATAATTAAATTTAAATCTCAAAATTAATCTTAAAATCACATTCTTGACATTTCAATTATTGGATAAATAAGCACAAGTACACGGCCCAGCCTTTGCAGTGTTAATATCGTTTTTTAAAGCTCCCGACCATCCATTCTAATTCTCGTAAAAATTCTGCTACCAGAATATTTACTTAGTTACTAAACCTGCTCGTTGTTTGTTAGTTCGTAGTCCACAAACATTTGGTCGCTTTAACAGATTTTTTTAAAATAATAATTTTCCCGGCATAGTCAATCGAACCCAATCGAACTAAATTTCAATCGAACTCAATCGAACTCAATTCATGGATTGAGTTCGATTGAGTTCGGCAATCGAACGAATTCGAACTCACCGAAAAGAAAAAAAGTCAATCGAACCCAATCGAACGTTCGATTTTCGAACTCGTGATTTGTATAAAACAGGCGTTGAAGATCCATAACCAGATCTTGGAAGCTCGAGTTACTTCAACCCGGAGTGTAGCGCACGTGTTTTTCGTAAACGAAGAAATTCCGCAGAAATGGCTTCAGATGCGCTGTGGATTGTAAGCTTTAAATGTGTAGTAAAAGGCTACCACAAATGCCGCTTTGACGTCAAGAATGGCGAAGCTTTTAAGGTTTTAAAGAAAATAGGCGAGACAGGCCGTACATTCCGAATTGCAAACGAGCATGGATTAGGTCACCTTCAACGTGTTCTGTTCTGTTCTGTTCTGTTCTGTTCTGTTCTGTTCTGTTGATGGGCTTGCTTTGCGCTTGCTTTGTATAGGTTTACCAGAGCGAATCAAACGCAATCCATTTAATTGTGTTCGATTGAGTTCGGTTTCCGAACCCAATCGAACACAATCAGATGGATTGAGTTCGATTGAGTTCGATTTTTTCGATTAAATTCGATTTGTTCGGAAATCGAACTCACTGAAAGTCTGGTGTTCGATTTCGTTCGATTGCCGAACTCAATCGAACTCAATCCACGGATTGAGTTCGATTGAGTTCGATTTTCGAAAGTTCGATTGACTATGCTGGGTAATTTTCTACCACGACAACAAGTCCGTCCCGAGCAGAAACATATTCTATTTCTTTCGACCTTGTTCAAAATTGAGTCCAATAGGAAGCTTAGCTTTATGCATTCTACAAAATTTCCGAAGAAGATTATTAAGAGGAGCGAAGCGGATGTTTCTCCTCGTGCGTCTACTAAGCTTAAGGAAATAAAAAAATGCATCATCACTTATTTTCCACGTTAGCTGCAGGAATGTCATTATCAAGTCAAAATCGGTGTTAGATCAATCAACAAGTGCTAAACTATAACAATAGACTGGTGATTAACTGAGTGCGCACTCGATCTCACTCAACGTCCGGCAGGAGTTAGTTATAACCAAGTTATTTAAGCCAATTTTTCTGTTATCCGCCCAAGGGATTTCGAGGTGGCTAAATGGTATCGCTGCGGCGCGGCTGATATAATTTAATCATCTCAGAGTCGCGGGTTCGAGTCTTCCAGTATAGGGGCTATTCTCAACGGCTTGGGGGCCGAATAACCTCTCCCCGCGTGTTGACTCGAGCCTGCTGCTCACAGCTGAAGGAATTATCCTCCATCGGGCTTGGGGGCCGGATAATTCTTCCCCAGAAATCCGATTTTTTTTCTCTTCCTTTCTTGCCGATTTTTTTTTACTACACACCTTTTTTAAAAGAATATATCTTATAAGAATTTCGAGGCTGAAATTTGCGAAATTTTAAGAATATTTTCAGAATAAACCCGAGATTTTGTGTGCAATAATACAATTTTGTGTGTTGAAAGTCTGTAAATAAAATACAATTATATGTTTATTCCTTTCCCTAAACGGCAAAACTAGCCAGTGAAACGATTAAAACCTACACTAGCCAAATGTTCGATACTAATGACAGTTCGATGAACGGTACATGTAATACAGCTGTATGGTTTTCAGATGGTATACAGATCTAGGCACGAACAAGCTATAAGCTATAATCTAAGAATATTCACAAAAATATTTTCAGCCTAAAATCGGCAGGAAAATAAGACTATTGAGCCTGGGTCGGAAAAACAACATTCTTATAAAAGAAAAAAGTGTACTTTTAATGCTGCCTACAGCCTCTTTCTTCACGCACCGTCGTTATTCAAAATAATTTCCTTTAGTTTTCGGCTTACTCTACACGATTGATTTTTGGTGTTGATTTTTTCCATAGCAAGCCAAAGCTAACAATAGTCTTCAGCTTGTTATTCAGCATTAACATAGATACCTTATAAGCTGACAACGGCAAATAGAGAAAAACTACCACGGTTTACAGCGGTTTACAACACTCTCTGTCAAAGCTGACTACGGCAAATAGAGAGAAACTACCAGGGTTTACATGTAAATGACGGTTTACATCGGTTTACAACACTTTCTGTAAAAGATTATCATAATCTATTTTGTTTAAAGATGTAAATCGTGTAAACCTTGTAAACCGTGTTTTAAACCGTGTAGATCGTCGGATCTCAGGTTTCCAACACGCCAGGAGTTTGGTAGTAAAGAATGTTAACAACTAAGTTGCCTTCTGATAAAATCTATAGATTTGGCTCCAATAATGCATCGGTATTAAACTCTTAAATGCAAAGAAACAAGTTAGTTTTGAAGTATTCTGCAAAGGAAAACTGAGGAAAAGAGAAAAACTCTGGTCAAATAGGTATTGAAAAAGACGTAGTCATATAGCCTCTTGACGATTTTAAACATTTCGTGAAACGCTGCGCAAAGTGTTCAAGGACACAGGTGCTGTGCTTGTATATATGGCTGAAAAATGTGTTTCGGATTGCATGGTCTGGACTCTCCGAATTGTGCTTTCCTGGTTTCTTTGCCACCGATTCTAACTTCCAGTGCTGTATTGAGATATTTGATCCCACCGATAAACGCTTATGGGTGTAACCTGTTTTCGGCTAAGCAGCACCACAAGGAGATCAGAAGATATAACGCTCTGTTCATTGAATTATCAAGGATCTTACTTATATAGTTTTGAACGCCCGCCCTTTCTCGAACAATTTTAGGCCCAATATTATTATGTCAAAACTAATAGTGCAAAAGACTCACTTTTCTATTGTGCCGTTTTAAAACGGGCAAACTAACAAAAATGAAATACTGCCCTTTGAAAAGGTCGCATTGAAAAGATTAATCACTTCAAGGTTCGTTCTTGTCATAAAGTCAAAGCAACCGCTCTAAAGGGTTAAAACACACTCTTTGTTTAAAAGCATTCCTTCGCTCGAAGAATAAGCAAATGCCTTTTTATTCTAAACCCCATCCCCATTTCAAAGTTGTGGCTTAAAGGTTTGAATATAGTCCTAAAATTCGGACAACATTGATCAGCGGCCGGGAAGGGGCGACAGAAGATGACAATTCAAATGTGAAAATATACATACTTACTAAACCTGCTCGTTGACGCTTGTGGCCGAAATCACCAGTCACTTTCAAAACTTACTACTTTCACCACGTTAGCTGCAGGGAAGTCAAAATCAAATGAAAATTGGTCAAAATCGGTGATCAATCGATCGATAAGTGTACTAGTGCTAAAATATAACTTTTAGCGTTTTGGAAGACAAACCAGTTCAACTGTTCTAGCGCAGTCTCTTTTACACGCTGGGATGATCAAATCGGATAAATTTGGGCTGAAAAAGCTTTTGCTAAAATAGTTCTGGCTCCTTGGAAAACGAACCGCCATTCTCTTTTTCTTTTGAAAATTATCGTCGAATTTTATCAAAAGTTGGAATCTAATAGTCGTTTGCAGAAATTTTGGACAAGAAACCAGCGCTCCCAAACGATGCACGTGTTTGAACGTGCTTAACTGTGGCAAGTTTATGTTTTACTTTACCTTCGGTATTCGGTATTCGTCGGTATCCATTCACACAACTGGATGGAGAGAGGCACTGTGATAGAAAAGTGTCTTGCTTAACAAAAAAGGCAGTGACCCACCCAGGGCTCGAACCCGGACCGCTCGATCCGGAGTCCAGCGCACTAACCATTTTAGGCAACCAAGAAAAATCGCTCTGAAATTCTTCTTTAAAACTCATTTGATTCTGCAGGATTTTGGAGGACAATAAACCCAGGCGATCCCTTCTATCCTAGGACAGTCTATTTATGTCCCTACAACATCAAATCGCCTGAAATCTTGCTCACAAAGTTTTCGCGCACGCAAGTTGAATCAAGACAAGCCGCCATTATAACTACACGAATCAAACCCAGAAGACAAATCTCACTCCTCGTGAACGCGACCATATTTAATAAAAAAGATTAATCATTTACAGTTTTTTTACTCGATGTACGTCTTTTGCTATTGATGTCCGTAAAAACTCGAAAAACTCGCGAAATAAGTGGACGAAACAATGAAAATATAAAATGAAAAACAATGAAAATATAAAATCACTAGAATTGAAATCAAATTTATGTTGAGTTAACCACAGACTTGCTTGAAGAGAAATGTTTTCAATATTATTATAAAAAGGTTTACAGAATCGCAGTTTCATTTGTCATCTGGTAGAAATTTTTTTAAAGAGGGGCAGTTACTTCAAATTATCCTCCACCATAGATTTTAAGATTGAATGTTGTTTCTTGCTGGAAGATCGAAGTACTTGGGAAGAACGGTAATTAGAGAAACGATTCGCAATATGATAAATAAACAAATAAATAAATAAATAAATAGATAAATAAATAAATAAATAAATAAATAGGTACTTAGTGTTATTCATAAGTTCTTAATATCGAGAGCTGACTTTAACGCAATAAACACAAGTCACAGAATAGGTTGTTATGGAGGAAACAAAAATAAATCAAACTTAAAAAAAATACAATCTTTCACTGCTTACATGTAGATACCGACTAGATTTTGCACCATACACGTACAAGCTGCAGTGCAAGCGAGCTATCGCCAAATTCGCACATGTCTCGGGATTACAAAGGGGTGTTTTCGCAATAAGGGGAATATTGGGGGACGGGGGCACGTGCAATGGGGAATTGGGGTGACTTACAAATTTGTTTGGAGGGTCAAATTGGGATTGAACGATAAGGGGAAATTTAAGGAGTATCGGTGGTTCTCATCAGCCTGAAAAAAATCGGGACTCCACAAATTTCAGAATCCTTTATCCCCTAAACAAAGCATTTCATCGATGCCAAAAATTTCTTTGAGGTTTATGCTCTTTATGTCTAGAGTAAATAAAAAGATTAGAATTTAGATTTTAGAGACAGTATTTCATTGGGATATCCAAGCACCGAGAAGGGAGTGAAAACACGACCCACAGCGAAATTCGAGGTGTTTGGAGAGCCGATGAAGCACTGTCTCGAGTGTTTGATATATCTTCTCAATTAAAACAAAAATCTAATAAGTAAACGGAGAAATAAAATCCTTCACGGTTATGATTTTCTATGTTTTAACTTGATGAATTATTAATGAGGTTGAGAAGACTTCGGATGAAAACCACCAAGGGAGGGGAGGCTTAGGAATTAGGATTTTAGGATCGAAGGATGACGCTAAAAGTTGTTTCACACCAAAACTCTTCTCCGTTCCTCTGAGACTGATCCAAAGATGTAAACGACTTGGGGATTGTCATAAATTAAGTGTTTACACGCCAGCACTGCAGTAAGATAAATTATCTTAAAATACCGCAGTAACAAAAAATGTAAACTGGAAAAAGTAAAAAAAATTCTTACGTACCTCTATAACAACCTTTTCTAAACAAAAATAGTAATACCGGCAGAAATGAAATGGTTATTAAAATACGTAAATCGAACTGTTTATATTGTTAAGTTTGTTTTTGTTTGTTAGAACTTAAGATTGCATAAAAATAAATGAAATATTTAAAAACGGCATCAAAATCTCTAACCATGTAAAAAGTATTTCCACAAAAATATAATAAATTTAGTAAGATTATTATAGATATCAATAAAGTTATTCAGTGCCTTCGAGACTCTCTCTCGATCTCCTTCATTAGCTCAACTTCGTCAGATTCGTAAAAAATTCCAGAAGTGGTTCTATGGCTGTTTAAGCCAGTCAAAGGGACAGCGGGTTTGTTTTGTTTTGCCATCCTCTCCAAACGTCCGTCCGTCTAATTTCTCTGGAAGCTCTAATGCGCGGTTTTCGCAGATACTTTCGTCCTTGAGGATAGCTGGCAGTGTTTGTTTTCTTTTGGAGAGCTGTTGTCTTGTTGTGTCGGAAGATGGAGGTTTAACTGTATCAGGAGAAGCAGAACATCCCTTAGACGTCATTCTAGAAGATCCTGCCGTCATTGGTCGCATGGTGTCTCCACTGTCGTAATTCTTAGTTTCAATACTAGAGGAACTAGCCTTAGCATCCGGGATTTCAACATTTGGGACACCTCTATCAGCAAGTGTCTGTGCAGTAGGCTGCTGAGTATCTATACCACGTGATTCACACGTGTCCACTTTCTTTCTCGACTTTGTCTTCCGTTCTTTATTCACAGTGCTAAGCTTCACTGTCACTGTCAAGTGTTGGAATTTCTAAAATGTCGTTGATAGCTTCTTCCAAGTTAACTTCCTCTGTATGCTTGGACTGCTTGGGCTGCCTTGTAGAATTACTTTTTCTTAAACTTACTCCAACATCAGAAAGATTTTCCACTGAAGTACTAGAGTCAGCCGTTGGAATGTCCAAAATCTCGTCGATAATTTGCTCCAAGTTACTATCCTCTGTTTCCTTGGGCTGTCTTGTGGGACGTTTCATCCTCAAACGAGTACTAACACCAGGACTCGACATGATTGTTCCGATTGAAGACACTTTTTCAGTATCTTGTAGATTATCGTCGCACTTTTTTCCTATCACGACGTTCTTTGCTGGCCTTTGTTTCCGAAAAGAACCCTTTGGCGACCGCGGCACAGCCCAAGAGCTTGAATCGATTTGCATACTCGAATCAACGTCTTCGAGGATTAACATATCTTTTGATTTCTTTGTGAAATCTTTTTTGGTGTGCTGAGCTGCGCAAGCACTCGAGAGGATTTGTCCGTTTGATACACACTATATAGAGCCATCTTCCGTTACGTGTCTTGATTTGGGACTAAAATCCTGCTTTGGGTCTGGCACTGCACGAGAACTAGAAGCTGCTGATAAAGAACCTTGGGTCTTGCTTATATTCGTAGCTAACGTTGGTTCTGGATGACGAGTCTTTCGTCGTGGTAATCAGCTACCAATAGGTGGAACTGATTCAGCAGGATGTAAGTCTACTTTTAAGATATCATCGATATCCTTTGACAATGCTCTCTCTTCCGTGTCCTCTTTCGTCCTCCTCGAATGTGTTCTCTGATGTTTTGCTGTGCTCGATTTCGACGCGAAATCTCTCTGCAGTCGCAACTCTTGGCTAGTTGAAGTTTTTGACGCCTTTGAATCAGTTTCTTCAGTCACTTTTTCTACCATTGGTATATACTTCGATTTCCGCGTAGGGGTTGTCTTCCTGAGATGTAGAGCCGCCCCAGGACTCGAGGATAACGGTTCATTTGAGGCACCCTGGACATTTTCATCATTTAAAGTCTTTTCGTTAGTAGTTAACAATTCGCCATCTGCTTGCTTTGGTGTCGGAAGAGATAGCTTTTTGAGGCGCCGTGCTGCTCCAGATCTCAACAGAGCTGGTCCATTCGAGGAGACGTCGACAAGATCGTCATTTAGAGTATATTCGATATCCTGTACTAATTTATCATCTGCGTGATTTGAAGAAGCTACTGATGCAGGATCAAAGGTCCTGTCCAAATCCATTGCTGAGGTAAGCTTTGGATTGCTGGTCTTTGGTCTTGGTATTTCGTCAGGACTGGAAGAATATGCATCATCATTTGAATCAGCAGTAAAGACGTCATCATTTAAAATATACTGGATATCCTTCGCCAATTGATCATCTGCCCGCTTACAGTGTTTCCGCGTGAATCCCTTCTTTTCAGGAGGAGGAAGTGCGCTAAGACCCGATGAGAATTTTCCGTTTGAAACATCTTCAACAGTATGGTCTTTAAGAATGCACTGGATGTCCATTTCCAACTTTTCGTCCGTCTTGTTCGTTTCCTGAAACAAAACTATTTTCTTTGACGGGACTTTGCCAGATGCAATTTGACTGTTGGATTCAGCTGCAGGGATGTCATGTTTGAAGACAAAGTCCACACCATTTGTTAGTTTCTTGTCGTTTACGCGCATGTTCCCTCTTTTGGAAGATCTCTTGAGACTTTGCACATTGTTCGTGGCAGAAACTGCACCAGAGGAGATTTGTCTATCTGATTCAGCTGTAGTGATATCGTCATTCAAAATGAAGTTGATATCCTTCTCCAGTTTCTTGACATCTACGTTCTTTTGTTCTTTAGTGGAAAGTTTCTTGGCGCGCTTGGCCTTTTTCGTGGGTGGCACTGGAGCAAAGGAGATTTGTTCATTTGGTTCATTGATACCGACATCGTCATTTAAAATATAATCGATATCCTCTGCTAGTTTCTGATCGTCCATAACGTCTTTTTTACTTGTAGGATATTTCTTGGGACACCGTGGTTTGATCAAGGGCGAAACTGTAGCAGAGGAGTTTTGTTGATTTGAATCAGTTGAAAGGACATCTTGTTTAAAGGTGCAGTCGATATCCTCTGCGAGTTCTTTGTCATCCATGCCCTTTTGTTCTTGTTTCATGAAATCTTTCTTTGTATTCCGTGTCTTCTTTGTAGGTGAATCCGTACCAGAGCGGATTTTTCCATTTGATTCAGATGAAGTATCATCGTTTAAAATGTAGTCAATATCCTCTGCTAGTTCTTCGTCATCCATGTTCGTTTGTGCTTTTGTGGAATATTTCTTGGGACGCTGCGCCTTTTTCGTGGGTGAGACTGTAACATCGGAGACTTGTTCATTAGATTCAGTTGTACCGATATCATCACTCAAAATATAGTCGATGTCTTCCACTAGTTCCCTGCTGATGAAGGTTGACCCTGGGCGCGAATTCATGGGCGCTGTTACAAAAGAAATGGAAAATCACAAAACGTACATTCGTCGCGGGCGAGTTGACATTCACCGTGACCAGGCCATTGTTGAACGTTTCAACCGCACCCTGGCTGAGCGCTTGTTCGGGCACCAGTACGCCGTTGAAATGCGCCTGCCCGCGCTTCAGTTTCATGCCCTGCTTCAGATAAAACTGCAAGTTTCTGTAATTCAAAATTTCGCCTTGTTACCCACGCCAGCGGTCCACCGCGTGGGTAACAAGGCTTCCTGAAGTTGTGGCCGCTCTGAACAACGAGGTAACAAGCCTTACCGGCCAGAAACCCGCCGTTGCCATCAAAGAAAAAAATGTTTCTGCAAAGCCATCGACACCTTATTCCTGTTGGGCAAAGGGAAAAAAGCTCCCCTCTCTCGTGCATGTTAGGTATTTGTACCAACCTGGCGAGCTTGAGGGTGACGTCAAAAGAGCCACGATCCAATCTGGTCTTTGAAAGTTTACAACACTGAACGATCTTTTACCAAACCAAATCAGCCCGTTCTCTACTATTTGCACGACGGGCCCAAGCGCGGCTTCGTGCGTGAAGAACTGCTGGTTGTGCCTCCAAACACACAATTACCCCCCGAGCAACTATAACATTTCTTTCATTTCAGCATCTCTGTTAAAGCTTCTATTTCTTTGATTTCAGTATTTGTTAATAAAGCTTCTATTTCTTTGATTTCAGTATTTGTCGTTCTTTGCTTTTTTCCTGAATTCTGTATTCACCCGGATGTACGGCTCCATCCAGCATTCTTGTTCGAACTCCAACACCCTGTGTACGCGCTTCAGTTTCATGCCCTGCTTCAGATAAAACTGCAAGTTTCTGTAATGCACGACATAGTTGTTTTTTTTCTCAAGTGTCAGCTGCAGCTTCTTGCTATCCGGGGGTTTCAGCTCCAGCACTTTCATCAACCTCTTTTGGTAGTCCGACATACATTCCTTTTTCACGACCTTTTCCTCAGGCGCGAGGGGGTAGCTGTTGTGTTCTTCATGCAGTTCTGCTGGATATTCAAGATCAACTTCAAGAATCCATCCAGTCCTTGCGTTTTCTCTTTTCTTAAGGATGTCTTCCTCCGTTGGCATAATACGTTTCCATTTAAAATCCCTTTTTGGGGGTGGCTTGCTCATTGTCCAGCCATAGAGGTTGTTCGCGTCGAGATACACGATGTAACGGTTCGGTTTGCTGGGGTCATAGTCCCGTACCAGCGGGTTGTTTGCCTTCGCGTATCTGTTGCTCACCGTCGAGATTCCACCCCGAATTCCCCGTACCACGAAGAGATGCATATCAAGGTCTGTGAATAACTCAAGCTCGACCCCCGTCTTTTTCAAGAGCGCGTCCCATGAGAGGCCTGGCGACGTGTAATAATGCGCCGGATCTAACCCGTACTGCTCTTGGCACAGGTTTCGGATGTCTCCTTTGGCGTTGCGCTTACAAGTGAATCAAGACTTCCTTACAAAAAGTTCAAGCTGTCAATGAAACGCAGACCTCCCGCTGAAAATGTAATATATTTCTCCATGTTGTTGGCGACGCATTTCACCTCTTTCTGCAGCTGTGACATCGCTTGCATTAAATGGTGTGCGTCGTAGCCCCTCAGGTTGTGGAATACATTTGGTATTTGGTCAGTCTTGGGTTTTATTCGCATTTTCAGATTACATGCGTTGTGCGCAGCTCCGCGGTTCCTACCCGTTATGTGGCAATGGTCTTTTACTGCGTCTCTGAAGTTTTTCTGAAGTAAAGGTTTTTCACAGAACTTACAATTTTCCTGTGATTTTGCTTCCAACTGGTCATTTTTGTCTGTTAGTCTTTTAGAGTTGAATCCCCCATTGTTGTTCTTTCTGTGCCATGTAAAAACATTTTTTGTGCCATTGACCCCGATAACTGCATTTTTCTTCAATATTAAAAACAGGTAAAGAGTCTAAGAATTCGTCTTTTATCAAACTTTTGTTACAAATATGGCAATCAGTTGCATTTTTGAATTTTTCCCAGTCTTCGGCCGTCATCACAATCGGCTTTGGTGCGGCCAAACTCTCTCTTATTTTCACCTCTTCTTGCAGAATGTCACCTAAAAACGTTCTCACCGCGTTTTCACCCTTGTAAACTTTGGACCCTAAAACTTCATCGTCGCTTCTCACAACCATGTAAGAATACGCGCATGCCTCATGCCATTCGGTCTTGTGTGTGTAACTTTTTTTGCTTGCTCTCTGGCACACGCTCACAGCCAGGAATCTTTTTGACTAAAGCCTCAAAGTCCGCATATATCACATAGGGCATCTTTATCTGTTTGTGATGATTTTGGAAAGAAAGGGTGTTTTTCCCCTCTTCTGGCATCTTAATCCTTGTCGGCCTGCCGTTCACACCATTGCACATCATGCAATAGAAAGTTTTACTATTTATTGACTTATCAAACAGCCAAGCGCTTTCTCTTTTTACGTAACAATAGTGCTGAATTTCCCCTGACTCAATTAACATCAGGTTTATCCTAGGTACATTCGGTTCTTTTCTGCTTATCCTGTGCACAATCACACAATTGTTTTCCCAGCCAAATACGTTTATTGCCAGTTTTTTGTTTTGAGCTTCAAGCTTGTCTATCTGTTTTACCGGTGTTGGGAAATCGATGCCCCCATAATTAATACCATCGATAACCGGATATTTGCTTGGTCTTTGCGGGTCCTTTCCATCTTGTGGAGGAAATAAAGCGGCTCTGAGTGCCCACTTCAAACATTCGTTGTCTATGTTTTTCACGTTGATTATTGCCTTCTTTTTTGCCAGATTGGCTGGAAGAGGTAAATAAGTTCCTCCGCGCAGTGGCTGATAGCGTGCGACATTCACGTACGCAGTCTCTATCCTTTCAACTTCCCATCCTGATCCCTTCACAGACCAGTTTTCTATTTCTCCCTTTATCCTTTCAATGAATTCATCGTATTTTTGTTCTATCAGTTCTTTATCATGCCTGTTGAAAACATGCGGTTCTTCGTCTTTAAAATAATGCTTCATGTGTTGCGTTTCACCGTTTATTTCCATGGAAAACTTTACTTGTAGCCCAAAACTTACTTTTACGCTGTTTAACTTAAGGATTTCTTGTTTAACCAAATCAGTGAACTTTGCTTTATTTTCTCTTGCAAACATTAAAAGATCTTTATTGTTTGGATTTGTTTTGGATACATCCATTATCCAAACACGAAGCCATTCCTGGAAATTATTTTAGCTTATATTAAACACTTCATATAAAACAACCAGTTCAGGTTCTAATGGTTGAGGAAGGTTTCTGTTTTGCTCCCTCGTTATTGGACCGTAAAACATTTGCAGAACATTGGACGAAAATCTCGCGGCTGCCATCTCGGCGTATATACTTGTGCAGATAATTCTTCAATTGGAAAATAATTCTGGCGCACTTTTGTATATAGAGAGTGCAGACATTTCTTCAACAGGGAATATGTTTGTGGCACATCCGCTCGCTCGATAGGCTTGGGGTCACGCGCTTTGTTTACTTCCATGTTTGCGTTATTTTCTCACACATATATAAACTACTGGGTTCTGGCGCATCGAGTAGAACAAAAGCTTCATGATATCTAACAAAGCTTTTTCTCAACAAACGAGGCCAGCATGGGAGACGAGTTTCTTGAGAAAACAGGTTTGTTAGATATCATGAAGCTTTTGTTCTACTCGATGCGCCAGAACTAGTAGTTTATATGTGTGTTCTGGAGGTATTGTTATATCTTCCTGTTTCAATCAGGAGTTTGTGATTACTTATTGTGAGTTTCACAAGCGTTTTTCGATTAGGATTTTTTCTATTCAAGTCTAAATAGGGCAAAGGTGTATAACTGGAAAAAGAAGGCGGGGGATGGGGAGGGGGTCAAGTAGATTTCTGCACGCATAGTCAATAAGTCAATAAAGGAAGTGGGTAAGGGGGTGGGGGAGGGTCAGCAAAAAATGTGCTGGCTTGCAGCCTACGTTACAGCAGCCATGCAGATGGACATGATAAAAGTGTTTTCCTCGGCTTGGAAATTACCATGCAAATTCTGCGAAAAAGGTTTGTCTTATCCACCAACATGGCCGCCTTGTCACGTGGTTGCAAACCATCAATTAGCAGGCGCAGTTTTGAAATTGAGGTTTGCACAACCTCGTTTGCACAACCTCCTTCCAGTCTCTCTCAGAGGAGAGGACCCTGGGAACGAGGTTGGAGGTTTGCTCAATCTTTATTTTGTCTTTCTAAAGAGGCTTACCCGTCATGTAATATGAAATGAAATGAAATGTACCCGCTATAAATTCCAAAAACAAAACACACGTTCTACCCACAAAACTCCACCCATGTCCAATACACTCGATCTGTAACGGATCGTCCAAGGGGTTGACGACCCGACACGGATCGCCGTATCGCCAACATTGTGACGATCCGTCACGGATCGTTACGATCCGTCTTTGGAAAAGTCAACCCGTCAACAGGAAGTCATTTCGCGAGACAGTTAAACGGAAGTGAACTCTATCACCGGAAGTGAGCTTGTCAAGAGACCGTGCACCCCAGAATATTTCGGCGGATCGTGACGATCCGACTCGAGTCGTCACGACCCGTCACAACGAAGTCGCTCCGTTACAGGTCGCGAAAATTCTCGATCTCTTTCGCGCCGGTGAAACAACCAACCGATATACTACATGACAATACCTCGTTCTAAAAGAATGTGGCCGCAAACAGTGATATAACAGCGTAATAAAGAGCAGTTTCGGAACAACGAGACAACAAACAAACAGCCTACGAACTGCAACCAAGCGACAAAAAGTACATGTATATACCTCGTTCTAAATGCAGCCGCAAACATTCATTTTAATGCACGATAAAACGCAGTTGCGGAACAACGAGGTACCAAACAAGCAAGCTATGAACCACCAAGCGAATAAAGTACATGTATATCCCTCGTTCTAAAAGAATGCAGCCGCAAACATTCATTTTGATGCACGATAAAACGCAGTTGCGGAACAATGAGACACCAAACAAACAAGCTATGAACAACCAAGCGAATAAAGTACATGTATATCCCTCGTTCTAAAAGAATGCAGCCGCAAACGTTCATTTTAATGCACGATAAAGAACATTTGCACGAAACAAACAACCTACAACAACAAGGCGAATAAAGTACATGTATTAATATAGCTCATTCTAAACCAGTGGTAATCACAGGTTAGGAAGAGCGGGCCTGGATGCACTTAAGGGAAGGTACTGGGACGGTTGGGACGAGAGTCAGTGTAAACTTTTAGATTGCAAAATACATTCCTGTGGAAGTTTTTTTGGGAAGTTTGCCTTAACTTGTCAATGCTGTCTTAATTGAGATATATTTGCACATCTGGTGAATTCTTTGCAGAAAAAGATTCCTCAACTTCCTATTTGAACGACACATTTCGGATCCTTTCGCATTGTAACCGTTCATGATGGAAGAACAATTAACTCAAGTCACCTCATTTTCACGGCAATGTTTCCAACGGGTCGCGAAAATTTCTCAGTGTTAAAAAATTAATCATAAATCACTGGACAAAAGATAATTATTTCGAGTAACGCGTCACGCATAAAGTGCATATGAAGTAAAAAATAATTACTGCTTATTTTTAAGGCTTTTCGAAATAAAGACGAATGGCGTTTTCCTTTTTGAAATATCTTGTTTCGTTATGGAGATATTTAGGTTTTTGTAATATGCAAATGAGGAAAGCGATGACGTCATTAATCGTTCCAGAAAAGGATAAATCGCTGAATCAAGCATATCTCTTGTAGTATTAAAGCGGTGTTCTTCAAACTTGGCACCATCAATGTTCATCATCAAAGGCACAAGATGGCATCCGTTGCGCCGTTGCCATGGCAACAGTCTTGGATCCAGTCTCCTTCTGTTATAAACAAAATATCTCCATTTGCAGCGCTTTAAAAATGAACAGTGGGTCTGGCGTGTAACAAACGTGGTGCCCATCTTAGCTTAATTATCTTCGTTAGCTTTTGGGAGTACATCACCTTTGGTTAAGAATAAACTGGGAATGTCAGTGTTAATAGAAATAAGTCTTTGCGGCAAAACTGTTGCCATGGCAACGACGCAACGGGTGCCATCTTGTGCCTTTTATGATGAACATTGATGGTGACAAGTGTGAAGTACACCGCTTTAATACTCCAAGAGATATGCTTGACTAAGTGATTTATCTTTTTGTGGAACGATTAATGACGTCATCACTTTCCTCATTTGCATAATACAAAAACCTAAATATCTCTAAAACGAAAAAAGATATTTCAAAAAGGAAAACGCCATTCGTCTTTATTTTGAAAAGCCTTACATATAAGTAATAAATATTTTTTACTTCATAGGCACTTTAATACATGATTTTATCGTTTCCTATTGTTGTGAATGTTTTTATCGTTTCCTATTGCCGCGAACCAATCAGAGTTGTTTTTTGATTGACAGTTTTGCGAAGTGTAGTCGAGCACGCGGTGTGAATTTAGAAGTGATTTTCCTCGGTCGGTAAACTCGCCATAGGAATTTCTCGAGAATAACCGTTGTTGGAATCATTCGCTTTGCCGCGGGTGGTTTATCTTTGATTCATTCACAGCAAATCTTCTGTGACAGAAGCTTCGATCTTATGTGACAAACTGTTGAGATTGACTCGCTTTTCGCATTTTTATCGTTCTTGGAGAACAGATTTTTCTCTTCCGGTTTTCGTGATTGACACATTTGTCGCACTCCGATCGTTCTTAGTGGAAGAAAAAACTTTCAATTTCCGCTTTGTGCTTGCCTCTTATTAACGTGGTGCGCACGGGTAAATCGCAATCCACTGGTAACTGTCAAGATTAGGGTTGCGGGCCTCTCTTGGGCCCGCAATGAATGCAGCTGCGAATATATGCAAACAAGCAACATAATACACACAAGCAAGCGACAAGCAAATGATTTGCATATACCTCAAATTAGTGCTTAAGGTCGCAGGGGAAACTTGGGTAATCATACTGTATTTATTTAAAGCGTATGCACAAAACACAACGACTGACATCGGCAAGTTTACGAAATATTCATGACGGAATAAAATGTGGCTCGTGATTTGAAGTGTGGCACGGACCCTGTGGCCCCAGTCAGTAGAACAGAAACAGATCGAAGCCGTAGGCACAAAAAAATGTTTGCATTTAAAAATCTACTGTTAGAGATTTTGTCTTGTTTATGAAATCAGTTTATTTTACAATGCATTTTGGCTGTACTTTTTTCTTTGTAAAACGCATTGTTCTTTTCTGATCTCTGATTAAAACGTGGTTTCTGATTAAAACGTGGAATGTAATCACCATAATTACCTCTCTTGGCACTTGTTTTTAATCGCAACACCTTCGGAAATCTCAAAGTTTTGGACTTTTCCGACAATTTTGTGTCCAAGAATTCAGCGCGGATTTAGAACTTCATGAGCTGGCACTGCAGAACGTTAAACTAGGAATACTGTAGTTTGTCATGACAGTAACGGAGTTCTAAAAGAGCGCTTTAAAAAAGGTAGAAGGCTTTAAATTCAAAATTGCACATTTAAATGACATTTATTCGCTGACAAATATAAAATGAAAAAAACGGTTTCTGTCGCATGTTACACTAGAGGTTTTGACTGATCTATTTTTGAGAAAATCAGAGTTCTTTCTTCTACTCGATCCGCAAACTTGGACAAAAAATCATGGATTTTTCAATTGGCACTAATGACGCTCTAGCGTTGCCGTAAAGCGCAATGTACCAAATCAAAGACGACATTTGTAAACTTCCATCATTCCTTTATGTCTCTGGAAAATGTCTGCTCAATCGCATCCAAAACAGCCGAGATATAAGCGTCTTAAATTATGTAGGACTAGCAAATATTTTCCTAATGAATTTATTCATGGCTAGGTGTCCCCCGCGACCTTAATTGCCCCCGCCTGGTTCCGGCCTCTGGGCCGGAACCAGAGAAGGCACCTTAGAAGTTCCCGTGAAGGTAGGTTAAATGTGTGTATTCAGCGAACGGTACCGGAAAAAATCTCAAAGCGGGTCGCAAAGGATTGCCCAAATGCTCGCAAAGGATTACCGAAATGCTAACAAGGGATAAACGACATGCTCGCAAAGGATGAAGGATTCTGACGTTGTTTGCTCGAAAACCTCGTTTAAAGCGGAAAATCATGGTGTTTTGAGCAGCAATAAACTGAACAAATAATACAAAGTCTAGAGTAAGTACTTTTAAGTTTTCTAAAGATTCAAAATTCAGAGAACGTTGGGTTGTAAAAATTAAAAGAGAATTGTTTGAACCAAAACAGGTACTCACACATTTATGCGGCTCATTTCACTGAAAACTGTATTAAACAAAATCTTTCAGTAAGGAGGTTTCTGGGTTCTGCCTTCAAGTCTCTAAGACTTGACCTTAAAGAGGATGCAGTCCCAACGACTTTTTGAACAGAAAATTAAATACGGCGAAGAATGCCCGCCGAAGAACAGAGACTACGTACAACTGTTCGTTCATCTTTTGCTAAATGTAGGAAGTTGGAAGTAAGGAATTTTAATAACTATCTAGAGCTTGCTAGTAGTTTTATTATGCTTATAAACACTTTTATTTTGCTCGTTTGGCTTAGCAAGTATTGCGAACTTCAATATCAACTTCAGTATCGATTCAATATTCTCACCAAACGCAGCTTCCACGTGCGCGCTTTTTGAGACGTGTTTTTGACGCATGTTAATATGTACCAGCTAAATAAAACTTATGTCTCAGTGGCCAAAATATGGACTATAAACAGGTAATACAAACAAACCTCACAGTGTCCGCGGGGACCGTCGGTAAACGCTCTGTATTTATTATTCACTACTGAATTTTCCTTCAGCTGAAAACGACACGAATTTATTCATTCAAGAAAGTTTTACCGTGCGTGAAGGTTTGCGGTTTCGAATTTGCATTGAGAAGTATCCTTTCATTCAACTTAAATTTTTTGTGTACAAAAAGGAGAAATGAGAAAAGTAGAGAGAAAAGTCGATTACACCCTCCTCCTCATGAAATACTATATATATGCAAGTAAGCTAAATAACATTGCTGATCCTAGCAGTATGCAGGACGAGTGTAACATATCAACCTAGTAAATGGCCTAGCTCACCAGAGTCTCTCGTAGCTCAGTTGGTTAGAGCGCCCAACCAATATCTGGGAGGCCATGGGTTCAATTCCCGTCGGGGACTCAGAATTTTTCTTTGTTCCATGCTCGTATCATTGTTGAAAAAGATCATCTTCATTATTTATTACCGAGCTTAAAATTTACTACACAACCGTTTACTTTGTCTGACTGATTTCAGCAACAAACTCAACCTTAAATACAAAGTGGAAAATCTGACACATTGACACCTGAACTTAAACTATTATGCTCCACTTTTATTTTGTAAAGCAGTATCGTTTTCCCTTTTTCTTCTTTGTTTTTCTATCGACTTAATGTAAGTAGTGTTAGTTTCTCCTCTTTTTCCTCAACAAATTGTAATTTTATTATAGTGTGTAACTGTCCCGTAAGTAGTGTAAGTAAACGACTTGTAAGCAGTCTTTTTTTCTGTAATGTAAGTAACTGTCCCGTGAGAAGTTGTAAGAAATGGATTTGTTAGTAGGCTTTTTCTTTTTTGTGTGTTGCAATTAAATACACTCCCGATATCTTCATTAATGAAATACTGATGATTTGGGCCGAGGATAATTATCACCACAACATTTCCTCCCTACAACATTACAAAACACAGCACCTTTGAAATAATTCTTTAATCAGAATAGATCGCAAACCTGTCAATCTTCGAGAAGGGCTTGCAAATGGAATTTTGACAGTTGAGTCTTTTATGAAAGACACGACCTTGTTTCTCTCTTATGAGGAATTTCAAAATAAACAAAGTTTCCAAGCCTGCCCTCTCGAATTCAGCGGAATTACCGCAACGCTGATTCAAAGACAACATAGATAGTCCCGAAAAAGAAAAGATCGAACCTTTCATTAAAACCTTCTTAGAAACCAAAAAACCCAGCAACTTAACGTATATACAACTTTTTACCCAAATTCTCCCTGCCTTGTTTTCTCAAAAAATGTTTCCCACCTTTTCTGGGTTTTACTTTTTCCCCGTTTTTCTCCGCCTTTTTTTCTTGAGTTTTTTTTTTTACTTTTTTCTGACTTTCCTATTTTAGTCGGGAAAAAATTGGAGATAAAAGTTGAAAAAAAACAAGAGAAAAGGCGAGAAAAAGTCAGGAAAAGTAAAAGGACTTTTTTCTCTTCTTTCTTTCGTAATTTTTTTTCCAACTCTTTTCTGGAATAGGAAATCGGAAAAGAGTTTCACGAAAAAAAGTCGGAAAAAAATTGGAGATAAAACTGGACAAAAAAAAAACAAGAGAAAAGGCGAGAAATAGTCAGGAAAAAAATAACCTCCAGAAAAAAAAAGGAAAAAAAATTCATGCAAAAACCGGGGAGAGAGTAAAAAATGTCGGGCTCACAATTTAATGAAAATTTCCGGAAAAAAGGCGGGAAAACAAGAGGTGAAAAAAGACGAGAAAGAGTCGAGAAAAAACTTTTTCTCACCTTTTTGTGACATTTTTGTCGATTATTTTCGATTATTGTTCTATTTTTTTTGAATTCCCTCTCAACTCTTTTCCGACAGTTTCACGAATATCTTCTGACGTTTTTATCGATTTTTCTGACGATTTCACCAAATTCTCCCTGCCTTTTTTTCTCAAATTTTTTTCCGACTTTTTTCTGGAATTTACTTTTTCCCAGTTTTTTCACACCTATTTTTCTGGAGTATTTGTTACTTTTTTCTGACTTTCCTATTTTCCTCCCACCATCCCCGGTCGGGCTGCCTTAGGACGCCACTCCCGGTCTCCGAGAGTCTGTAGACGCGGGCGGGCGGGCGGGCGGGCGTACGCACCAAATTTTCTCGGCCTCACGGGTTTACCAAAAATTCTTACCCATGGTGCTCTGCTAGCGCCTCCCGCACAGGAGCTCTGCTATAAACTTAGGCTAACGAAGTTAAACGGAGGCAAACGACGATAAACGTAGGTAAAAGATGTTGGACGTAGCCAAACGAGGATAAACTTAGGCAAACGAAGTTTAAGGGTAGACAAACGATGTTAAACTTCGGCAAACGAAGTTAAACGAAGGCAAACGACGATAAAGGTAGGTAAAAGAACTTAAACATAGTCAAACGAGGATAAAAGTAGACAAACGAAGTAAAACAAAGGCAAACGAAGTTAAGAGCCGTAGTGAAACGAAGTTAAACGTAGGCAAACGAAGTTAAAGTCCGTAAGGAAACGAAATTACACGTAGGCAAACGAAGACAAAGGTAGGCGAACGAAGTTAAACATAGACAAACAAAGTTAAAGGTAGGCAATCAACGATAAACGTAGGTAAACGAAGTTAAAACAAGAAGTTGCTATAGCAACTTAAAACCGCGCTTATATTTTTGGCTAATTAACAGCTTTCCTTCTCAAAAGTCACTGTTAAATTTAATCTGTGTGCATTATGAGTAAAGGACAAGCAAAGTAGTCACGTTAGTCACACAATCCGAGGTTTACGTTATCCCCAGCTATCTTTAGCTTGGGGTTTTTTCCCTTCTAATGACGTAACCCCTGCACGTTCGGGCACGCTCAATTGTTTACTTAAGCAAACATTTCATTTCCTTTCAAATATTTGTACTCACTTCAAGGAAATAGCCAAAGAATTCACTTCGATTGCCTAAACTCACAAGAAATACGCGCAGAAGAGGAAACAAATTAAATTAATGACCGTCGCTTCTGCCGACATAAACATGCAAATGAAACACAATGTTATTTGTCACGTAACGAAAGTGAAACCTGCAACATCAGCGCATTCCATGCCTGACGTAATACCTTTTTTCAGTGTATTCAACATTGGCTTTGAATCGAACGCTTCGATAAAACCAAAAGAAAATATACTTTTTACACAATAAAGAAAACAATATCCGCAACATTTTCGGTACATTAATGTTTCAACAGCTTTTGGCGAATAAACATCATAGGTTGCGTGATTTCAAAGCCCCAATCACGATTTGGCCGAGTGGAGGTTTGGGTCTGGTCACCGACAAAAAAAATACAAAAAAAAAAATAATAACAAGAAGTTGCTATAGCAACTTAAAACCGCGCTTATATTTTTCGCTAATTAACAGCTTTCATTCTCAAAAGTCACGGTTAAATTTAATCCGTTTGTGTTATGAGTAAAGGACTAGCAAAGTAGTCACGTTAGTCACACAATCCGAGGTTTACGTTGTGGCCGGCTATCTTTAGCATGGGGGTTTTTCCCTTCTAATGACGTAACCCCTGCACGTTCGGGCACGCTCAATTGTTTACTTAAGCAAATATTTCATTTCCTTTCAAATATTTGAACTCACTTCAAGGAAATAGCCAAAGAATTCACTTCGATTGCCTAAACCCACAAGAAATACTCGCAGAAGAGGAAACAAATTAAATTAATGACCGTCGCTTCTGCCGACATAAACATGCAAATGAAACACAATGTTATTTGTCACGTAACGAAAGTGAAACCTGCAACATCAGCGCATTCCATGGCTGACGTAATACTTTTTTTTTAGGAAATTTAATATTCCCTTTCAATCTAACGATTTGATATGACGAAAAGAAAAAATATTTTATACACAATTAAGAGCACAATATCCGTAACATTTTTCGTACATTGATGTTTTAACAGCTTTTAGCGAGTAAACATCACAGATTGCGCGATTCGAAATGTCCATCACGATTTGGCCGAGTGAAGGTTTGGGTCTGGTCACCGACAAAAAACAAGAAGTTGCTATAGCAACTTAAAACCGCGCCTATATTTTTGGCTCATTAACAGCTTTCTTTCTCAAAAGTCACGGTTAAATTTAATCTGTTTGCATTATGAGTAAAGGACTAGCAAAGTAGTCACGTTAGTCACACAATCCGAGGTTTAAGTTGTCCCCGGCTATCTTTAGCTTAGGGGTTTTTCCCTTCTAATGACGTAACCCCTGCACGTTCGGGCACGCTCAATTGTTTACTTTAGCAAATATTTCATTTCCTTTCAAATCTTTGAACTCACTTCGATGAAACAGCCAAAGAATTCACTTCGATTGCCTAAACCCACAAGAAATACTCGCAGAAGAGGAAACAAATTAAATTAATGACCGTCGCTTCTGCCAACATAAACATGCAAATAAAACACAATGTTATTTGTCACGTAATGAAAGTGAAACCTGCAACATCAGCGCATTCCATGGCTGATGTAATACCTTTTTTCAGCGTATTCAACATTCGTTTTCAATCCAACGCTTCGATAAAACCAAAAGAAAATATACTTTATACACAATAAAGAAAACAATATCCGCAACATTTTCGGTACATTAATGTTTCAACAGCTTTTGGCGAATAAACATCATAGGTTGCGTGATTTCAAAGCCCCAATCACGATTTGGCCGAGTGGATGTTTGGGTCTGGTCACCGACAAAAAACGAAAAAAAAAATAAATCCCGTGTAAAGCAAGAACCGCGCTCGGCCCATGGCCGCGCGGTTAAAAAACAAGAAGTTGCTATAGCAACTTAAAACCGCGCTTATATTTTTTGCTAATGCACAGCTTTCTTCCTCAAAAGTCAGGGCTAAATTTAATCTGTTTGCACTATGAGTAAAGGACTACCAAAGTAGTCACGCGAGTCACACAATCCAATGTTGCACCATCGTTCATAGCCGTTGTGAAATTTATGATAACGTAATGGTCTTAATCTGGAACTGCGCTGAAGACACGAATGGGCATGAATTAAACAAAAAGAAAACTAGCATTCCACTACTTGGATGCTAGTAATAACTGTTATTTTCTCTAGGTAAAAGTCACGATTAAATGTAATTGGTTTGTGCCGTGAGTGAGAGCCCGCAGGAAGGTAATCACACGATTCTAACATTTCAAGCTTTACAATGTTCACGGCTATATTTAGAAGGGCGGTGTACGGCGGTAATTTCCCTACCAATGATGTAATCCTTGCAAGTGCTTACCTTGGGGGTTTTCCCTTCTAATGACGTAACCCCTGCACGTTCGGACACGCTCAATTGTTTACTTAAGCAAATATTTCATTTCCTTTCAAATCTTTGAACTCACTTCGATGAAATAGCCAAACAATTCAATTCGATTGCCTAAACCCACAAGAAATACTCGCAGAAGAGGAAACAAATTAAATTAATGACCGTCGCTTCTGCCGACATAAACATGCAAATAAAACACAATGTTATTTGTCACGTAACGAAAGTGAAATCTGCAACATCAGCGCATTCCATGGCTGACGCAATACCTTTTCAGTGTATTCAACATTCGCTTTGAATCCAACGCTTCGATAAAACCAAAAGAAAATATACTTTATACACAATAAAGAAAACAATATCCGCAACATTTTCCGTACATTCATGTTTCAACAGCTTTTGGCGAATAAACATCACAGGTTGCGTGATTCAGTCCCGATCACGATTTGGCCGAGTGGAGGTTTGCGTCTGGTCACCGACAAAAAAAAAAATAAAAACAAGAAGTTGCTATAGCAACTTAAAACCGCGCTTAAATTTTTGGCTAACCAGAAGTTGCTATAGCAACTTAAAACCGCGCTTATATTTTTGGCTAATTAACAGCTTTCTTTCTCAAAAGTCACGGTTAAATTTAATCCGTTTGTATTATGAGTAAAGGACTAGCAAAGAAGTCACGTTAGTCACACAATCCGAGGTTTACGTTGTGCCCGGCTATCTTTAGCTTGGGGATTTTTCCCTTCTAATGACGTAGCCCCTGCACGTTCGGGCACGCTCGATTGTTTACTTAAGCAAATATTTCATTTCCTTTCAAATATTTGAACTCACTTCAAGGAAATAGCCAAAGAATTCACTTCGATTGCCTAAACCCACAAGAAATACTCGCAGAAGAGGAAACAAATTAAATTAATGACCGTCGCTTCTGCCGACATAAACATGCAAATGAAACACAATGTTATTTGTCACGTAACGAAAGTGAAACCTGCAACATCAGCGCATTCCATGGCTGACGTAATACCTTTTTCAGTGTATTCAACATTCGCTTTGAATCGAACGCTTCGATAAAACCAAAAGAAAATATACTTTATACACAATAAAGAAAACAATATCCGCAACATTTTCCGTACATTCATGTTTCAACAGCTTTTGGCGAATAAACATCACAGGTTGCGTGATTCAGTCCCGATCACGATTTGGCCGAGTGGAGGTTTGCGTCTGGTCACCGACAAAAAAAAAAAAAATAATAAATCCCGTGTAAAACAAGAACCGCGCTCGGCCCATGGCCGCGCGGTTAAAAAATAATAATAAATCCCGTGTAAAACAAGAACCGCGCTCGGCCCATGGCCGCGCGGTTAACAAAAAAAAAAAAAAAAATCCCGTGCAGAGCAAGAACCGCGCTCGGCCCATGGCCGCGCGGTTAATAAATCCCGTGCAGGGCAAGAACCGCGCTCGGCCCATGGCCGCGCGGTTAAATAGGCAAACGAGGACAAACGTAGGCCAACGAAGTTAAGGTAAGTCAAACGATGTTAAACTTAGGACAAACGAAGTTAAACGCAGCCAAACGACAATAAACGTAGGTAAACGAACTTAACCGTAGCCAAACGAGAATAAACGTAGGCAAACGAAGTTAAACGAAGGCAAACGAATTTAAACTTCGGCACATGAGGGCAAACGTAGGTAAACGAAGTTAAACGTTGGCAAACGTTTTCCTTCGTTTAACTTCGTTTGCCTACGTTTAACTTTGTTTTCCTCCGTTTATCGTCGTTTGCTTACGTTTAACTTCGTTTGCCTATGTTTTACTTCCTTTGCGTACGTTTTTTTACAACAAAGTTAACGTAGGCAAACAACGATAAACGTAGGCAAACGAAGTTAAACGTAGGCAGACGAGAAACATAGGCACGCTAAGCGTGCAGGAGTTATTTTTTTCAATTGATTGGGTTACTTGGGGTAAGGCTGGATGTTAGTCCTGTTGGAATGGTTGAGCTATTTGTGCATGGTGCATCACTAGCTACATAGCCCCTTGCTACGACTAAGAGGCATTTTTTGAAAAAAAAAATGTTGCAGACAAAATAATTTTTACGTGCAATTTGTTACGTCAAAACTGTTTCGTTCAATAGTAAATTTTTATCATTTAGAAAAAACAAGAAGTAATTTAATTGTCAAAATGTCACGAAATGGCTTATTCTGTTAACGCCTATTTTGTTGCTAGCCTTTTTACAACCGTAACGCGATACTTTTGTTTGTTACAGGATACTTTTGTGTTTTTGTCAAACACTGTAAAACGATACCTTTGTTCTTTTAAAACGCATGTAACATGACACTTTTGTTTATCTCACTTTTGTAACATGACACTTTTGTTTTTCTTGAAAACGCCATGTCTCCATTGAGTAATCGAAAAGAAATAAACGAAGTAATAAACGAATCAAATCAAAAACTATATTTTTAGGAAAGCTCTTAAAGTGTAGTACACCTGGAGTATTTGTTTCCTGTCGTAAATGTAAATTTTCATTCAACAAACCGGAACAAGAACTAATTAATTTTAGTTATCAAAGTGTCACGGAATGATATGCTCTTATTCTAGCCTGTTGCCGCTATCGATCGTAGTTAATTTTAAAAGCAAAACCATTTTAAAGTCAATACCCATACCCGTTAATTAAATGTCTGAACGTGGTGTGTTTAAGGTATAAACATAAACGCTACTTGCCCGAGAGTCAGCTAATCGCCGGAGCAAGACGCTAAAGAGACTAATTAAATTAATTGCGGTTTTCAGTTGGCGACAAGGAGTCTCAAGTAGTATTAAATTTAAGAAGTTTCCTTGTCACAAAATCTTAAAACAAGAGGCCACAACACACTCTGAAGAAGATTCCTTGCCATTTTTATGACACAGTATTAACATCACAATGAGAACATTATTCTTCTACGGTCAGCGAAACTAGCCCGTCCTAAAGGAACGCTCGAATAACAATTTAGTGTTGGGTCTTTTGCTGGCGGCGTGTGCGTTGTAAGCAGGCGAGCGTTTCAAATCCGGGGTTAATTCACAACTCACCGATTCCGCCTCCTACAAATCCTAAATCTTCGAATGAAATCGCTTGCTTACAATCGTGTCAGATTACTTCTCCTTTATAAACTGCAATTTCATTGGTTCTGATAGTACCTCAAACCTGATTGGTGTGAGATACAAACATACCCCACTGACTGACTGACTGACTGACTACACGGTTCATCACGGCGACTAATTATAAGAGTTTTTTTTTTGACAAAAATAACTCAACAAACGTAGGCGAACGAAGTTAAAGGTAAGCAAATAATGTTGAACGCAGGCAAACGAAGTTAACCGCAGGCAAACGACGATAAAAGTAGGTAAACGAAACTAAACGTAGCCAAACGAGCATAAACGTAGGCAAACGAAGTTAAACGAAGGCAAACGAAGTTAAACTTCGGCAAATGAAGGTAAACGTAGGTAAGCGAAGTTAAACGTTGGCAAACGAGGTAAACGTAGGCAAAGGACGATAAACGATTTTTTAAAATAAAGTTAACGTAGGCAAACCACGATAAACGTAGGCAAAAGAAGTTAAACGTAACGAAACGAAGTTAAAGGTCGTAGGCAAACGAAGTTAAACGCCAAAAAAAGAAGTTAAACTTAGGCGAATGAAATTAAACGTACACAAACGAAGTTAAGGTGTCTCTCTACAGTTTTTTCTGGACCATACCAAACATTTTCATTTGGCCGTTTAGCAAACTTCCCGGACTCGAATCGATGTGAAATTTACACCAGTTATTGGAATTGGATTGAAGTTTGATATTATATATTTTTTAGGAAAATCGATATTTCCATGGTAACGATAAACAGAAAAACTAGATATCAGTTAAACTTGAATTCGACGCGAATAAGATTTGACGTAGAAAAACTAACACCAGTATCTGAAACTATGGTGTAATGCACATCAAATACACAAGAATAAAAAAAATCTGTATGTTTGATTTCGAATAAATCGAAAATATATTTCAAACCATGCTTTTTGCATTATAATGATAAACGGACCGATTTGAAGACACTGCTTTGATGAAATTATTTCGAAATAACACCAAAATGTGTATTAACTTATCTTTCGTCGCCGTGAAAGTTTTGTCGATTTTCGTTATCGCGATCCCGAGAATTGGATTTTTTGATACGGTCACTACCAATGTAATTTTTGGTAAATTTTCTACTTTTAGCGCTTTTTCAAAAATCTCCAAAACGGCTCCAACGATTTTTTTAAAACTTTCACAACGCAAACTTGATAATGCAAAGAATTTAATTCAAAAGTTTTATTTACGTTGATTTACTGGAACACGTCCAAATTTATCCTTAAAGAAGGCGTTCGAACCGACGAAAAAGTTGCGTTACAAATTCAGCTTTCGCAATTTATGCTAAAATATTCAAATCAATGTTTTTTACATTCCATCATGATGAATACAGTTCGTTGCTATTGTTTTCAATATTGTGTTTTTTCCCTCACTCTTTTGCTCACTCGATGGAATGTAAAAAACATTGATTTGAATATTTTAGCATAAATTGCGAACGCTGAATTTGTAACGCAACATTTTCGTCGGTTCGAACGCCTTCTTTAAGGATAAATTTGGACGTGTTCCAGTAAATCAACGTTAATAAAACTTTGGCATTAAATTCTTTGCATTATCAAGCATGTGTTGCGAAAGTTTTAAAAAAATCGTTGGAGCCGTTTTGGAGATTTTCGAAAAAGCGCTAAAAGTAGAAAATTTACCAAAAATTACATTGGTAGTGACCGTATGAAAATATCCAATTCTCGGGATCGCGATAACGAAAATCAACAAAACTTTCACGGCGACGAAACATAAGTTAAATACACATTTTGGTGTTATTTCGAAGTAATTTCATCAAAGCAGTGTCCGCGTCTCGGTCCGTTTATCATTATAATGCAAAAAGCATGGTTTGAAATATATTTTCGATTTATTCGAAATCAAACATACAGAATTTTTTTATTCTTGCATATTTGATGTGCAGTACAGCATAGTTTCAGATACTGGTGTTAGTTTTTTTACGTCAAATCTTATTCGCGTAGAATTCAAGTTTAACTGATATCTTGTTTTTCTGTTTTTCGTTGCCATGGAAATATCGATTTTCCTAAAAAATATTTCATATCAAACTTCAATCCAATTCCAATATCTGGTGTAAATTTCACATCGATCCGAGTCCGGGAGGTTTGTTAAACGGCCAAATAAAAATGTTTGGTATGGTCCAGAAAAAACTGTAGAGAGACACCTTAAAGGTAGGCAAACGACAATAAATGTAGCCAAACGAAGTTGAACGTAGGTAAACGAAGTTAAACGTGGAGACGCGAAGTTAAACAAAGCAATCAAAAGTGAATGTAGAGAATCGAAGGTAAACAAACTTAAACGTAGGCAAACGAGCATAAACGTAGGCAAACGAAGTTAAAGGTAGAAAAACATTGATAAACTTAGGCAAACGAAGTTAAACATAGGTAAACGACGATAAACCAAGTTAAACGAAGGCAAATGAAGTTAAAAGTAGACAAACGATGTTAAACTTAGGCAAACGAGGTTAAACGTAGGCAAACGACGATAAACGTAGGTAAACGAACTTAAACGTAGCAAAACGAGGATAAACGTAGGCAAACGAAGTTAAACAAAGGCAAGCGAAATTAAACTTCGGCAAATCAAGGTAAACGTAGGTAAATGAAGTTAAACGTTTGCAAGCGAGGCAAAGGTAGGCAAAGGACGATAAACGTAGGAAAACGAAGATGAACGTAGCAAACGTTCTCCTTTGCTGAACTTCGTTTTCCCACGTTTATCTTCGTTTCTCTACGTTTAACCTCGTTTGCCTACGATTAACTTCGTATACCTACCCTTAACTTCGTTTTCCACCGTTTAACAAATAACAACACATTAAATTTTGCCATCAAAATGATGATGGTAAGGAAGTGTGGATGATATTACATTACTTTAATGTTGTTCAATATGGAACACACAAATAGTTATTGAAAAGAAGGAGGGTTCCCGGTCCCCCGTGGCAAATTTAAAGATCTCGCCTCAGACCTTGCCACGTATTAGCTGCTCTAAAAGGCAGGGGTTTCATGAAGGCACCACCTTCACTCATTGTTGCCGGGCAAAGAGAAACGAAGTTGCCTTGTCCATCACTACAGACTGATTACACTAACATTATTGCCACGATTCACAAATTGCAATCTAGAATGGAGAGAGATTGACTTAATTATTCTTGACCTAAACTTTATTCCAAATAAGTTTGATGACTAGTTTTTATCTTCCTAGAATTAACAGCATTCCCTCGTGTATTTTTTGATGTGCTCGCAACACAGGAAGTCTGGACAATTTGTGTATTAAGATTTACATTTTTGTAGCGAATATATGAGATTTATAGAACGGTTTGTAGAATTGAGTATAATACCAAAAATATGAACAGATACACGCTGAACAAAAGCAGTTAATAATAGCAGATGGGCTTATGTCAATGTTGCGACGGTGACAGGGAGGACAGCTGAGGATGACACATTTTAATTTAAAAAAGAACATAATTTAATTCACAATCTAGCAATTATGTATTTTAAGTAAGGCTTATTTTTAGGCAACGAGGGGAAATGTGATTTATTTACCGAGGGTGCAACCCAAGGTGAATAAATCAAATTTCCCTGAGGTGCCTAAAAATAACCGGCTTATTTTTTTCACATTGGCAAGGTATCAACTGCGGCGTAAAATGATAAGAAACACGCTTTTCTTTGTCTGTTTTAATATCGATATGCTGAAGAAAAACAAATATTTTTCCGGACACACAGTAAACAATAGCAAAAAGGTTCCGAAAGTTGCACTGGGGTTTCCATATGGTAAAAATTTATAATAAACAGGTTTTTTTTTTCCGTTTTTGATGCGCCAACCAAAAAAGCCAATATATGCGTTCAAAACAAGCTGCCGAAAGTATGCACTAGGATTTTTTTGTATTAAGCCATATACACATGGATTAATACTGACGTTCCAGGTATTTATCTGACTTATTTCATGATATTATTCATGAGAGATTATTATATGAAGCCCCTTTCCAGGACGACATATAGCACTATCAAAGGAATCTGAACGTAGTTAACGACTCCTAGGAACAAAACGAAGCAAAGCATCAATCATTTGCTTAACCGCGTTCACCTCAACAGTTTGTTTAACATGCTTGCTCAGGATAGCCATGAACCTCAGCCAAATTTGCCGTGACATAAAGCCAGGATGTTCTCCAACGGAACCGTAGTTATACGCCATTGCGTGGCATGCAAACTATAAACGAGGAAGATTTAAGGAATTGTGCTACATGTGAGGCTTACTCTGCAAGTGGATCGCTGGTAGAGTGATCCATGATTTTGTACTCGCTAATTTCCTCGCCTGCAAGCAGGCTCTCTGCAGGAAACCCTGATTGTTTGTATTTCCAGAAACAGTGGTTGGTGACTAGTGATACATACATATCTCACGCATATGTATTTTACTAATTAATACCCTATGTGTGCTTCACTTCTGCCTGCTATTTAAAGTACCGGAAATAATAAATGAATATTATCATAACAATAGATATCCCACAATCCTCTGCGCTGTATATATTACCGTGATTCCTTCCTTTGTGCACATTTCTCCTACGACATCACTCGTTGTGTATGCGAAGTTTTTCTGTTTAACTGTCACCGCGTCATGGCCCAACCGCCTCCCGTGCAGCGTCCGTTGCAAGTCAGGGCGCAAGATGTTTTGGCTAACGTTCAAGCTGCCCCTGTGGTTCCTGTTCCTCAACACGGTCCGCAAGCTGTTCCTGCTGTCCCTGCACACGTGGCCGTACAAAGCAGTTTCTGAACCTGCGCACGATGTAAAACCGTGTTTCTTTCTCATTTTGCTTATGACAAATGCCCCACACGAGTGGGCGTGGAGTTTTTAATGTGTGATACCACTCGAGCGCGAGTGATGCCAGTCGAGAGCAACTGAAGGAAAACCTTGTTACTCGAGCATGAGTGCAAGGCAGAATTGTGAGTGATGCCGCTCGAGTGCGAGCGTTGCCAGTCGAGAGCGACTGAGGGAAAACCTTGTTACTCGAGCACGAGTGCAAGGCAGAATTGTGAGTGATGCCGCTCGAGTGCGAGCGATGCCAGTCGAGAGCGACTGAGGGAAAACCTTGTTACTCGAGCATGAGTGCAAGGTAGAATTGTGAGTGACGCCGCTCGAGTGCGAGCGTTGCCAGTCGAGAGCGACTAAGGGAAGAGCTTGTTACTCGCACATAAGTGCAAAGCGGATATTTTTTTGCCACATCGGAACTGTGAGTGACGCGCTTGAGTGCGAGCGATGCCAGTCGAGAGCGACTGAGGGAAAACTGGAAAAGCTTGTTACGCACGTAAGCGTTGTTGCAACGCAGATGCTCATCAAGTATGTTTGGATTTATTTTCTTGCCACTCTTGAATGTGAGTGATGCGCTCGAGTGCGAGTGTTGGCAGTTGTGAGCCACTGAGGAAAAGCTCAGTAGAAGAGTTTTGTTATTTTGGCTTTTAGTGTAATGCGGACGCTAGCCGAGCATATTTGAATATCTTCAAAATGTCACTCGTGTACGAGTGATGCTAGTCGGAACGTGTGCAAGCCAACACAAAATGCTTGTCAAATTGGTTTATGAATTCATTCTACTCGTGAATTATGTCGCCCGGGCATGTGTTGCCAGGTGTTTGCCAAGGTGTTGCCAAGTGCGTTTCAAATTTTTCTCGCTTTCCAGAATGTCGGCACGATGCCTCTTGAGTGCAAATGTTATTGGTCAAGGACGATCGAAGGAGGAACTTTTTCCGGTCGCTCTCAAGTGCACATCAAACTAGTGCTGTTCAGGCTTATCTGAATGATTTAGATATACGCGTGTGTGACCCTAAAATGCTATAGTCAGCGCGGCAAAAGTTTACTTTGTCTGCGAAGTTTTGTTTGGTCGAGTGCTTTTGTTCCAAGACAATTATTTGTCTTGCCGCCTGAGTGCTTGAAAGGTAAAACGCTGGTCAACTTTTTTCTTTTGCAAGAAGTATCTATTTAATAGTTGACGTTTTCGCTTTTATTGAGCGGGCCACGGCGAATTTTTCAAATGTTTTGTTGGTCTGCTTATAACTACAGCGTAAAACAACGTAGTTTGTTTATGAATATATTTTTCATTAAGTGTTGTCAACCCACGCTGAATTTGAATGATAATAAAGTGGTTCTTTGGCTTTAATTTTGTTAGCGTTTGTTCTCCTCTCGACTTTTTCCCCTCCTTGTGTTACCAGCTGAGTTGGAGTGTCGCTTGAAACAGGGGTACAACTCTCCTCCCGGTTTATCTGGGTCAAGCTGCCATTCCTCCTCCTCTGGTGGCCACTATTTCATTCTCCTTTTCGTCTTTTATGTACTTGGGCTTTATTTTTATCCTTTTCCGCTTTGTTTGTAAAACCAAAGAAAACCGTTCTTTTCCCGTACCGAGAACTGCAAATCTGATCCTACTCCTGGCGTAGACGTGTTCCAGTCTAGAGTAACTGAGTTGGTGACCATGGATATGTGGCCACTAGAGTGTGAGGCGGAATTGGCAGTTCCCTGTTTTTTGACCGCCCTTTTCGTTTGGACAACCTTTCACAATTACCCAGATACCTTAGGAAAGGATGTTACCAAACAACGTTAGACGACAAGTCAGGCTATGATCACATTCTCTTTGACTTTCCTAGTCGTACGTTCTTTGGCATCAGGTGGAAAGGATGGTTTTTGTTTTGGGAGGAATATTTCTGCCTATGTTTATCTTTCCACCGGCCTCCTAGTATCGCATTTCTTAAGTTCAATAGGAGTGCCTTGCTCTTTGTATATCGATGATAGGCACAATGGTTAGTTGCAGTCCAAAACTTCCGACCATGCGGCGAGTACTTTAGCTACTCCTTCCGACGAATCACGTTTTGCCGTTTCAAAAGCTGCGGTTTTCCTCGAAACCCATTTTCACCCCTCCATATCTCATTGTCCTATATATTCATGTGTATTGTAGGTGCTTTGAATATACTACTATTGTGTTGGCAGCATCTGGAATTTCCTTTTTGGAATTCAATGCCACCTTTGGGAAGATGAATGACTGGCTCACTTCACATAAAAAAGATGTCACTGAAGAGCAGAACCCCTTCAAATGACCTGGCAATGGTAATGTAAAATTATAAAATACTAGTTTATACAGGCTGTACATATAAGAGTGAAGATGTATTATATGCATGTATTACATACAATACATGCATATACATAATTCACCAAATTGTCATGATGTCATATATGGTCAAAAATTCATTGTCATTCATCATCTGCAAGTCAATATTGTTAACACTGAATGCAAAAGGTTTTATTTCGGCTGTTGTTATCAAAGTCATCCATATCTCATTGTTCTATATATTCATGTGTATTGTAGGTGCTTTGAATATACTACTATTGTGTTGGCAGCATCTGGAATTTCCTTTTCGGAATTCAATGCCACCTTTGGGAAGGTGAATGACTGGCTCACTTCACATAAAAAAGATGTCACTGAAGAGCAGAACCCCTTCAAATGACCTGGCAATGGGAATGTAAAATTATAAAATACTAGTTTATACAGGCTGTACATATAAGAGTGAAGATGTATTATATGCATGTATTACATACAATACATGCATATACATAATTCACCAAATTGTCATGATGTCATATATGGTCAAAAATTCATTGTCATTCATCATCTGCAAGTCAACATTGTTAACACTGAATGCAAAAGGTGTTTATTTCGGCTGTTGTAGTCAAAGTCATTCCCCTTAAATTATAGAACTAAACATGAGTTTTCAAATTTGCCTATTGGTTGACTATCTTATCTGGTTGACCTTCTATGTAACATAATTCCTTAAACTTTAAAGCTTCAAGAAGCCTAATTATTTAAACCGTTTACTTTATGCTGCATGAGAGCAAACGACGAGAGAAAGCAAAGCGTGAAATACAACATAAATGTATCGCAACAATGTCAAAGAGCACATAGTATAGCAAGTACATGTTTCATGATAAATGGGCACACTTTTAATCTACAGTGATCAAATTTTTTCCAAATTCACAATGTTCTCAAGGCTACAACTATCAACAAAGAAAACACCCAGCCCTACCTTACACTCTTAATAAACAATACCAAAAACTTGCAAGAAGGTTTTTTCGAGGTCATCTTCAACCTAGTGTAGATTTAAATGCAGAGGACCTCGCAGTTTTGAGTTAAGAACTTTATGGCATCACATGCAAACCAAGAATATGATTTTTAGGAAGACCACCTATGTTGTTAATGTGGCTTTTATATTTAAATAAACATTAATGATCATGATGATAATGATGAAGATATGCTGGTCACTGTAGAGATTATGCATTGTCAGGACAGTAAAACAGGTTGAAATGAATCACCAGGCCAAAGGGAGCTGAACATCACATACATTTTGCGTATGGTTAGAGCTGCTTCTGGTGGATTGCACTCAAACCTAAACAATTTTAACAGGTTCTCAAAAGCCACTTTTTGTACTAATTTGCCACAATTACATAGAAATAAAACTTTCATCAGCTTGCCTTTGTCAAAATGGTGCAAATGGTTGCAGCATCTACTCTGACTCCAAATTTTTCAAATGGCTCAAAAATGTTTGAAGCAGAAGTCAAAGTGCCTCCACACATCTGAAAATTTTGCAAATCATGAAGTAACACCGTTTACATTCACCTTCTATTTCAATAATGTAGCTGTACTACTACAAAACATTGGGTCAAATGTTAATTTCAAAAATATCATTTCTACCCAAATTTGTTCACCAGCTACATTACATAATGTATGGTTGTATTTAAGACACATTGCTAGTACTCAACAAATGAGATTGTGAATGATTGTTCACAAGCATTTTAGGTTTTTGCACTTGGCACCCGGCTTACTGTTTTCATTGTTGCACCGTGTTCTTAACAATTAATGTTAGTGCAAATTTGCTTTGGTTTGTAAGGATCTCAATTAAAGTCTGTTAAAGCATATTAGTTTGTTTACACAAATGTCATTTCAATTTGCACCATAGATGTATTATATCCATTAATTATATAGCCATGTCTCACAAAGACTGGGAACTACCAAATTTGTGAATTTGATTGGCTAAAATCGATATTGATGACGGGCTAGATTTTCCCATCTAGAGTGGCATCTAGAAAAAGCAAAAACGTTGACCTGTTTTTGCAAAAACATAATAAACGAAAACACTAAAAAGCTTGACGCAAAAAAAGATTAAAAGAACCAGCACAACTGGCAAATGTTTGTTCAGTTAACAGGAACGGAATCACACATCACCTAGAGGTGAATTTGCAAAGAAATTGCAAGGCCAGAACTTAAAAGCACTCTTGACCTTGGTCGTGCATTTGGTGTGTATTCACGAGCTCAGTCAAGATTTTCCCATACAGACCTCCTGCTTGGTTAGTAAGAGCTAAGTATTGCATACAATTCATGCATATCCAAATTGTCATGATGCCCATATACGGTCAAGAGTCATTGCCTGTTTTTATCCATTCATAAAAATATTTAAGATCTTTTAAATCTCAACTCAAAACTTTCCTTTTGGAAAAACGTATTTATTCTTAATGATTTTTATCTTTATTGCACTTAAGCATTTTATATACAGCTCATTTACCATTACCATTGCCATTGCTATTACCATTACCATTACCATTGCCCTTACCATTACCTGTGACATTGCCATTACCACTGTTATTGCTATTACCATTGTCACTGCTATTACCATTACCATTGCCATTACCATTACCAACACCATTGCCCTTACCATTACCTGTGACATTGTCATTGCCATTGTCATTAAAAGTTAATCCAAATAAGGACAACTTTATGGTGTTATTCACCAGAGTTAGTTAGCTCAACTCGAAGCCAAAATTTCGGTTTCTTTGAAACCATCATCAAGCCAATGACAAAAAATAGAAAGCCTGGAAGTTTTTAACGTTACATGTTATTGCATTATTTGCATATCAACAGTTCATGGTTCCCCTTTAGGCCATAGATAATTAGGGGCTGCCTTCTTTTTTATGTGATAAGTTTCCTTAAATAAAGGTAAATTTCAGTTACTGTCCCTGTCAATTATGCTGGTATTGTCCCTCACTGTGTTGAGGTAAAATTCTTTGATGTCAATACAAACTGGCGCAAGTATTCAGATTATTAAATATTGTGCTTTCTTTCAACTCTATTCTTTCATCTTTATCTCATAAACTGGAACTTTCATAATTCAGTGAGGATATTGTCCAGTGTTGGTAAGATTTTAAATTCCAATTACATGTATGAATGACTGCAGTAAACAAGTGGCTGAGATAATTATCTGATGGATGATTGTGCTTAGTTTTTTTTAATTTGCAAAGCTTAATACAAAATATAAAGGGGCATCCATAATTAAAACAATGTTTGAGACAAAAAAGAGAGAAAAATATAGTTGTCTTAATTTCAGTCCTGAAAGCAAATTGTACCATGGTCAAATAAGGGCATGACTAAATTAAATTCCATGCACAGTTGAAAGAAACAATGAAGGATTTGTTGCCCTAAAAACAGTGACTCTTCCACAAAGAAGAGAATTTCACTTTCAGCATTACTACATTACCATGATTGCCAGACATGTTTTCTACTGAGGAATCCACGATCAGTCACAAGTCATCTATTCCTTAAAGGACTTAATCATTCGTTCTTTTTTATTGCTGTTGTTGTTTTTGAACTAGATGCTAAAATACCATTAATAATGTAATATTGAGAACCTCAAAGGTAATGCCATGGAGGAAAAGGTTAGAGATGCTATGCAGACATGACTTATGAATTATAAAAAGAACTGTAATTAATGCAAGAACAGAAAAAATGAGTAAGATAATACTGAACAGCTCATATTAACAACAAATATTATCACTATGTGACATCTTGAACGTATGTTGCATGTTCTCCTTGTCAGTTCTTTCAAGTTAAGATCACACCAACTGTCAACCACAGTGGAAAATATCTTGAAAACATAAACCTTAACCTAATGTTGCTGATCACAGTTTTGACAGTCAAGTTTCTTGTCACCAACACCATACTACAAAGCTAATAAACTTGACTGATCATCATGATGTGCCATTAACACTGAAAAAGTTGCTAAGGGACAACATGAAACTGAAAATTATAGAAATAGTGAGAACAAACAATAAGATTACTAGATTGACACAGAAAAAGTATTGGATTATCAGACTGAAGCCACACATAAACAATTTAGTCTGAATAATATTTCTGTAAGTCTTGTATAATTTACTATATACTTCATAATGTTTTATATATTTATAATCCTACTTGTGTTTTTTAAAAAAAAAAGAATATTGAAATATTCTTTTATTCTATCGAATTATATTTTTAATTTTATTCAAATATTTTAATTTATAAATATTTATCTTTTTAAATTCTTACTCCATGTTTCACTATAGTCTTCAATACCTATTTTAGTAAGTGTATGCGCATGGATGAAGCCACACATAGCCATTTTAACTAATGATGATTAAAATTTTGTATTTATTTTATATAAAAGAATTCTACTGTTGACACTAATTACACTTATACTTAACACTCCTGAAGAAAGCCAAGACCCCGAAACGTTGAGTAAAGGAAATCCTATTTGAAGTTGGATTTTCAACAATCTTTTTCAATAATTTCAAGCCTCCATGGTTGCTACAAGTGATCCTCGTATTTGGACTTATAAAAGGATAGCATTGTTTGAATGTCAACACCCAAAGATTCAAGGATTGACTGTCCATGGCTGCCACTGCCCAGGTGATGGGTTGTGCGCATGCATGAGGTCCTGGCAAGACCATGAGATGTGTTTTGTGACTTCCCCCAACATTTTTCAATTTTTAGAAACATAAAACGACAGACAATGACAGACAGAAAATAGAAAAACCCGAAGTAAATGGAAGCCACTGATGAGGCCTAGGAAGGCAAAAACAGCTGCAATTGTCGCCACCGCATAGGTGATACGGGTTTTTCTTCAAATGTGTGTGGCCCTGACCAGGCTGTGGGATGTGTTTTGTTACTTCACTATTTGTTTTTTGGATAGTTAGAGGAAATACACGTAATAAATAGCTCCATAGATAGATGAATTGATAGATCAAAGGATTCATAGACAGGTAACAAGAGGATGACCATACACTTTCTGAATTAATTATAACTATAACAACATTCTTAATTCTGATTGGTTCTTAGCACGCCCTGTGTCTTGCCAAATTAGAGCACCCACAGCTGAAGTGTCCAACAACAGTGTCCAATAGGAAGGTGTCCAATAACAAAGTTCATTTTCTACAAATGGGCACGCTCTTTATTTGGTTCCTTATTGTGACTAAAATCTCCTTAACATTCCTAAAACCTTCAGTTGTAAAAATGGCTTATTGTCATAGTGATGATAACACCGCAACATGCTTTGCTTTGTCTAAATTTTTGCTCAAATATTTTTATACTTATGATTAATTTAAATACATATTGGACTTTGTGTTGTCCAATTTTCTCTGTAGTCATACTCGTGATTAAACAAATTGGACTCCTGCTACACTGGGTCTTCAGGTTTTGTTAATCACTTGTATGATTACAGACCAAATTGCACTCCACTCAGTCCTTTTTCCATTATCTATCATTATCGAAAGTCCACTGGCTTGATTCTCTGTTATCTCTCTTGAGGATGAGTTGGAGCAGGCTGTTGGTGTCAAGTTGTTGCACGAAGCATACTCACTGAAATTGAATTGAGCAGAGAAATCCTTTGCAGTAAACAACACATTCCAAATAGCAGTGTTTTATACATGAGGAAAAGACCATGGTTTTTTGTGATTTCAAATATTTTAGAAGGCATTTAGAAAGGGGACTAGTTGCAAAAATTGTTCACAAGCTTGGGGTAGACAAAAGCATACAGTTTTGACCAGCTTTGTTATAGTGGCTGAATGTCGGTTCAACTGCATAGTCTTGGAGACTAGCAAACTAGAACATTTAAACACACTTATGTTGATCAGTTGCCATATATCAATTATGGTGTATGTTTCATGTCTGTTTATTATGCTTTTGATATTTTGTTGACTGTCTGGAATCACAAGTATAATGCAAAGACCAATATGTTTGATATAATAGGATCCACACAAGAGCCAATCAACATGACGTCAATATTTCTGTTAGTCAGAAAAGTATTCTAGCTGTCCAACACTTTCAAAGCCACTGAACATGACACTAACAATCATAGAAAGTGTGAGAACAAATGATAAGATTACTAGATTGAAAAACAAAAGTACTGAACTTTCAGACTAAAGCCGGCCATAAACAATTTAATCTAACCAAGTTTTTAGTAGTTCTTGTATTAATCTTCTGTTTGTATTTTCTTTCTTTATTCAATAAATTTTTGTTTTATTGTTATTTTTAATTAGTTTTATTCAATCATTCTTATGTTTATTTAATTACTTTTTTTTCAAATTTGTGCTTCATGCATCACTGTAGTTTTTCAGTCTTGTGTCAGTAACCACATGTGTCTGAATGGTGCCACAGGCAACCATCTCAACCAATGATCATTGGGATTTTTTAGTTAGCTTATATTAAAAAAAAAATTGAACGGCTGGCACTCGTTAAATTTATACTCAACACTCCTGAAGAAGGGCAAGACTCTGTTACGTTTAGTAAAGGTTAGGGAAGTCCTATTTGGAGTTGGATTCATGACAGTTTTAGTTTATAATTTGAAGTCTTCACAAACACTAAAAGTTATCCTCTTATCTGGAGTTATACGAGGATACCATTGTTCAAATACCCAGACCTATTACAGAGGTACAAAGATTTAAGTACATTGAAAGACAGACAAACAGATAGAGATAAATATATAGAAAGAAATGTAAAGCCACCAAGGGTATGTTTACATTACTTTTGGGCCTGATCGCTATGTCATGCTGATGAGACCAAACAAGGCCATAACAGCTATAAACGGTGGCATATACCCATGTGATAAGTTGTGCGCATCCGTTAGGTCCTGGCCAGACCATGAGATGTGTTTTGTGACTTCTTTTCACATTTTATTTATGGACAGACAGAAAGGTAGAACAATAGATAGATAAAGAGCCATGTAAGTCATCCTGTTGCTTTAAGGACTGCAATTGCGGATAAAATCCTTCAAATTGAAGGTGTCCCGATTGTCAGGGCAGAAAACTGTTGCAAAAATGGACTTTTAGCAGTTGTCTTCTTAAAATTGCTTATGGTGTATGTTTTCTTGTCTGTATTATCTTATAGATTTTTATTGATTGTCTGGGATCACCAATATCTTGAGAGCTCTTAAAGTGTGAGACAAATTGATTGTCACCAAGAATATGAATCGATATCCTGCATTTCATATGACAAAAAAAGCAATACCTTTCACATATACCAGCATATACTGTGCTGCACAGGTCCATTTTCTACAAACAAAATCGTTTCAACAATCGGACAGAATTATTTTGTGGTGTCCACTAAGATGATTCTAGCTTGAATCTTTGAAATGTTTTCTTATCGCTGCATGTGTTGACCCTTTGTGACAACATGTAATTTAAAAGCAAGTGACTTGTTTTCTTGTTGCCCTCGTACACACTCTTCCTCACAGGAGACCATTTCACTTTGGATGTTACATTCTTGCCATGATGAACCATTTTGCATCCTGTGGAACCCTGCATCAGACACAAGCCAGCATAACAGATGAACAAAATTTTGCAGAACCACAGTGGGAGCGGTTGTTGTCATCTGGTTACATCAAGCATATGCACTCTAATTGTATTGAGCCGAAAAAAGCCTCAGCAGTAAACATGTCCTGAATTTTTTTAATTTTTATTTTTAACATGGTTTACTTTCCTCAGTTCCCTTAGTGTAAATCCTTTATGGCATCTGTTTTCATGTGTTTGTTTTGTTGCAAATCTTCTTATTGACTACCAGTGACCACAAGTATTCAAATACCTTTTTAAGGGCAAGACAAATTAATTGTCACTCAAGCTGCAATTTGATGTTGCATTTCACGTGTGAAACAAGCTAACTGTGTCAGCTAATCTCAAGCTGCCGTGGCTGTTTTTCTATAAATTGGACCTGGTAAGCAAAATCTCTCAATTATATCAAAGAATAACTTGATGGAATTCCCTGATGTGTCAATAATTTTAAAGTTTGCCTTGTTTGTTTTCTTATCACTTCTTTAAAGTTAAGAACACACCATCAGCTGTCAGCCAGGTAGCAACACTGTTGGAAAGATAAAACTTCACCTACAGTTGATGACCACAATAAACATCACCAAGTTAGGGCAGGCAAGTTGTAATTGTCAGGAGCCACAACACATTTTCAGCTGTCCTAACACTGATGAAGGTGCTTCCCTCTATCCAAAAACTGTTTGATTGTTTGACATGAAGAAAGTTCTTGAAATGTTCATGTTTCTAAGAAAACAATAAAAGTAGAATTAACAAACATTAAAAAAAAACAATTAAAATCCAACAAAAGAGGAAGATGTGGATTTGGTTTATCCAACTAAGGAACTTTAAATAAAATATTTCCTTATTTATATTAGAAGTCAGTACAATATAACAACTTTTTGGTGGAAAAGTGAGCTACAAAGTTTATTTGGTACCTTCGCAAAGCCAAAGAAGCTGTCTTAATTATCATCAACAATACTCTTGAACGCCATGGAATGAACAAACGCCACAAAACTCAATCTGTTTTTATCTGTATATTTTTTACAATTATTTTAATTCTTTTTGCACTTCTTTTTCTATTGTACAGGTATCTTCTTTTTAGTTTGTCTACCAATCAAATTTCAGCCTTTTGTTTGTATTGGTTCAAATATTGTAACTGCCTATTTCAATTTTTACTTAGCTTTTTCAGCACCTGAAGAAGGTAAGTTTTGCCAAACCAAAATATTGGGCAATAAAATTTTTATTTAACCTTTTTAGCTGTCTGATCAGCCTTGCATCAAGTTTAACGTTTTATTTTAAATTGCTGATCCTGATCTACACCAAGATCCGGCTTCTCTTCGCTGCTGTTTGTCCAAGTGATCCTTGCATAATTCCAGTACATTAATGAACAATATTTTGCTCAGGAGAGCAGTTTACTTTTAGCATTACTATCTTGCCGTGACGAACCACAATATTTTTTAGTGGGGAACCCTGTATCAATCACAAGCCTGGGTATCAAATTTCTTTTGTTCAAGGAAGAAACAAACATGCAAGCTCAGAAATGTCCATAATAAAATTAGTTTCTAATATGATCTATTCAGTATAATATCACTTATTATTTCTTACATCATTGCACTTTTTCCAGTTTTGTTGTATTTGTCTCTTTTGCTAAGTATTTCTTATCTTTTCACTTCATGGGTTTCCTTGGAGGTTCTCAGCATTGTATCATTCATAATAAGTTATTCTCTTAACAGACTTCCTCCTGAAGAATAATGTGAAAATTTTCCATTCCCAGAAGTGCAATGCCTTGACAAAATACATTAGTATTCAGCAAACCTATCCACTTGTCATCCTTTTTGTGCCATACACAAGCTCCAACTAACCCACACACCTACTAGCCGACAAACATGCTGCCATCAGAAGTCAGGTGACTATAAGCATCTTTTGCAGCAGTCAGAGTCAAGAACAGATTGGAAACAAATCAATGTCCCTTTAAAGGAAAAACATAAAAGTGTACGGAATCCATATCATTTACACTGGATTAAATTGACTTGATAATTTCCTCTAACAATGAGCTGTGCATATTTTTGTCTCATTTGCAGAATTAAATTATAGGATAGATTAGGATAGAATGAGATCGTAAAGGTATAGAATAGTGGGATGGGATAGGATATGATACGAAAGGATACGATGGATGGGATGGGATAGGATAAAATGGAGTAGGATAAGAAAGGATAGGCTAAGATGGGAAAGGATGGGATGGGATAGGATAGTATAGGATAGGACAGGACAGGATAGGATAGGGTAGGCTAGGCTAGGATAGGCTAGGATAAGATGGGATAGGATAGGATAGGATAGGATAGGATAGGATAGGATAGGATAGGATAGGATAGGATAGGATAGGATAGGATAGGATAGAAAAGGAATGGGATGGGGTAGGATAGGATAGGATAGGATACGATATGATAGTATATGATAGGATCCGATAGGATAGAATAAGATAGGATAAGATAGATGGCAGGATTCTCTGTGATCTCCTTTGATGATGAGTTGGAGCCAGCTGTTGGTGTCATCTTTTTGCACCAAGCATATGCATTGCAATTGTATTAAGGAGAGAAAAGCCTTTTGTGATTTCAAATATTTTGGACAGCATTTAGAAAATGAACTAGTAGCAGAAACTGTCACAAGCTTGGGGCAGTCAATAGCATACAGTTTTGACCAGATGTGTTAGAATGGCTGAATGGTGGTTTAACTACATAGACTAAGAGACTAGCAAACTACATTAAAGACACTGATGTTTACCAGTTGCCTTCTTTAACATTGTTTACAGTGTAGGTTTCATGTCCGCTTTCTTATGTTTCCGATATCTTTTGACTGTATAGAGTCACAAATATTAAAAATTTGTTTCTTGTCACCTGGAGTACAAACCAATATGTTTCACTTCACAAGAAAAGCAAACTTTTTTTTCACTATACCAAACAAATTGTGCTGTCTCATTAACTGACCATGAACTAAATCTTTTTGATAAGAATTATTATATGGCATTCGCTGATGCGTCAATAAATTGACACTTTTAATTCTTATATTTTATATGTATTTGATAACCACTTGGAACTACATACAGTGTATACTTCAAAACAAAATGACTCATGTTAAGTTCCATGCACAGTGACAAGGAACAATCAAGGAGATCTTGCTGTATTAACCACTGACTCTTCCACAAAGAAGAGCATTTCACTGTAAGCATTACTATGTTGCAATGATTGCCTGCCATTTTCTCTACTGAGTCACAAGCCATCTAATCATTCAAAGACTTAATGATTGCTTTTGTTTGTCACATTTGTTTTTGACGAATACGATACCAAATTACTATTAATATAATATTTTAACTTTTATGTATGTTTATTTATTTACATTTTTTTTCAAATTCTTGCTTTATGTATCACTATAGTTTTTAACTCATATGTGAGTAAGAGCATGCGTCTCAAAGACACCACACTTAGCCCTCTCATCCAATGAGGATTGAGATTTTGTATTTAGCTCATATTCAAACAATTCTACCACTGACACCGATAAGTGATCCTCCTATTTGGACCTATAAAGGATAGCATTGTTTAAATGCCTAGAGCCATTACAAAGATAAAAGGAGTTTGCTACATGGATAGACAGAGAGAAAAGTAAAGGTAGTAAAGGGCAGGTGTACAGGACATTTGGGTCTTCCTCATGCCTGACAGCTATGCCATGCTGATGGAGCCTAACAAGGCCAAAATAGCTGCCCATGGCTGCCACTGCTAAGGCGACAGACTGTGAACATGCATGAGGTCCTGGTCAGACCATGGGATGTTCTGGTGACTTCCCTTTCTATTGTGACTGTATCAGTCATTAGCCAGCATAACAAATTAAGGAATTTTGTTTTTTGTTGTTGAAGGAAAAAACCAACAAAATGAAAGCTAAAACATTGCAAATCTTTAATATCTTTAATAAGGCATCCTCTTCAGAAATTCAATACATTCCAATCAGATGCTATCATGTGTGGGGGATTTTGAGCCAATTTCTTACCTAAGATGCACAAAGAAAACCTTGCTATGTGCCCAATCCTCTTGGCCACACACACCTATAATTATGCTTTGGGCAAATGGCTGGATGATCAGATCAATCAGTACAATGTAACTGAAACCTATAAGTTCCTTAATGAAATACAAGACCTGGTGATCAACAATGGTCATATCCTGGTGTCATACGACATAACTTTGCTGTTTACTTATGTGCCTTTGGAGGAGACAATCTCAATATTGGCTGACAGGGCATTCACTGATCATTGGTTCAGTAAGACCCCTGAACTGAACCTCTCCAGATCTCAGCTAGTCGACTTACTGAGAGCAGCAACCAAAAGGCAACTCTTTCAGTTTGATGGGAATCTTTATGAACAGACGGATAAGGCTGCAATGGGATCCCCTGTTGCACCCCTACTAGCAAACATATTCACGTGCTCCATCAAAGAAAAACACAATCAGGATGGCAAGGTGTCCTATTTCTATCGTTGATATGTACGTTATGCCAAACAAGGCTTCAGCTGACAGTTTTTTGGACACCCTCCATAACTGCCACTCCTCTGTAAAATTTACAATGGATGTTGGGAATAATTCCTTTAAGGTCGGCACACACGAGGGGACTAGTCGCAGGGACCGGTCGCAGGGACCGGTCCCGGGGACCAATTCCCATCGTGTGAACAGGCCAATTTTCGTCAAAAATCCGGTCGCAGGGACTGAATTTTGGTCCCCGAAATCGGTCCCACGAATTCAAACTGGTTTGAATTCGTGGGACCAGTCGCAGGGACTGGTCCCCGCAATATTTTGCTTGGTCCCTCGTGTGAACAGGTTTGTGGGACTGGTCCCTGCGACCTATTAAAAATGAACCAATCGCTGATCAGCATTTTGAGCTCCACAATTCTGCACGTTCGTGTTTGAAGATGGCGATGCCTGAACAGAGTAGTGAACAGATTGAACAGAATACTAGTGAACAGACTGTTGACATTAATATTGAAGATTGGAGCGTCACCATTACACGAATGGTAATTGATTCTTCGTTCATTAGAAACCGGCAATTTTTCGTCTTGCATCATCATCAGGAGCAACAGAGTCTTTTTCTTCGCAACTCTCGAAGCCATTTTTACTCGATGAAAACAAAGTTCCCGCCAAATTTTCTCGCTAGCTGTCGTTAGCATGTTTTCGCGCCATTTCATGAAGAGAATACGTGACATCCGGTTTATGTTATGCAAATTTGATCGGATATTTTTTTCAGCTAGCCTGGAGAATACTTTACTTTTGCAGTTTTTGATGAAATGATGCATTTTTTTTTTCAGGCATGAAAACACCGAAAGGAAAACTGATATCAAAATTATAAAATAGGAGCGGATTTCGAACAATGTCAACATTCTATGTTTTTAAAACAATTGTTGAACACAGTCCAGTAAGCACGCTTAGATATGAACAATAATAGGAATAATAATAACAATAATTTTCCATCTCCACAAGGTGATAATCTTGTTTTATATATCGAAAACGTCATAAATACTGCTATCTTGCTGTGAAACAGGTCCCAGCGTGTGAACCCTTCAAGGGACCGGTCCCCGCGACTCATTCCATCGTTTAAACTCTACAGGGGACCAGTCCCTGCGACCAGTCCCTGCAACCGGTCCCCTCGTGTCGGTCCCTGCAACCGGTCCCCTCGTGTGTAGCGACCTTTATACCTTTTGTTGGTGTTGAGCTAATAAACGTAGCGCCAAGAATTGAGACCAGAGTTTACACCAAGCCAACAAACACGGACTCCTCGTTCATTACCAAAACCATGTCGATAGTCGATACAAGTGCTGCCTAATTACCACCATGTTGTATTGAGCTTACTGGCTGTCGTCTGATTGCTCCTATTTTTCACAGGAATGTGATCGGTTAAAGGATGTGTTCTCAAAACTTAAATACCCTCAGCACTTATTCAACTCAGCTGTCAAGGGCTTCATTGATTATCTGACCAGCAGCACACTCCCTTCCTACAGGAGAAAACCAGCATGGCTCGAGTCATTCCTCCTTTAAAAGGCTAAGACTAAGCAAACATTGTTAAACAGCCTCTTAACAACCTAGGCTTAGAGACCAAGACTGTAATCCAGCAGGTTTTTGTCAGCTGGAAATAAATAATTTTATATATATATATATATATATATATATATATATATATATATATATATATATATATATATATATATATATATATATATATATATTTATTATATATTTATGTCCGAGAAGTGGGCAGAGAAGCTCGACGAAATATTAGTTAAGCTTAATAATCTAGACAGTATTGAAACTACCCTGAATAATCTTTGTGCAAAGATGACCGACGTATCGAAGCTGAAAGATGCTGCACGTGTTACTGAGGATAATCTGAAGAAGATGGATGACGGTTTACAGTTTATGAATACAGAAATGGAAGGCTTAAAATTGAAGATAACGCTTCTTGAAACAGCTAAAGAAGACCTGCACACGCAGCAACTGTATGCAGAATCCTATAGTCGTAGAGAAAATCTGAAATTCTTCGGCCTGGCTGAAAGGGAAACAAAGGATAACCAAGAAGGCAGCGAAGCGATTAACACACGTAATATTCTATTCGAATTTCTGAGAAATGGCCTGGGGATTGAAACACCAGAAAAGAAGATAGAGTTACAGAGAGTACAACGGCTGGGAAAACCCATTTCTGGAAAGACAAGACCGATTATAGCAAGATTCCTCCGCTACCAGGATAGAGAAATGGTTTTGAGAGCTTCATTTCACCTGCAAGATTCTGAGGTTAAAGTTCTAGAAGATTATCCGCAGGAGATTATTGAGCGCCGACGTAAACAAATCAAGAAATTAAAGGAGGCTAAAAAGAGCGGTATGAAGGCATCCTTTAGCAAAGCAGAACCGGACAAGCTCTACATTAATGGTAAATTTATCCCAATGTAAATTTCTGTTTAGAGAATGTGCTTTAGTATACGCTCTGTCGACTACGATTTCTAAAGTTACATAAATTGTTGTTAAGAGATAACTGATTTGGCGGGCCCAAAGTTGTTCTTTTTTTTCAACTGAAATAATAGGCTAACAAGTTTAGGACGGAGTTCTGAATGTTGGATGGAGTTTACAATATTCCGTCTTGCATTCTTAGAGGGGAGTTGTGTGTTTGTTTCTTTATATGTCATTTGTTATTGTATTTTAGTCAGTCTTGGTTTAGCGGGATGTTTGTTTGCAAAATTCACACCATTGAGTATCAAGCGACAACGGAAGTTCGCAGTTTCTTCAACCTTCAGCCGAATTTTAGCTTTTAGACATGGAATTTATTATTTACCCATGTAGAAGTCATGCCAGCTACTTTAAAAATAATTTCTCTGAATGCAAGGGGAATTAGCAACTTCAAAAAAAGGCGCACTATTTTTACCTGGTGTCGCAGAAAGAATGCAGACGTGATTTTTTTGCAAGAAACGCACTCGAGCAAGGCAACAGAAGCACAATGGAAAAATGAGTGGGGCGGAAAAATGCTCTTTTCACACGGCAGCCCAAATTCATGTGGGACCGCAATACTGATAAACAACAAGGTGAACTGTACAGTGCTTCACACAGTTCCCGATCCCCTTGGGCGATTTATTATTTCCAAAATTCAAGTTGATAACAAAGTGTATGTACTCGTCAACATATATGCACCAAACAAAGATAAGGAATCGGCCCAGTTCTTTAGGAAGTTGCATACTTTGCTTCAAATTGAAAACTTAGATTCTGAGGAGAACATTATTTTAGGTGGAGATTTTAATTGTCCTTTAAATCCAAATCTAGATAAACGAGGTGGTATAATGATACCAAGGAAATCGGTTGTGAGTAGCATTGAGTGTTTGCAAAGTGAATTAGATTTGGTCGATATCTGGAGAGTCAAACACCCTCAAACAAAAAGCTATACTTGGAGTCAAAAATCTCCTATTATATTATGTCGTCTGGATTTTTGGCTTATTTCTAATAATCTTTGTGATTTTGTCAATTCGACGGATATTATCCCTGCGATAAGAACTGACCATGCGGCAATTAGTTTAGTCCTCGGCGAAATTGGGGAGGTAAAAGGACCTGGCATGTGGAAAATGAACGCCTCGCTATTAGATGATGAAGAGTATTTAAATCATCTTAGTGTTAACATTCCTAAATGGAAATCGGAGGGTGAAAAAGAATTGTCGGACAAGCGCTCTGTTTGGGATTGGATTAAATACAATATCAGAAAGCATGCTATTAAATACTCCAAAGAAAAAGCCAAACAGAGAAATGAAAAAGAAAGAATAATACAAGAGGAGTACAAGAACGCAACCAGGCGGTTTGAAGATGACCCGAATGATTTAAATAAATCTCGTTTAAATGAAGTCAAGGAAAAACTGGAGTTATTTTATGAAGAGAAAACGAATGGGATTATCGTACGTGCAAGAGCTCGCTGGCATGAGCACGGGGAGAGAAGCACTAAATATTTTCTGAATTTAGAAAAGAGAAATCATGTCAAGAAACATATCAGAAAGTTGTTAATAAGTGGCGCAATAACAACTGATCCTTACCGCATACTCTCCGAACAAAAGGATTTTTATCACAACTTGTACAAAACAAAAGCAACCGACACAGATTCTATCACGTCTTTTTTAAATAATTTAAATCTCCCAAAATTATCTGAAGAGCAAAAAGAATTGTGCGAAGGCCAAATTACCACAGATGAATGCAAAAGCATTTTAGAAACTTTTCAAAATAACAAGTCTCCTGGAAATGACGGAATCCCAATTGAATTTTACAAAAAATGTTGGAATCTCATTTGTGAACCGTTCATCAATTGTGCAAATGAGTCCTTTGAAAAGGAAGAATTGTCCAACTCCCAAAAGCAAGCTGTTATTACTTTAATAGAAAAACAAGGAAAAGATCGCACGTTAATAGAAAATTGGAGACCTATCTCTTTAGTCAATGTTGATGCCAAGATAATCTCGAAAGTAATTGCTTCTAGACTTAAAAATGTCCTGCCTAACATTATTCACTGTAATCAATCTGGTTATGTTAAAGATCGCTATATTGGTGAAACGGTAAGATCGATTCTTGATATTATGGATTTTACAGAAAAAGAAAATATACCAGGTCTGATGATATTTATTGACTTTCGAAAAGCGTTTGACACTTTAGAGTGGAACTTTCTGTTCAACTGTCTGGATGCCTTCAATTTCGGCCCTGAATTTAAGCGCTGGATAAACACTTTTTATAAGAATATTCAAAGCTGTGTGATAAATAACGG